>JAMPIV010016591.1:0-471982 GCA_024509875.1 Oreohelix idahoensis | reverse complement strand
GGTTTGCAAAGGGAGCACGAATTACGACTAAGGGAGCTGGAATTACAAGGCCAGGCTCCTGAAAATGGTTACAGCCCTTTTGCCTCAGATGCTACGCCCAGTCTGGGAGCCTCAAACTCAGCTATGGGGTTTCATTTAGACCATTTTGTTGAGAAAGACGATGACATAGAGGGGGTACCTAGGACGTTTTGAGTTATTAGCTACTACATATGGGTTAGAGAGAGAGAGGTGGAGTTTAAAGCTATCACAGGGATTGAGGGGTACTTCTTATGAAGTATTTGCTAAAATGAACAGGGAAGACCAAGACAATTATGACATGTTAAAGCAGGCTTTGTTATTAAGGTACGAGAAGAATGGTGAATTTTATCGTAAGAAATTTAGAAATGCTAAACTGTTGTCTGGGGAGACATACCACCAATTCTCTGCTAGACTAGAAACCTATTTGGAGAAATGGACGGCTCTGGGGAAGACCCAAGATCTTAAAGAAATGATCATGATTGAGCAATTGAGAGAGTCCATGGCTCCAGACATGAGAAAATTTCTCATGGAACAAGGTGCAGAGAAGTTGGGGGAAATTTTAAATGTTGCTGAGAGGTATCAGGCAGCCCAGGCAGAGGTAAGTGGTGCTAAGAAGAAGCACATAGACAATTTTAAAGCTCCACAGCAATTTAATAAATTTGATAATAGAGAGCAGGGAAATAAAGGTAGGACAAACTTTGAGCGGCCAAGAAATGACTATCGCGACAGAAACTCACAGTTCAATGACCAAAAGTTCAATGAAAGAAAAACCGTTGAACCAAGGAAAAAGATGGTGTAAATGGTGCAAGAAGGATAACCATAACACCGAATTTTGTAGAAGGAAACCTTCAAACATTGCTGCAATGAAGTCGGGGACGCAAAGATTAAAGGTTAATCCTAAGGGACAACAGGAACCTTATCACCCCCAGTTTGTGAGGATGTTATTTGTAATGGGGTCACCATAAGGTGCCTTTATGATACAGGTTTGGATTATGATTCAGTTGTGAAGTCTAGCCTAGTGGACCCAAGTCAGTATACCACAGAAACAGTGGAAATACAAGGTGCGACTAAGGACATACCACTCATGACACTTCCCATCGCAAGGATAACGGTGAAAACTCGCTATGTGGAAGGAGAAATCAAAGCAGCAGTGATAGATGAACCAATCTACCCTCTGATATTGGGGTGTAGATACGTCTTCTTGGGGAATCCCGAGAAACCTGTGATAATGGCGACAGTGCAGACCAGGTCACAGAAGAAGGAGGAAGAAGGTGAACCTATAAATGCTCATCCAGAGGAGATGAGGAAGGTGCAGGCTGAGGATAGGACACTCAAGCCATGTTTTAAAAAATTGCCCAAATGCCACACACCTCCGAGCAAGGGGGAATATTTCATGAAGAACAAACTCTTATACAGGAAGGCCGGAACTGGAACAAATGGTCACAACCAGCTGGTTCTTCCCATTTCATATAGAGATAAAGTGATGGAACTCGGGCATGCGATTCCCTTCAGTGGTCACATGGGGATCAGCGCCACAGGACAGCGTATAGCTTGTCATTACTTCTGGCCAGGGATAACGGAGGATATAAAAAGATATGTCAAATCCTGCCCAGAATGTCAAAGGGTAGCTCCAAAGCACTGGACTGCTCCTGCAACTCTAGGGGAAATGCCCATAGTGGGAACACCTTTTGAGAGGGTTGCAGGGGATATTGTAGGACCTCTCACTCGGACCAAGAGGAGGAACAGTTACATCCTTACTCTGGTGGACACTTGTTCTATGTGGGGAGAGGCGGTAGCCCTGCCATCAATTGATTCAAAACATGTAGCAGAGGCACTACTTACAATATTTACACGATTAGGATTCCCGCATCAAATCTTGACGGATAATGGATCTCAGTTCAAGGGGAAACTAACGGAAGAAGTTTTTAAGCTATTTCAAGCCAGGCACTTTCATTGTAGTCCGTACCATCCACAAGGGAACGGCCAGGTAGAGAGGTTCAATGGGACTCTCATTTCTATCCTGAGAAAGCTGGCACACGAAAAACCGGATCTGTGGGATCAATTCCTGCCCGCCGCATTGTTTGCGTATCGGGAGGTACCACATAGTTCAACCGGGATGGCTCCCGCAACTCTGCTATTTGGGAGGCCAATAAAAGGTCCATTAGAAGCGTTATTAAGGACCTGGACAGATGAGAAGGCGGAAGAGACTGTTACCTCATCGTATCAATATGTGAACGAACTGACCACTCGTTTGAAAGCTGGATGGAAACTGGCAAATGATAATTTGAAACAAGCCAGGAAGAAACATGCAGCATATTTTAATAGGAAGGCAAAGGACAGGGAACTGGCAGTCGGAGAGAAGGTGCTGCTTCTACTACCCGGAAGCCAGAATAAATTACAAATTGGTTGGCAAGGTCCATATACGGTTCTAGAAAAGGTGTCTAGAACAAACTATAAAATTGACAAAAAGGGGAAGGAAAAAGTTTATCATGTAAACCTGTTAAAGAAGTATCTGGACAGACCACTCCAGGAAAGCACCCCCTTATTGACCTTGGCTATTGCAACCCAGATGCAAAAAGAACCACTCACCTCACATGAATACCCATTACATCCTTGTGAAACAGCAGCACAGGTAAAAGTCAGTAAGCACCTGACTAAAAACCAGAGGGAGAGAGTTCAAAAGGTTCTGGAGGAACATACAGATGTATTAACAGATAAACCAGGCCATACAAATTTGCTACAGTATGACATGAAACTGGTAGACTAAAACCCAATCTGTATGAGAGCCTATTCTATTCCGTTCGCGAAGGAGAAGGCATTGAAGGAAGAAATAGAGTATTTGTTGAAGGAGGGGATTATTTCGCACAGTGAATCATCTTTTAGTTCTAGTGTCGTTTTGTTGAGAAAACCGTCTGGGGAACACAGACTGTGCATAGATTACAGGAAACTGAATGCTGTCACAGAAGGACAAGTGGATCCATTACCAGACACAAAACAGTTATTTGCCAGACTGAACAAGGCAAAATACTTTTCAAAGGTGGATCTTAGTAAAGGCTATTACCAGATCCCAGTGAAGCCTGAAGTGAGACCTTATTTGGCTTTTAGCACTTCGGATGGACATTATGAATTCAATATGCTACCATTCGGACTGAAAAATGCTCCGAGTGTGTTTTCAAGGATGATGCGCAAATTGTTGGATCCCCTGAATAACCCATGTATCACAAATTTCATGGATGATATTCTCGTCGCCACCGAGACATTTGAAGAACACATTGAAGCTCTGGAGATGTTGTTTGATAGACTTCGGGAGGCAAACTTAACTGCTAGGCCCACAAAATGTTGTATTGGATGCAAAGAGTTGGAATTCTTGGGACACACTGTATATCAGGGTAATATGACCCCTGATCCTAAGAACTTGGAAAAACTGCAGAGAGCACCTAGGCCGCAAACAAAAAAGGACGTGCGATCATTCGTGTCGTTATGCGGATTTTATCAGAAATACATCAAAAATTTTAACGCTATTTGTGCTCCTCTGACTGATCTGACTCGCAAGGGACTTCCAGATAAAATTATTTGGACTGCACAATGTGAACTAGCATTTCAAGAGTTAAAGGAAAAACTCACTAGCAAGCCTATTCTCAAACTGCCTGATTTGACACAGGACTTTGTCTTAAGAACCGATGCAAGTAATGTAGGACTCGGAGGGGCTTTGTTGCAAAGATCATCTTCACCTGATGGGGAACTTAAACCAGTCGCTTATGCAAGCCGCAAATTGAATAAGGCGGAACAAGGATACTCCACAAGTGAAAAAGAATGTTTAGCATTAATCTGGGCAATAAAGAAGTTTCAAATCTATCTGTATGGTAGGACATTTGTGGTGGAGACGGACCATCAGCCTCTCGTGTTCTTGTCTCAGGCTAAGCATGAAAACGCAAGATTGCTGAGGTGGTCTTTATTGCTTCAACCTTATCAGTTCAGTATCCAATATATCCCAGGCAAATTGAATGTCGGTGCAGATTTCCTCAGTCGGCACCCCTGTGATCAAAATTAGAGTAGTGGCAGACGTGAGGAGTAATTTTACCTATGTGTATCGCTGGTTTTGGAACTTGCCATAGGCATGTTTTCAAGTGGGGAGATGTGTAGTGAAATTGACAGAGATACAACGGTAAAATCCCTTCAAAGATAACATTTAAGGATAAAAACATAATGCGTAGGCTGCTGATGTACATGATCGCCTAGACCGCGGGTCATCATCCTCCATAATAATTGACTTGCTAGACAGGAGGGGAACGGCGGATCAAAAAGAAAAAAAATATGACTGGAAAGGCTAAGGAGACGCAATTGGGGGGGGGGGAACGGAGAAAAGTCACGTTTCCCAAGTTGACATAAAAAGTAAGCAACTCGACAGAAGGGACCCTAGATAGGTTACGCCACAGTCATTTATTGGACGCTTTTGCGATACCAAGCTTTTGATTTGAATGGAGCGGTAAAACGCAGATGTTCGAAGTATTACAAAAATTAAAAAGTAATTTTTCCTTAATATTAATGTTAGGAATATAAAAATTAGTTGGCCGGATGGCCCATTCGGAGCAGTGAACTAAGATGGTCTTAATTTTACAGACGGATAGATAATATTGAAGATAATGACAAAAGACAGTGTTGTTCACATCATCGACAGACGGTATGGAATCTAAAAGTGTCGCTATTTTGCACAAAAAAATATGACCTTGGACGCAGGTGTTCAAATCTACGTGGTATGGAGGAGAGGGGATATTGTGGTGGCTGTGTCTAAAAATAACTTTTAACGACAAAATTTTGGAGGGGAGAGAAAGGTTGGTTCAAAAACCAAGCACATTTTTTTAGAAACACAAGTAGAGACGGACAGACTAACAGATAACCATCCATACTTGACTGAAGCATGACTGAAATGACTTTAGTGTAGAAATTTTGAAATTTAAAATAAACCTAGGCAGTGATTGGCCACAGACAATCATATCATTAGCGCTCAGACGCGAAAGTGGGGCCATTCTTCAATAGTTGTTCAGTGATAGACACAGATTTTAAAGTGTGGTGTTTTCCATATGAACGAAAGTGAAAGAAGTTTAGGGACGCCATACTATAGCCAGCAGCTCAGCTGAGTTTTGCTAGCAATTCTGTGTTATTTATTCATAATCTGGTAAGATTGAAATTATTCCTTTATATATTTTGAATATTGTTTCATGTTCGAGTGATTGATACTGCCATATCGAAATCTAGCCTTACAAACAAGTAGGGATTTGCTCTAGACCCCCCGCCCAAGTCAGGGTCTAGGGACCAACAATGTACATAAACTCCAGCAAGAGTTAGGCAAGACAGATCAAGTGTTGAGAATAATGAAACATATTACCTATCCTCTTTTAGGGCAAACAACTAATAAATATTTTTCAGAATCTATAGACTGGGAGGATCTATCGGATGTAAAACCACCATGGTAATTGTGCTGTTTGGTCAGAGAGATCTGACCTGTCTGTATGATGTGGTTGTTGTGTCAGTGTTGTGTCCAGACGTGGGTAGAGAATAGATTTTGACACATGGCCCATACTTTGATTGCAGAGCTGTGAGTTTCTGTTGTCAACCAAGCAGTGTCTATTCAGTTGGTGACTCTACTCGAGTGTATCTGTGCAGTACTTGTGACAGAGACCACCATTATTGCCCGCCAGCACGGAGAGGTGGGACCACAAGATTTCAGCACCAGAGCTACAACTACCAGATGAGTGAGCCTCTGGTCTGCTGGACTTTCACCAACGCCCTTTAGTTACTAATAACCCCATAAAATTCCCACCATTTTCTGGACACTGTGTAGTCAATATAGACAGGTGTGATGAGGCCACCCCAACAGCACAAACATTAAATATCCTCCCAAGTAGATGACTACTAGAACATTTTAATAAAACTAACTAGTATAGTACATATATAGGTACACTATTGCATTTATGATATAATATTCCATGCATTTCTTTCATAATTTCTAAATCCTTTTACGTTCTGGTCAACCTAAAAAATTGACACAGAACAAAATAAATGTAATATAATTATATCAAAAAATTTTACACACGTGAGTTAGTTCAGTGTATTTTAACATTTATTAATATTATTAGTCTTGTTACATATCTGTGGGTATATTTATAATCCATTACACCACACTACCTATCATAACCCTAGACACTTTACGTAGTCACATTCATAAAAAAAAAAAATTAAGTGTGAGGTCATAGTGGTAGCAAGAAAGGCCTTCTGACAATTCTCAACTACATTTTATCTCAGGAGCCTTCACAGCTGGCCTCATACAATTTACATTTAGTAATAACACCATCATACAATACCATCAAACACCACTACAGGGCTATAAATACTATCTTGTGTTGTCAGGGGGAACGTGAAAAGGAGTACTTTTTTGAAAAGATGTGTAGACATGGTTTCATTGGGTAGAGCTGCGAATATACTCGATTCAGAGCGTCTGTTCATTGCCACATCTTGTAATAAACCTACTAAGAAGCAGTGCGTTGAGCACCAGTGTATATTTTATAAAATAAAGCCTGGGACATCGGCAGATCGGAGTTGTGCGATATTCATTGCCAGTCAACGAAACTGTTTATTATTCTATGAATTGTGGTAAGCTTGAAATATTCAATATCTTTTAATGAAAATTGAATGTAAATTGATAATTTATGTCTGTATATATGTGTAGTTCAGTAGCAAACATGATGAAAAATTTCATAATAAAACAGACCTATCTTTTGGAATAAAACGTGCATCCAGAGCCTTCATTTGACTAGAAAGAAATAATGATGAAGTGGCAGTTTCGTAGTCACGGCGTGGATTAGGGGGAAATCAGAGAATATAAAGGAAATGTTAATGGCCTAAACATTTTGTCTGGATTTGCTTTGGTAAGAGCATGGAATGGGGCCAAACAGTTATCAACTGGGCACGTGGTTGTACAGGGGAGGGTGGGGAATTACAGTATGGGTGCCGGTTAATAGGGAATTGGGGGTGTGCGTAAAGAAATAATGCTTGGAAAGGGGGGCACTCAAAAAAACTATAGGTTGCAAAATGTATGTAGTAACTTTGACATGTAGGGAGGGAATTACATGAAAGTAATAAAGTATTTCAGATTCAGAAGAAGATGGGGAACCTACGTGACAGTTCATTTAATGCCTACGCCGCAAGGGGGTGGGGGGGACATCAATTGTGGTGGGTGCGGGGGGGGGGGGGGGGGATGGTTATTGGTGGGGAAGATCAGTTGTATTTTGTATAGGGAGTGCTTTGTGGGTTATAGTGGGGGGGGGGGATGGATGGTCAAAGGGAGTATGAAGGGGTTGGGTACAAGTGGGTAGGACTGTAGGTCGGGGGGAGGGTGGGTGGCACAGTCCTTCATTGTTTCAGGGGTGGTTGGTTATGGGGGGTGGGGTGTAACACGGACGGGAGGTGTGCCGTGGTAGTGTGTGTTGGTCCATTATTTATTGAACAAAGCGTTTGTTAGTGGGATGGGGGGCATCATGGCATTGGAGGGGGTTTATTGGTGCGGGGGGGGGGCAAAGCCTGGTCATGAGCTTTGTGGAAGCCCAGAGGTGGGACAGCCGGTTTTACTCGGGGGGGTTTTTTGTTTTTCCACCTTTGGGTTTGTTCATAGATTGAGTTTAGTAAAAGCTTGATTATTCTATGGTTGTTTTTATAGGTCAATGTAAGCTCAATTAATATGTAATGGTTTTTGTTAGGTAACATTGTCTTGGGGGTTGTGCTCATTGTTATAAAATAATGACGTTGTTGTTGATATGCGGTTTTTTTTTGATTGTAAGGCTTAGAATTAAAGTAAAAATTATAAGCAGAAATCTGTAAGCTTTTTTTTTTTTTTTGATTAATGTCCATAAAGATTAAGAGTTTAGGTTCAGTCCCTTTAAAAACACTATTTTGATTGGAGCGAAACATGGTTTTGGAATGTGGGGGCCTGTGGTTGGGAGGTTGCGCTGACGTTTTATGTCTATGTTTATCCAGCCTGAAAATCAGACGGGTTCGGAGTTGGAATTTATAGAAATGTTTGTGATTGGATCTGGTTTGCGGAGATGTTTTTAGGGATGTAATAAAAACATTCTTAAGAATGGGGGGGTTTTTTAGTCTGTTTGTTATGTAAGCCACTGACCCCTAGATTGTTCGGGCCATAAATAGACTTTTTAAATAAAAACCCCCCCCCCCCCCCCCCCCCCCCATACATTTTTTAAAATGCTTTTGAATATGTACTCATGGTAATTGTCGGTAAGCTTGGGATAGTAACCATTTTTAGGACACACATATACTTGGAAAAACCATAATTTTGCGTGTTATCTCTTAAATATTGTTGGGTCAAGGGGGGGGAATTAATTCAAATTTGTATTTGTGCAGATTATGATAATTTGACAGTATGAGCAAAAGTGTGTAGGATAACGCTATCGACTTTTATGGACATTGACAGGTGTGATAAACTTTTCTTGTTTTTCAGGGACCGTGGTCTTAAAGTTATTGAGCAGCACCTGGTCAGAGCTTTGCTGAAGCCAGAGGTAGACAGCATACTCCTTGGTCCATATAGCAACCAGTGGGGTGGCTCCAGAACTCATTAAAGTAATCGAGCAGAGGAGCCTTTTTCTGCAGTCATCACGAAAGATAAGAGAGTGTGGTCATGGAGCTCAACATTATGTACCCCATCTTAAAATGACAGTGTAAAATAAAATTAAGAGGGGAATTCAATTGTTTTAATATCAGGAACTGAGAACATCTCCAATACTAGTTCCAATAAAGACAAACTATTGAAGTCATGATGACAAATACCAACAGAGCTTGAACAAAACAAAACCAGTATTACCTCATATTACTACTACACAACTGACACACATAGGATACTATTAATAATATATGTCACTACAAGATTCATATTGATAAATTCTGTATATATAACTTGTAATTAAAATTGATTGTGATTCCTGGTTCCCTTTGTATTTGAATCAGGACACATATACATTCATGACAGCACTGAATACATATTGCTATTTGAAAAGTTATCAGTGACTCCTTTAAGATATCCTCGTAGAGTGTTTTATGTATGTGAGTGTCACAGTGTTGTCAAGTGTGGTGGAATAAATTAAATTGTTTATCTGTCTGTTGTTGTTATGACTTACACTTCATCATACACATACCCTAGACATATAACGTAGTCATCACACTATTCCAGAATAATTCTGACTGAGGTATACATATGGGGCAGCAAGTAAGGTTATCTATAATACACTACTCTTATTAGATATAGATACCTTCACAGCTGATCTCAGTCAGTACACTAAGTCCCCTATAAATATTTATAACATCCCACTTCACCACAATGGCATCCCAATTATATGTTCCTAAACATACAAACATTGACAGTAAAATATCTGATGTTGGAGACCCATCTAGGTCCACCTTCTCAATCCACGAGAGCGGTTAAATAACCAAAACACTTCAATGTTAAATTGTTTTAAATGTTAAACTGCAAGGGGACTATGCCAGAAGGTTTTTTTGTTCATCTTATTCATATAAAGTTCGTGGCCTGATGAGACAGAACTTACAGCTCTAATTTTCTTTTCACAAACCCATATGACAGTAAAGTTTTTCCTACCACCAAATTCTACAGAGAGAATTCACGGGTCATACCCGGCTATTTCCTTCCGAGAACAGCCTGAGAGTAACATTCCGCTGTATTTTCACATTCACTACGACAGAGAGAGTTATAGCCACCGAAGGCTAGACCACTCCGAGGGAAAACATACGTTAACTTAAAAATTTCCAGGACAGTGAAACCACCTAGAAAAAACTTATCTCAAACCAAATACCGGCAGTACGAGAGGAATACCCAGGAATAATATATAATCAACGCACCAATTCAGCGAATCTCCGAGAAAAAAAAATGGCAGTTGCCTAGACGGAGTTTTCTGGTGCTGAACTGGACAAACAATATGACTTAGCCAAGTCTTAATTACAAAATGTGTTTAATTAATTCCATGGAATGTATGCAGCGTCGACAGAGGGGTACGCATAATTGTAGTGAGCTCACTGTATGTATGTAGAGAGTGAAACGGAACGAAAGAATTTATTTCTTAAGTTACTACTAATATAACATCTTCTCTTTTATCTATCTCTCACTAAGTCTGAAGGCCCACGGGATAGTTTAAATTAAGGACATATGCTTTATCCGTCATGACTACTCCCCACTCCCATTAGCAATCATTGTTCTGATCTTTTGGGTAAATTACCTCTGTTGGGATCTTCCCTATTTTTTACATATATCAGAGGTAGGGTTTATGAGAGTATATTTTCTTTTCTCTTATGTAACTATAATTCACTGATGTAATGATTACTATGTATTGATGTTGTAATCTATTTTCTAACGATATAATAAACTTAATAAACCTTAAGCTATTGGTGTTGCTAAAAACTTCCCCTGCCATTTATATGTGACCCATAGTTTATCTGTTTTTTACGTATGTACGTATTTATGTCACAAAATTGTTTGTGTGTGCGTACGTGAGGGTATTGTAATTTGAATCAGTATCAACTGAGAAGGTACGTCTCCGTTAAAGTGTGTCGTACTAGATAGGATGGATTTAGAGCAATTACTCAGTCCAAAACCGTATGTTCTCTTAAACCAGTTCTCCTCGTAAACAGGACTATTTCTCACACCTTCCTCTCACATAGCTCTCACTATATCACCTCTGCTCGGACGGGACCATAAATATCTTAGGCCTATCTATAAAAACTATGAAGGAACAAAGGAATAATCGTCAAATTGCTTAGAAGGGGGATTTTGCAGATTGCAATAATTGGAGAGGAATCACTCTTCTCTCAGTTCCCAGCAAAATACTAGGCAGGATAATTATACAGAGAATTTCTAAAGCAGTAGTCCACAAACTGAGGAAAGAGCAAGCAGGATTTAGAAAGAACAGAAGATGTTTAGATCATATGTTTACCCTCAGGAACATTACTGAGCAGTGCACAGAATGGCAAAGACAGCTGTACATTAATTTCGTTGATTTTGAAAAAGGCTTTTGACAGTATACATAGGGGCAGTTTATTGAAAATACTGAGGGCTTATGGAATTCCAAGCTGCATAGTGTCAATCATAAAAAAACTCTATGCTAAGTACAGGGATGTCCCTTATCAACCACTTTTTTTAACAGTCATAGACTGTGTGATGCGCCAGACAACAGAGGGCAGTCCAAGAGGAATAAGATGGGCTACATTTTCTACATTGGAAGATCTGGAATATGCAGATGACATTGCACTACTAGCACATTTACATCAAAACATCCAGGAAAAAACGGATAGACTTAATAAGTAAAGCCAGCAGGTGGGCTTCAACATCAATCTAAAGAAGCAAGAGGTCATGACGCTCAATGTGAGTAACCCTGAGCCCATATCAGTAAGGAATCAGCAACTGGAACAGACACCTTAACATACCTAGGATGCATAGTAATACCAGACGGCGGAGCAATCAAAGACATCAACAACAGAATGAGCAAAGCAAGAACAGCGTTTTTTAGTCTAAACAACATATGGAAGTCCTCTCAGTACAGCACAAGCACCAAATTAGGATTATATCAGAGCTGTGTGCTTTCTGTGCTTCTCTATGGCGCGGAGAGCTGGAGAGTTACAGAGAAGGAAATGTCCAAATTGTCCTCTTTTCACACAACATGCCTAAGACAAATTCCCCGAATCTTTTGGCAGAATACCATCACCAACCAAGATCTGCTTATTCGGAGCAAGCAAGAGGACATGCACAACATCATAGCTGGCAGACGCTGGAGCTAATTTGGCCATGTCCTCAGATGAGACCCCGATGCCATCACAAGAACAGCTATGCTATGGACCCCTGAACGAAAACGAAAGAGAGGCCGACCAAAAACCACTTGGCGGAGGACTGTGGATGGTGAGATGCAGGGAATGAACAAGAGTTGGGGCACTGTACGAAGGATGGCAGCTGACCGCAAAAAGTGGGATGGTCGCACTATGCAGCATTGCCTCTAGTCAGACTCATAACGCGATGCGTACGTTACCTGCTGACGTGTTAGACCTAGTCTTGTGTGTAGCCTTACGGCATAAAGCAGTGTTTTTAGATTATGTCTGGTTGGCCCACTAAATGATATAAGATTATTCTTGAATAGCCAATGGTAAATGTAAAGTATAAGGACCTTCGAGTCCAGAACATATGGTATGCGTGTTATCGGTGGATAACGCATAGACTAATTTAATATAATACGGTGTGTGTAGATTAAGGTTAACCGGTTCAATGATGGCAGTCTATGATGGCGTGAGCAGCCAAATTAAATATGATAAACTAGCCAGAGATTTTATATATAAAAAGGCTGCTAAGAGAAAAGCTAACAGTATGCTAACCTATTGGAATATGTTCACTGCGCAATTATTATAATGAAGCTAGATATTACAATTCTGAAGAGTTAGTGTGTTAAAGTAACGGTTAACTTGACCGTGTTCAGGTCAAACGGTTGAGGCTAATGTACAGTATGTTTGCTACTGCCTATGTGATATAAGAACCTGACGTTTTTGTCGTCAATTATCATACGATGTTGTATGCATGGACAATAAATGCAAAAGTCGTCATTCAGGCATTCCTGTCGATTGCTTGTGAGTTACAGAAGTTTGTGCTGCATACTTAAATACTTTTGTTCTTCGTTCAAGAGTTCTGATCGACCATGTTGGGTTGATTACACACACACACACCGAAGAGATATCAAGAAACGTAGACGACAGACTAATGGGCAAAAATATAATGAGAAATAATATGCTTGAATATCCCAAATCCAATATTACTGCAGAAACCCACAGTTACGGCAATATACTAACTTTACTGCAGTAAAAAGATAGTCCAGTCAGATGTGCTAGTCAAAGCAAGAGTAAAATGCCCACCTAAAAAATAAAGCCCGTAACATATATTGGTGACAGAAGTGGTGGATCTCTTCTAACTGTCGGTACGGCTGATTTCGGATCATATCAACGTACTCCGTAGATTCGACAATTGACAACAGTGAGACTCTTTCAAGACTGTTTCATAGGACAAACTGGCACATCTACTTTTACGACAATCGTAGTGAATGCGCATGTCAAGAGGTTACCGTCTTCCATCACGCACGGGCAGGTCATTCGTTCGATCTGTCAACTGATGACGTTTCCCAGCTTTGTGGGAACCAATCGTCTACGAATTCAAAAGTCAATTCGAGAACTGAACTCAGGGCGAATTGGCACCTATGGCAGGTGGTGCAGATTTCCCTCGAAGACTTTGAAACGGGAAAACTTCCTCGACTCTATGTTGCGGATTGAAGGTCGTCAGATGTCTGCAATAGACGAAGTCAACAATGAAGACTTTGTATGAACTGTGGTACATCGTGTGGCATCACACATTCCGGTCACTTTACTGTGATCGACGCGTATAAGATAACTCCTGTTTGTTTTTATCAGTGTGTCAGTACATGAATTCTGTCCTCCCAAAGGGTTAGTTTTGGCTTTTCAGTCTATCCGTTGTCATACTGTCTACTTGCCTCAATCATTATGTGTTGCATTTTTTATACTGTTTAATTTTGTGGGAAGGTTGGATTTTGGGCTTGTCATCTTCTGGGGTTGTTTTAGGAGAAATTCAGAAGATTTCAACGATTTTTAGGGTTGATGTTTATATTTGTTGACCGAAAGGACAAACGATTAATTCGTTATAGAAGTATCGCTTCGGTTTGCAAAACGAACCATTTTTCATGATTAGCTGTGACGTCACGTCGGTCGTCATTTTTAATTTGCATGACCTAGTTTCAGTGCTGTGTATAAGTGTATACGTTGTAAATCTATAATTCTGGTCTGTTCGTATATTTAACGACGAATTGTCTTGTTTATTTTTGTAATGTTATTTTAATGTTTTTTTTTTAAATTAATATGTCTGAGTCTTCCTTAGTTGTTTTATATTCTTTACGTGGTGTTGTATGGTTGAAGATATCGCATCCTTGTGCTTCATTTGCTTGTGCCTTTCATTGTGCCTGTGCTCGTTACGTAGTTCACATTTAATGGTATATTTAAATCTTATATTGATTGATTTCAGAGTGTGTATATATATATATATATATATATATATATATATATATATATATATATATATATATATATATATATATATATATATATATATATATATATATATATATATATATATATATATATATATATATATATATATATATATTGCATATACTGATGGTTCGGCAACAAATGCAGTTGAAAATGGGGGTGCCGGCATCCTCATAAAATTAAAGAATAGAATTCACTCTATGGCAATTCCCACTGGAAAATACTGCAATAACTTCTGTGCTGAAGCAGAAGCCCTGAAACAGGCAGCTGAAACTATTATTGAATGCAAAGCACAGGCAGAAAAACAGATAGTAATCTTTTCAGATGCCCTCTCAATAATATCAGCGCTGAAGAGCCACCAAACTAAAGGATTAAAAGATCTGATAATCTCCCTTGAAAGACTGGCCGAATGCTTCAAGAAGTGCACTATCCAGTGGATACCAGCCCATTGCAACATACCAGGAAATGAGGAGGCAGATAGACTTGCTAAGGAAGGAGGTGCCTTACAACAAAATGATATAGAGACAACTTGGGAGCCGCGCTGGTGTAATGGCTTCGGCGTTGTACTGGCGACCAGGTGTTCATGGTTCAAACCCGGGCGTCGGCGTTTGAAGAAATGTTTACGGCCGGAAATTTGACTGAATAGCCTGAACGGCTCCTGTGATAAACCCTCTGTGGATGGGAAGGAGCGAAGCTCCTGACCGGGTTGGAAGGAAAGTCCTCAGGTTCCCCAGCCTCGCAATGACATGTCATTGGGCCGAAGGGCTGAAAGCCCAAGTGCCGCTGGATAAGAAAAAAAAAAAAAAAAAAAAATAGAGACAACTTACGCAACGGCAAAGACTACTATAAAGGCTACATTCAAGTCCAAATGGGAAAGAGAGCACCCGGGACATTTGAAAAATGATGCATATCATCAACTATCCAGAAAAGAACAGGTCATCATTTTTCGGCTACGCACTGGTCACAACAGATTGAGATACCATCTGTACCACAAATACTAAATTGGTGCAACAGATCTCTGCACCTGCGGTACCAGCCCAATGACAGTCGAACATCTGCTGCAATACTGCCCAACCTACAGTAATGAACGGAGTAGCATATGGCAACAACCCACTTCTGTCAACGAAAAACTGTTTGGGGATGTTGGGAGCCTTAGGTTGACTACTGCCTGTGGTGAAGTGGGATGTTATAAATATTTATAGGGGGACTTAGTGTACTGACTGAGATCAGCTGTGAAGGTATCTATATCTAATGAGAGTAGTGTATTATAGATAACCTTACTTGCTGCCACATATATATATATCTCAGTCAGAATTATTCTGGAATAGTGTGATGACTACTTTATGTGTCTAGGGTATGTGTATGAGGAAGTGTAAGTCACAACAACAGACAGATAAACAATTTAATTAATCCACTACTCTTGACAACACTGTGACACTCACATACATATAACACTCTATGAGGATATCTTAAGGAGTCACTGATAACTTTTCAAATAACAATATGTATTCATTTTTGTCATAAAGGTATATGTGTCCTGATTCAAATACAAAGGAACCAGGAATCACAATCAATTTTAATTACAAGTTATGTACAGAATGTATTAATATGAATATTGTAGTGACATATATTATTAAAATATCCACACCTCACTGATAGCTAAATGGACCAAGGAGTATGCTGTCCGACTCTGGATTCAGCAAAGCTCTGACCAGGTGCTGCTCAGTACCATCAAGACCACGGTCCCTGAAAACAAGAAGGATGTACCTTCTACTTCATAACTAATCGATACTCTAGTTCTACACTGAGCACAATACATCACAAACATTGAGTTCAGAGCGTTAGGCCAACTGTCAGCTTCATCTGAAATACTTTATACCAGTATTTACCTCCTTAATGGTTACCACGCCTCTGCACTTCCAGCATTATTTCTGTCTAATCAATCATCCAGGTGTCAGTGTACTATTTGGCCATTCCATGCCGTTTTACTTCCCTCCGACACCCTCTGTTCAGGATGGAGCATTATAGGCTTTATCTCCTGTTTGCCACTGAACTACACATATATATACAGGCATAAATTAACAATTTACATTCAATTTTCATTAAAAGATACTGAATGGTTCAAGCTTACCACAATTTCATGGAAATAAACACAGATACGTTGATTAGCAATGAATTCTGGCACATTTACTGGCACAAATTCCCATCTGCTTATGTTCCAGGCTTTTATTTTAGCAAAAATGTGAGCTGGCTTCAACGCACTGTCGCTTTATCAAGCTTATTTAAACAAGTGGTTTCGAACTAACGCTCCTAAGTGATTATATCAGCGAGTCTAGCCAATGAGGCCCCGTTTCGACAAGTGTTTGAAAAAATGTTACCTTTCTACGTCTCCCTAACAACCAAGATAGTATTTATAGCCCGACCAATCGTGGTTAGTCTTTCATTTGTTGCGCTCCAATCAATTTGGAGCTTACATGGTAGGCTATTTCTGTAACGTAAGGTTTTTTCAAACACGTTATAAAAAAATTTTATGAGCAGAAATGATTTTATGCTGTCAGGCATCCCCACTATTTTATTTTGGTTATAATTTATTAATTCCTGGACTATTTGCGTAACGTTTTACATATTCTTTGTCAGCAAGCCCTAAGGAACCCAAATATCCAAATTTAAAAGAGCTACGTGGCCGCGTTCAAAATATGCAATTCCTTCTACCTCCTGTTTCGAAGATGTGCTGTCTGGGTACTGTTATGTTTTCAACCGTAAACCCATCTATTGTTATCTTTCCTAATAAGCGTTTTTTATGATTTTAAAACCCAACTCTGGGAAGGGTAGTGAATTTATCACTGTCCGTCCGAAAAAGTTAGTGCTTGTAGCCTAACACGCGTGATAGTAGTAATTGTGTATCGCGCGACGCGTGTTGCATGCGTTCCTGATTTTCAGCCCTCCCTTCTCGCTATCCTTTAGTCCATCTGTCTTTTGATCTTGGTAACATAGTGTAGAAAAAGACATGAATGGAATTTAAAATTTAGGTCAACTTGCATATTTCAAGGTTTTTCTTAGAAAGGCAGCACATTTTATTGTGTGTTTGGGAAACGCGTGTATGTTGCAGAAGGCCTTTAATATCAACGTGAAACGTTACAATTTGCATACGCAGTAGAAAACAAGGGGATTTCGAGTACAGTCATTGTGACAGCACTGTTATTTTTCCATTGCTCTTCTCTTTATTAATTTTATTTGTTAGGCTTCATATTTACCTAATAATTTATATTTGTGGATTAGAATATTCCACGACACCTCCCCTCTTAAAACAGACATTATATGTCAGTCCTTTATTCTATATACACATAGAGAAATTTATTATTATTTCTGGGGTTTACGGTGATTCTCATCACACGGATGGCGGCTTAAAAAATCCGCTCCCAAATGGTCTTTTACAGATATATACTCAATGCTAAAATTATATGGAGCCAGAAGTAAAGACCATCGGAGTAACCTAGAGTTCTCATGCTTAGCCTGTGCTAGAAACGATAAAGGTTGGTGATCTGTTTGCAACTTAAATGCCTTCCCATATAGATAAATATTGAATTTCTTTAGCGCCCATATTACTGCAAGACATTCTTTTTCGCTAGTTGAGTAGTTGATTTCAGCTTTATTCAACTTTCTGCTAGCATATGCCACTGGGCTTAATTCCCCATCCAATGCATCTGATTTCTGTAGTAGAGTTGCACCTAACCAAATATTACTTGCATCCGTCCTTACTATGAATTCTTGACTTAAGTCAGGTAATTTCAAAATGGGTTTACTTGTGAGCTTTTCCTTCAATTCTTGGTAAGTCATTTCACATTGTGGTGTCCATGTAATGCGATCTGGAAGTCCTTTACGTGTCAATTCCGTTAAAGGTGCACATATGGAATTAAAGTTTTTGATATACTTCTGGTAGAAATCACATAATGAGACAAAGGATCTCACGTCCTTCTTGGTTTGTGGTCTCGGGGCTTTCTGTAGTTTCTCTAAATTCTTTGGGTCAGGGGTCATGTTTCCCTGATAAACTGTGTGTCCCAAAAATTCCAATTCTTTACATCCAACGCAACATTTGGTTGGTCGGGCTGTTAAATTTGCCTCCCTAAGTCGATCAAACAGCATGTTCAGAGAGTCAATGTGTTCCTCAAATGTTTCTGTTGCTATAAGGATATCATCCATAAAATTTGTTATACAGGGATTATTCAGAGGATCCAATAATGTTCTCATCATTCTAGAGAAGACACTAGGCGCATTCTTCAATCCAAATGGCAATCTATTAAGCTCATAGTGTCCTTCTGAGGTACTAAAAGCTAGGTATGGTCTAACCTCAGGCTTTACTGGAATCTGATAGTATCCTTTACTCAGATCCACTTTTGAGAAATATTTAGCTTTATTTAGTCTGGCAAACAGCTGATTTGTATCCGGAAATGGATCCACCTGTCCTTCTGTAATAGCATTCAGTCTCCTGTAATCTATACAGAGTCTATGTTCTCCAGAGGGCTTCCTTAAGAGTACAACACCGGAACTATACGAAGACTCACTGTGCGAAATAATTCCTTCCTTCAACAGATAGTCTATCTCTTCCTTCAAAGCTTTCTCCTTAGCAAACGGAATCGAATATGGTTTCATACAGACAGGTGTGGAGTCTATTAGTTTCATATCATATTCCAATAGGTTTGTATGCCCTGGTCGGTCTGTTAACACCTCTGCATGATTATTTAGAACCTGTTGCACTCTCTCTTTCTGAGTTTTCGTTAAATGTGTACTGATTTTCACCTGTGCTGCTGTCTCACAGGGGTGTAATGGATATTCAAATGATGAAAGTGGTTCCTTTTTCATCTCCATGGTGATGGACAAGGTCAACAAGTGTGTCTCTTCCTGATGTTCTCTTTCCAAATATTTCTTCAGGAGATTCACATGATAGATTTTTTCTTTCCCCTTCTTATCTATCTTATAATTTGTTCTAGACACCTTCTCTAAAACTGTATATGGACCCTGCCATCCAATTTGTAACTTATTCTGACTCCCGGGCAAAAGAAGCAGTACTTTCTCTCCCACAGCCAAATTTCTGTCTTTCGCCTTCCTGTTATAATAGGCAGCATGTTTCTTCCTGACTTGTTTCAAATTTTCATTGGCAAGTTTCCAGCCAGTTTTTAACCGAGTGGTCAGCTCATTCACATATTGGTATGAAGATGTAATGTTTTCCTCTGCCTTTTCATCAGTCCACGTTCTTAACATAGCTACATATGGACCTTTAATTGTGTGGACCTATTTGTCCATGCACCGGTATGGTCTCTTCCACTCGAAGCTTTATAGTGATGATTTTTCCTCCCAGAATTATCATTCACAAAACGACCGCTACCAATTTTTTCTTTTGGGGGCTTTCTCCCCACTTAAAATTCTTGATGAGAGATTTCCTCCCTACATCCTCTTCCTCCAGTTTGTTTAAGTCCGATTGAGGGATTTTCGGCTTATCCTGGGGTAAGACATCTTTTTGCACGCTCCCCATAGTGGCCATTGTAAAACAGTTAAGTGAAGCTTGTCCGTGATAAGGCTCTTCCCATTCCATTTGGTCCACTTTATCAAATTTATATCTCTTTTTATTATCAGGCCTAATTTTGCCCCGTGGCGTGTCCAGGTCCTGATCCATGTTCCCACTTGTGGGTGTTCCCTCATGTGCTATGCTACACCTTTCTACAAAATTCTCAATGTCCCATCTTGCTTTGGGCCAATAATAATTGTGAGCCACTTTTGAATGATGGTAAACATATTTTCTCATGGTCCCCATCTGGTTTCACATGTAGGCTCCTTATTAAGTCTGCCCTATATCTTTTAGGAAGTACCAGCTGTCCCTGACCTTTGGATCTAGCTCCAGTCTTCCTATACATCAACTTGTTTTTCATGTAAAAATCTCCCTTGCCTGGAGTTGTATGACAAGTTGACAATTTTCTGAAACAAGGCTTGAGTGGTTTATCCCCAGCCTGTGCCTTCCTCATCTCTTCTGGAGTGGTATCTAACATAATATCCTCCTCCTGTCTTGAGGTCGACCTGACCTGAAGGGTTGCCATATACACAGGTTTCCTTCTGCAACGGTCAGTGTCATGATTGTCCATCTGACAATTCTTACACCACCTTTTTCCTTGGTTGAAAGATTTTCTTTCATCATATTTCCTTTCATCGAATTGTGGGAATTTATTTTTATTTTCATACCGTGGCCTATCAGACTGGTGCTTACCTTTGTGTTGATCCCTAGGATCAAATTTATTAAAGTTCTGTGGTGCCCTAAAGTTATCCACTTGTTTCTTTTTATTACCTGTTACCTCTGCTTGAGCTGCTTGATACCTTTCAGAAACATTTAGCAACTCACCCAGCCTCTCTGCACCTTGTTCCATGAGAAACTTTCTCAGGTCTGGAGCCATGGACTCTCTTAATTGCTCTATAAGGACCATTTCCTTAAGATCTTGGGTTTTCCCCAGAGAAGTCCATTTCTCCAAGTATGTCTCTATTCGTGCAGAGAACTGGTGATAGGTTTCACCTGACAGTAGTCTAGCATTCCTAAATTTTTTCCTATAAAATTCTGCATTCTTTTCATACCTTAACAAAAGAGCCTGCTTTAGCATGTCATAATTTTCCTGATCACCTCTGCTCATGTTTGCAAAAACTTCATAAGCTGCCCCACGAAGTCCCTGAGATAACTTTAAGCTCCACCTTTCTCTCTCTAACCCATACGTGGTAGCTAATAGTTCATACCTATTTAGGTAGCTCTCTATATCATCGTCTTTCTCAACAAAATGATCTAAATGAAAATTCATAGCTGAGGTTGAGGCTCCTTGGCCAGCAGTGGCATCAGAGGCAAAGGGACTGGCACCATTTTCAGGAGCATGGCCTTGAAACTCAAATTCCCTGAGTCGTAACTCATGTTCCCTTTGTAATCTTTTATCTTCTGCTTCCCTTTCTGCAGCTAATTTCCTCTCTTCCCTTTCTGCAGCTAATTTCTTGTCTTCTCTTTCTGCAGTCAATCTTCTTTCTTCTGCTTCCAATTTCTTAGCCTCAGCCTCAATCTGCAACCTCTTAGTCTCAGCCTCAAATTGCAACCTCTTAGTCTCAGCCTCTAACTTTCTTTCGGCCTCTTTTTCTAATCTTCTTTCTTCGCGTTCAATAAATTTGTCACATTCCGTGGTGACATAGGCAACCATAACTTGCCAATCTAATCCTAACTCTTTTGCAGTCTGTACAGCAGCAGATCGAAACTTGGCCAGGTCCGCCATTGTCTATCAGGTAAATTTCTACAATGTCTAACCAACAATTTAATCTCTAAATATATCTAATGGACAACACAGGCACCGTGAGCTCAACCTTATTTAATTCCACCCAAGGATACCTTTTAATTCTTATATTCCCTGAAGTGAATTACCCCCAATATTTTTAATAGGGAAAGATTCAAAATCCCAAGAGCGAGACCCCAATATATGTGGTGAAGTGGGATGTTATAAATATTTATAGGGGGACTTAGTGTACTGACTGAGATCAGCTGTGAAGGTATCTATATCTAATGAGAGTAGTGTATTATAGATAACCTTACTTGCTGCCACATATATATATATCTCAGTCAGAATTATTCTGGAATAGTGTGATGACTACGTTATGTGTCTAGGGTATGTGTATGATGAAGTGTAAGTCACAACAACAGACAGATAAACAATTTAATTAATCCACTACTCTTGACAACACTGTGACACTCACATACATATAACACTCTATGAGGATATCTTAAGGAGTCACTGATAACTTTTCAAATAACAATATGTATTCATTTTTGTCATAAAGGTATATGTGTCCTGATTCAAATACAAAGGAACCAGGAATCACAATCAATTTTAATTACAAGTATATGTACAGACTTTATCAATATGAATATTGTAGTGACATATATTATTAAAAATATCCTATGTGTGTCAGTTGTGTAGTGGTAATATGAGGTAATACTGGTTTTGTTTTGTTCAAGCTCTGTTGGTATTTGTCATCATGACTTCAATAGTTTGTCTTAAGGAAACTAGTATTGGAGATGTTCTCAGTTCCTGATATTAAGACAATTAAATTCCCCTCTGAATGTTATTTTTACAAAGTCATTTCAAGATGAGGGGACATAATGTTGAGCTCAGCTGGCCAAATCAGCTTATCTTGCGTGATGGCGGCAGGAAAGGACTCCTCTGCTCGAATTCTCCTCTGGGCTCTGGAGACACCTCACTGATAGCTAAATGAACCAAGGAGTATGCTGTCCGACTCTGGATTCAGCAAAGCTCTGACCAGGTGCTGCTCAGTACCATCAAGACCACGGTCCCTGAAAACAAGAAGGATGTACCTTCTACTTCATAACTAATCGATACTCTAGTTCTACACTGAGCACAATACAACACAAACATTGAGTTCAGAGCGTTAGGCCAACTGTCAGCTTCATCTGAAATACTTTATACCAGCATTACCCTCCTTAATGGTCACTACGCCTCTGCACTTCCAGCATTATTTCTGTCTAATCAATCATCCAGGTGTCAGTGTACTATTTGGCCATTCCATGCCGTTTTACTTCCCTCCGACACCCTCTGTTCAGGCTGGAGCATTATAGGCTTTATCTCCTGTTTTGCCACTGAACTACACATATATATACAGGCATAAATTAACAATTTACATTCAATTTTCATTAAAAGATACTGAATGGTTCAAGCTTACCACAATTTCATAGAATAAACACAGATACGTTGATTAGCAATGAATTCTGGCACATTTACTGGCACAAATTCCCATCTGCTTATGTTCCAGGCTTTTATTTTAGCAAAAATGTGAGCTGGCTTCAACGCACTGTCGCTTTATCAAGCTTATTTGCACTAGTGGTCTCGAACTAACGCTCCTAAGTGAGTATATCAGCGAGTCTAGCCAATGAGGCCACGTTTCGACAAGTGTTTGAAAAAATGTTACCTTTTCACGTCTCCCCTAACAACGAAAGATAGTATTTATAGCCCGACCAATCGTGGTTAGTCTTTCATTTGTTGCGCTCCAATCAATTTGGAGTTTACACGGTAGGCTACCTCTGCAACGCAAGGTTTCTCTAAACACGTTATAAAAAAACTTCATGAGCAGAAATGATTCCATGCCGTCAGGCATCCCCACTATTTTATTTTGGTTACAACTTGTTAATCCCTAGACCATTTGCGTAACGTTTTACATATTCTTTGTCAGCAAGCCCTAAGGAACCCAAATATCCAAATTTAAAAGAGCTACGTGGCTGCGTTCAAAATATGTATTTTCCACCTCCTGTTTCGAAGATGTGCTGTCTGGGTACTGTTATGTTTTCAACCGTAAACCCATCTATTGTTATCTTTCCCAATAAGCGTTTTTTATGATTTTAAAACCTAACTCTGGGAAGGGTAGTGAATTTATCACTGTCCGTCCGAAAAAGTTAGTGCTTGTAGTCTTACACGCGTGATGGCAGCATTTGTGTATCGCGCGAAGCGTGTTGCAGTGTTCGTTTCCTGCCTTTTCAGCCCTCCCTTCTCGCTATCCCCCAGTCCATCTGTCTTTTGATCTTGGTAACATAGTGTAGAAAAAGACATGAATGGAATTTAAAATTTAGGTCAACTTGCATATCTCAAGGTTTTTCTTAGAAAGGCAGCACATTTTATTGTGTGTTTGGGAAACGCGTGTATGTTGCAGAAGGCCTTTAATATCAACGTGAAACGTCACAATTTGCATACGCAGTAGAAAACAAGGGGATTTCGAGCACAGTCACCGTGACAGCACTGTTATTTTTCCATTGCTCTTCTCTTTATTAATTTTATTTGTTAGGCTTCATATTTACCTAATAATTTATATATGTGGATTAGAATATTCCACGACACCTCCCCTCTTGAAACAGACATTATATGTCAGTCCTTTATTCTATATACACATAGAGAAATTTATTATTAGTTCTGGGGTTTACGGTGATTCTCATCACACGGATGGCGGCTTAGAAAATCCGCTCCCAAATTGGTTTTTCCAGATATATACTCAATGCTAAAATTATATGGAGCCAAAAGTAAAGACCCTCGGAGTAACCTGGAGTTCTCATGCCTAGCCTGTGCTAGAAACGATAACGGTTTGTGGTCTGTTTGCAACTTAAATGCCTTCCCATATAGATAAATATTGAATTTCTTTATCGCCCATATTACTGCAAGACATTCTTTTTCGCTAGTTGAGTAGTTGATTTCAGCTTTATTCAACTTTCTGCTAGCATATGCCACTGGGCTTAATTCCCCATCCAATGCATCTGATTTCTGTAGTAGAGTTGCACCTAACCCAATATACTTGCATCCGTCCTTACTATGAATTCTTGACTTAAGTCAGGTAATTTCAAAATGGGTTTACTTGTGAGCTTTTCCTTCAATTCTTGGTAAGTCATTTCACATTGTGGTGTCCATGTAATGCGATCTGGATGTCCTTTACGTGTCAATTCAGTTAACGGTGCACATATGGAATTAAAGTTTTTGATATACTTCTGGTAGAAACCACATAATGAGACAAAGGATCTCACGTCCTTCTTGGTTTGTGGTCTCGGGGCTTTCTGTAGTTTCTCTAAATTCTTTGGGTAAGGGGTCATGTTTCCCTGATAAACTGTGTGTCCCAAAAATTCCAATTCTTTACATCCAACGCAACATTTGGTTGGTCGGGCTGTTAAATTTGCCTCCCTAAGTCGATCAAACAGCATGTTCAGAGAGTCAATGTGTTCCTCAAATGTTTCTGTTGCTATAAGGATATCATCCATAAAATTTGTTATACAGGGATTATTCAGAGGATCCAATAATTTTCTCATCATTCTAGAGAAGACACTAGGCGCATTCTTCAATCCAAATGGCAATCTATTAAACTCATAGTGTCCTTCTGAGGTACTAAAAGCTAGGTATGGTCTAACCTCAGGTTTTACTGGAATCTGATAGTATCCTTTACTCAGATCCACTTTTGAGAAATATTTAGCTTTATTTAGTCTGGCAAACAGCTGATTTGTATCCGGCAATGGATCCACCTGTCCTTCTGTAATAGCATTCAGTCTCCTGTAATCTATACAGAGTCTATGTTCTCCAGAGGGCTTCCTTAAGAGTACAACACCGGAACTATACGAAGACTCACTGTGCGAAATAATTCCTTCCTTCAATAGATAGTCTATCTCTTCCTTCAAAGCTTTCTCCTTAGCAAACGGAATCGAATATGGTTTCATACAGACAGGTGTGGAGTCTATTAGTTTCATATCATATTCCAATAGGTTTGTATGCCCTGGTCGGTCTGTTAACACCTCTGCATGATTATTTAGAACCTGTTGCACTCTCTCTTTCTGAGTTTTCGTTAAATGTGTACTGATTTTCACCTGTGCTGCTGTCTCACAGGGGTGTAATGGATATTCAAATGATGAAAGTGGTTCCTTTTTCATCTCCATGGTGATGGACAAGGTCAACAAGTGTGTCTCTTCCTGATGTTCTCTTTCCAAATATTTCTTCAGGAGATTCACATGATAGATTTTTTCTTTCCCCTTCTTATCTACTTAACAAAGCTACATATGGACCTTTAATTGTGTGGACCTATTTGTCCATGCACCGGTATGGTCTCTTCCACTCGAAGCTTTATAGTGATGATTTTTCCTCCCAGAATTATCATTCACAAAACGACCGCTACCAATTTTTCTTTTGGGGCTTTCTCCCCACTTAAAATTCTTGATGAGAGATTTCCTCTCTACATCCTCTTCCTCCAGTTTGTTTAAGTCCGATTGAGGGATTTTCGGCTTATCCTGGGGTAAGACATCTTTTTGCACTCTCCGCATAGTGGCCATTGTAAAACAGTTAAGTGAAGCTTGTCCGTGAAAAGGGGCTTCCCATTCCATTTGGTCCACTTTATCAAATTTATATTTCTTTTTATTATCAGGCCTAATTTTGCCCCGTGGCGTGTCCAGGTCCTGATCCATGTTCCCACTTGTGGGTGTTCCCTCATGTGCTATGCTACACCTTTCTACAAAATTCTCAATGTCCCATCTTGCTTTGGGCCAATAATAATTGTGAGCCACCTTTTGAATGATGGTACCTATTTTCTCATGGTCCCCATCTGGTTTCACATGTAGGCTCCTTATTAAGTCTGCCCTATATCTTTTTGGAAGAACCAGCTGTCCGTGACCTTTGGATCTAGCTCCAGTCTTCCTATACATCAACTTGTTTTTCATGTAAAAATCTCCCTTGCCTGGAGTTGTATGACAAGTTGACAATTTTCTGAAACAAGGCTTGAGTGTTTTATCCCCAGCCTGTGCCTTCCTCATCTCTTCTGGAGTGGTATCTAACATAATATCCTCCTCCTGTCTTGAGGTCGACCTGACCTGAAGGGTTGCCATATACACAGGTTTCCTTCTGCAACGGTCAGTGTCATGATTGTCCATCTGACAATTTTTACACCACCTTTTTCCTTGGTTGAAAGATTTTCTTTCATCATATTTCCTTTCATCGAATTGTGGGAATTTATTTTTATTTTCATACCGTGGCCTATCAAATTGGTGCTTACCTTTATTTTGATCCCTAGGATCAAATTTATTAAAGTTCTGTGGTGCCCTAGAGTTATCCACTTGTTTCTTTTTATTACCTGTTACCTCTGCTTGAGCTGCTTGATACCTTTCAGCAACATTTAGCAACTCACCCAGCCTCTCTGCACCTTGTTCCATGAGAAACTTTCTCAGGTCTGGAGCCATGGACTCTCTTAATTGCTCTATAAGGACCATTTCCTTAAGATCTTGGGTTTTCCCCAGAGAAGTCCATTTCTCCAAGTATGTCTCTATTCGTGCAGAGAACTGGTGATAGGTTTCACCTGACAGTAGTTTAGCATTCCTAAATTTTTTCCTATAAAATTCTGCATTCTTTTCATACCTTAACAAAAGAGCCTGCTTTAGCATGTCATAATTTTCCTGATCACCTCTGCTCATTTTTGCAAAAACTTCATAAGCTGCCCCACGAAGTCCCTGAGATAACTTTAAGCTCCACCTTTCTCTCTCTAACCCATACGTGGTAGCTAATAGTTCATACCTATTTAGGTAGCTCTCTATATCATCGTCTTTCTCAACAAAATGATCTAAATGAAAATTCATAGCTGAGGTTGAGGCTCCTTGGCTAGCAGTGGCATCAGAGGCAAAGGGACTGGCACCATTTTCAGGAGCATGGCCCTGAAACTCAAACTCCCTTAGTCGTAACTCATGTTCCCTTTGTAATCTTTTATCTTCTGCTTCCCTTTCTGCAGCTAATTTTCTTTCTTCTGCTTCCCTTTCTGCAGCTAATTTTCTTTCTTCTCTTTCTGCAGTCAATCTTCTTTCTTCTGCTTCCAATTTCTTAGCCTCAGCCTCAATCTGCAACCTCTTAGTCTCAGCCTCAGCCTCAAATTGCAACCTCTTAGTCTCAGCCTCTAACTTTCTTTCGGCCTCTTTTTCTAATCTTCTTTCTTCGCGTTCAATAAATTTGTCACATTCCGTAGTGACATAGGCAACCATAACTTGCCCATCTAATCCTAACTCTTTTGCAGTCTGAACAGCAGCAGATCGAAACTTGGCCAGGTCCGCCATTGTCTATCAGGTAAATTTCTACAATGTCTAACCAACAATTTAATCTCTAAATATATCTAATGGACAACACAGGCACCGTGAGCTCAACCTTATTTAATTCCACCCAAGGATACCTTTTAATTCTTATATTCCCTGAAGTGAATTACCCCCAATATTTTTAATAGGGAAAGATTCAAAATCCCAAGAGCGAGACCCCAATATATGTGGTGAAGTGGGATGTTATAAATATTTATAGGGGACTTAGTGTACTGACTGAGATCAGCTGTGAAGGTATCTATATCTAATAAGAGTAGTGTATTATAGATAACCTTACTTGCTGCCACATATCTATATATCTCAGTCAGAATTATTCTGGAATAGTGTGATGACTACGTTATGTGTCTAGGGTATGTGTATGAGGAAGTGTAAGTCACAACAACAGACAGATAAACAATTTAATTAATCCACTACTCTTGACAACACTGTGACACTCACATACATATAACACTCTATGAGGATATCTTAAGGAGTCACTGATAACTTTTCAAATAACAATATGTATTCATTTTTGTCATAAAGGTATATGTGTCCTGATTCAAATACAAAGGAACCAGGAATCACAATCAATTTTAATTACAAGTTATGTACAGAATGTATTAATATGAATATTGTAGTGACATATATTATTACAAATATCCTATGTGTGTCAGTTGTGTAGTAGTAAAATGAGGTAATACTGGTTTTGTTTTGTTCAAGCTCTGTTGGTATTTGTCATCATGACTTCAATAGTTTGTCTTAAGGGACTAGTATTGGAGATGTTCTCAGTTCCTGATATTAAGACAATTAAATTCCCCTCTGAATGTTATTTTTACAAAGTCATTTCAAGATGAGGGGACATAATGTTGAGCTCAGCTGGCCAAATCAGCTTATCTTGCGTGATGGCGGCAGGAAAGGACTCCTCTGCTCGAATTCTCCTCTGGGCTCTGGAGACACCTCACTGATAGCTAAATGAACCAAGGAGTATGCTGTCCGACTCTGGATTCAGCAAAGCTCTGACCAGGTGCTGCTCAGTACCATCAAGACCACGGTCCCTGAAAACAAGAAGGATGTACCTTCTACTTCATAACTAATTGATACTCTAGTTCTACACTGAGCACAATACAACACAAACATTGAGTTCAGAGCGTTAGGCCAACTGTCAGCTTCATCTGAAATACTTTATACCAGTATTAACCTCCTTAATGGTTACTACGCCTCTGCACTTCCAGCATTATTTCTGTCTAATCAATCATCCAGGTGTCAGTGTACTATTTGGCCATTCCATGCCGTTTTACTTCCCTCCGACACCCTCTGTTCAGGCTGGAGCATTATAGGCTTTATCTCCTGTTTTGCCACTGAACTACACATATATATACAGGCATAAATTAACAATTTACATTCAATTTTCATTAAAAGATACTGAATGGTTCAAGCTTACCACAATTCATAGAATAAACACAGATACGTTGATTAGCAATGAATTCTGGCACATTTACTGGCACAAATTCCCATCTGCTTATGTTCCAGGCTTTTATTTTAGCAAAAATGTGAGCTGGCTTCAACGCACTGTCGCTTTATCAAGCTTATTTGCACTAGTGGTCTCGAACTAACGCTCCTAAGTGAGTATATCAGCGAGTCTAGCCAATGAGGCCACGTTTCGACAAGTGTTTGAAAAAAATGTTACCTTCCTACGTCTCCCTAACAACCAAGATAGTATTTATAGTCCGACCAATCGTGGTTAGTCTTTCATTTGTTGCGCTCCAATCAATTTGGAGCTTACAGGGTAGGCTATTTATGTAACGTAAGGTTTTTCTCAAACACGTTATAAAAAAATTGTATGAGCAGAAATGATTCCATGCCGTCAGGCATCCCCACCACTTTATTTTGGGTATAATTTATTAATTCCCGGACCATTTGCGCAACGCTCTACATATTCTTTGGCAGCAAGCCCCAAGGAACCCAAACATACAAATTTAAAAGAGCTACGTGGCCGCGTTCAAAATATGCACCTTCCACCTCCTGTTTCGAAGATGTGCTGTCTGGGTACTGCCATGTTTTCAACCGTAAACCCATCTATTGTTATCTTTCCCAATAAGCGTTTTTTATGATTTTAAAACCCAACTCTGGGAAGGGTAGTGTATTTTATCACTGTTCGTCTGAAAAAAAGTCAGTGCATGTAGTCTTACACGCGCGATGGCAGCACTTGTGTATCGCGCGACGCGTGTTGCATGCGTTCCTGATTTTCAGCCCTCCCTTCTCGCTATCCCCCAGTCCATCTGTCTTTTGATCTTGGTAACATAGTGTAGAAAAAGACATGAATGGAATTTAAAATTTAGGTCAACTTGCATATCTCAAGGTTTTTCTTAGAAAGGCAGCACATTTTATTGTGTGTTTGGGAAACGCGTGTATGTTGCAGAAGGCCTTTAATATCAACGTGAAACGTCACAATTTGCATACGCAGTAGAAAACAAGGGGATTTCGAGCACAGTCACCGTGACAGCACTGTTATTTTTCCATTGCTCTTCTCTTTATTAATTTTATTTGTTAGGCTTCATATTTACCTAATAATTTATATATGTGGATTAGAATATTCCACGACACTGCCTTTATTAGAATCATAAATGGGGAAGTCTGAAAGCGAAAGACTAAGACGAAGAAGATATATATATATATATATATATATATATATATATATATATATATATATATATATATATATATATATATATATATATATATATATATATATAAGTTGTATATTTTAGGATAACTAAATTGCTATTGTACGATTATTGGTAACTATAACCATATCGAAGGTGGAAGCTATTTTCGTAGAGGGTATACGCGTAGGAAAATCAGGTTTTTTAATTACTATTTATGCCAAAACTCAGTTCCCTATTCAAGAACAAGAGTTGTTAAGGGAAAATTAATATGCAGAGGTGAGAATAAAGTCTCTTGTTCGTGATATGACGAAATTGAAAAACGAGTTGAAAGAGAAGGATAAAGAGAGAGCAAACCAATATGCAGATGTCAGAATAAAGGGTCTTATTCGTGTTATGGCGAAATTGAGACTCGAGTTAAGAGAGAAGAAGGATAAAGAGAACTCTCTTACTCAGGAGTTGGTTACTGTGAAAGCAGAATATGAGAATTTTAAATGTGAGACCAAGACGTATATAGATTTAGAGTCTGATACATTGTGTGCTATAAGAAAAGATAACTCTGAACTCAGAGACAATATTAAACGACTAAGTGACAGAAACAATGAGTTACAAATTAGTAAGTCAGAACTTAAATAACCTACTCTTGATTTGGAATTGGGAAATTTCAAACAGGAGATCAGTTATACCAGTGTCAATGATAAGGAAAAGGCTCTTACCAGTGAGCTGGAACAGGTGAAAATGGACTATGAGAAATTCAAGGTTTACGCCCAGAGTCGTGTAGATTCAAAGATGATCACGATTATTGGTCTATTAGAAGATGAGAATGCAGATCTATTTCAACAACTTGAGAAGAAAAAAATAGCATTTTATGAGAAGGTTGATAAGCTTAAGAATAGCCATTATAGCGCTATTGAGTCACTCAAACTTGAACAAGAAAAGGCTAAGAATATGGAATGTGTCAGAAGACACTCTATGGAAAATGAGCAACTGAAAAAAACAGCTGCGGCAGAATATAAAGTAAAAGACTTAGAGATTGTTAAAGAACATCGAAGGGTAGATGTTTTGTTCGATATTATTGTCGTAAATTTATTTTGAGAGAAAGAGTCTTAGAAATAGTGGTCCTGTTTAGAGTGGAGAATGATGGTGAAAGCTCAGTGATAGGAAATGTTAGAGAGTAAATAGTTGCTTCACAGAGTGCTGGGGAGAGTAAGGACAGACTTATTTACGACAAATCGTTCCTCTTAATCTTCTCTTCAAACTCTCCTGGTCAAACAGTTATTTGCCAGTTTCCAGACACACACCTGCGCTCACACCGATTTGGTGCTTCAAACACACAGACGCACGTAAATACAAACTATATTAAACAGATAAAGAAAATTTGGGCTTTAAGTATTCCAACACAGTACTAAATAAGTTTATGCTGTTTATTAACATTAAAATCAATCACAATAATAATCATGTGTTACAGAAAAAAATATCATAAGTACAGAAAATACAAATAACAAGGTGGGGAGGGGGGTGAAGAAGATTGGTATCGACTAAGCCCTTCCCGCTTATTAGACAAAGATGAACCCAGTCCAAAGATAGATAGTTATCAGGAACATAGGTAATGTAACCCAACAGTGAATTTAATTACTCTGAAAGAGGTGTTACAATATTAGGTATGGGTGGTAGACAAAAATCATGTTATTCCAAATTGTTCTTCCCTTAACTAAGAAAATGAAAAGGGGGGGGGGGGGGGTAAACAGAGTTAACTAAATATCTCACTTAAAGGAACAATGCAGGGTATACAGAAAATGTTTTTCCCGGTAAGCAAGTTAACAAATGGTTTGCAAAAATTAAATCTCCTGTCATTCATGCACGCTTATACTCATATACTCACACACACTTACCGATTGCAGCATCAGACAATCCATAGAATTATATAAACAGCAATTACACTCTTGACATATGAAAATGTCTGGTACTTCGATGTCCCGCCCCAGATGTAGCGAGGTTAGCTGATAGTAAATATTCCCACTTATCGCCGGACTTGAAGCCTAAGAGTTCTTGGGTTTTATTATATAAAAAGGAGTCTATGGGATGGCACTGACACAGTTCAATACAGGGGTGAGGATGGAGTGGTCTCTTTAATTTTGCTTCTGGGGGTAAAATTCCTTCAACGCGTGATGGTAGCAACTGACCGGTAGGTTTTAAATCCAGTGAGGAAAAACTAGGCTCAGTCACAGTTCAGGTAAATAGGTACTCTCTCATAGTAGAGCACTAAATAAAATATCGCTAGTGCCAACTGTTCATCTTCCAGTTTATCTTACAGATTGTAATTTAATTTGATGGTTTATTTAAATGTTCTTGGGTAGGCTTTCTTTCACGTAATTATGATAGCTAGGCCGCATCGGACCGCCACAAGATTAAATTTAAAATGTTTCATCAATATGTTTGGAAGTTTTAGAACCGAGTCTGGAAGACTCTGTATGATTTCTTTATTGCTGGGATTGCAAAGGTGATCATTCTATAGAAAAAGATAGAAAACCCATGACAACATAATCATACCTCAAAAATCAAATAATATTCTAACGCGCGATAAATTTACCGTTAAGACTATTATATACACTCGCGTATTTAATTATGTATTTAAGAAAACACGTCACGAGTCTAATGGATAAAATACACATCTATATATATATAGGACTTAACTAAATTTATTAATTATAAATTCCTTCGCGACTTTAAAAGTTACTTTAATATTTAAGCATCTATTATTTTTGGAAATATTATAATAGATATATCCTTACATTTACCACTGGGACTTTTAGGATGAGTTTAATTTAATAAACACACAATCCAGTGAAATAAAATGAAAGCAGTAGACCACTGATCACTTAACAAATAAATTGTACCGTGCACAGAAAAAGAAATCACTCCAATGTAGCCACCAATTCAGATGGAAATCTACCAAAATTTCTACTATAGCTAGTGAATCTTAAATCTCTGGCGACCGAATGATAAAATGGCTTTCTTCGTGGTCTGTATATATCTAACTGGAATGCAAGATTGGGGGGACATGTTAGAATTTGACACCTTTTTAGATCTCAGGAGACTTTTGGGGATCTGACCGCCAGACTAAAGAGAGATGCCGCCCCTGGTCTTCCGTATCTCAGCTCGCTGCGTCCGCGTCAGCTTTCCCGTTCGCTCCCACTGCGATCGGTTCGGTGGTTAACACCGAGATGCGAAATACCGGCAGGAAAATTGCGTCGCTCGTTTCAGGGACCACTACTGCCTTTGATAGCGCCGCTAGTCTTTTCTGAGATACCTCAGTGCATGTTTGATCGTGTGCCGCTACTTTCTGTTTGATTCTGACACCGCCCCTACTTGGCCAAGTTAATGAAAATAACTGCAAATGATTGTTCAAGAGATATCCGTGGGCGTGATTTAACTTCTCTTTAAATTAATGCGATAACCAGAATGTACGGTAGATAAACTGTCCACATATTAATCAGCAAACGTGTTGACAATCTGAGTGGAAAGGTTGCATGCTAATGAGTCCAGGTGGAAAAAAAACCCTTTGACGAAAAGTTACCACAATATTCGGGGGCACTGATGTTATCCGAAGGGGTCGTTACAAAGGGTCGTACCATATCATACACCAATTCATCGTCAGCTGAGTTCGTCTGTCACAATTATATCACATAACCATGTATTGTCATCGGGTGGAGTTGGTTTAGGTGTGAAATTGGGTTGCCGAGGTATTTCTCCACACCCAAACGACTTTGTGCAGAAGCATAGCATTTCAAATGCTAAACGTAGTGACGATGCACATCGTTTTAATAGGGGGGATATTCGACTTCAAGCATTCAATGCTAAGGTTCAGTTACAACGAGTCGATAGTCGATCATTCCGAGGAAAATACAGTTTTCCTAGTCAAGATTCTTATGTCAGGGTTTCCTGTCGTAACCGTTCTGATTTTCATGATGTTGGATCTTGGCGTAAAGCCAGTGATAGGTATGTCACTAAGGCAAAATGTCCACCACACGAAAATAATAATAGTAAACAAGGCGCCCTGCGGGATGTAACAAGTTGAAGTTTTTCCATGAGACCAAACTTCATGAGGGTGAATGTTATTATGATAGTCGTGATGATCATATTGGTGGTGTTACAACTGTTGACAGGAAAGATACGACATGTCAGATTGACAATCATCGAGTTACACCCGATGGTGATGAGCTACGACATGTGAAATCTGCTCATTTGGGAGATGGTGATTATCATACTGGTTCCATTTATTTTGATAAGAATCTCTATACACAACTTTGTCTTCAAAAGACAGTCAATACTGATGTTAGGGAGGCATCGACTGGACCTTCCGGGCGGCCCGTCATGACATGCTCAGATGTGTCTAATAGTATTGGTCAGCATCCTATGTGTAAACAGCATGCACATGGTGCTTCTACTCTTAAGAGTATGACTGATGTTGTCAAAGGTGGCACAAAATTTACTAGAAACAGTCATGACGCTATACGAGGGTTGTTGATAATCATACTCGTCCGGATGATCACAAGTATAACCATGATCGTCCAGCCCTTACGACATGCAAGAGGCTACATATACGTAATAATTCCTCTTCGCGCTCAGCACTCGCGACACAAAATAATTTAAATGATTCTGGGGCTCAGTTTTGTTCTGGCCGAGATCATATTTCACTGAATCGCACTGTTCTGGTGCGCAACATTCCATCGCGTACGACTTGGTATGCACTTAGAACATTTTTTCAGCAGGTCGGTAATGTTGAATTTGTTCGCATGTTCGAACTTCAAAACTCTTATCAACACCTAGCATTTGTCCGCTTCTCTAACTATTATGATGCTCACAAAGCTGTTAAATTCAAACACAGTTCGCTTTTTGCACACCATCCTCTAGACGTGCAACTCTTACAAAACTCTGCACCACGCACTTTGTAGTTGCGTTTGTGTGTGCGATCTTCTTCATTCTTTACCAGTTATTTTGTACTTGTCCAAGGTCTATTCTACTATTGCCGATACTTCTTTGTACTTGATATCATCTATGTCATGCATATAAGCATTTCTTTATTTTCAGATATCATGTCTTTTCCGCCTTTCATCACTTGTTATATCAATATTTAACGTATTGATACCTGTTCACCTGGTCTTTCTATTGTCGCTAAACTATCTCTACTCCTTTGACGGCACTGATAGCCAAAGGTAGTCCAAGAGCTATTAAATCGATCGGATTGTCATGATGCATTGATTAAAATTAAGGACTCCTTTTCAGGGTCCCATATCTTGTTGTTACCAAAAATACATTCACAATTCATTCTTCGCACAGATACATCCCAGATGCCTTCTGCAGATGTACAGGGGTATGCCACGCCCTTGTTTTTGCGTATCAAGAAAATTCTTACCTGCAGAGACAAAATATGCTACTCGTGTAAAGGTCCTTTTGGCGATCGTGTGGTGCCTTGAGAAGTTTTCCAGGTATCTGTTGGGCACCCACTTTTTAATCCAGACAGACCCACCGCTGGTTGCTCATACTTCAGGAGTTTTCGTCGGGTTTCCGGACCTGCCCAGTGGTTTCACATGATGACAGTTCCTTGATTGGTTTTATATGAAATCTTCATGACATGCCGTGATAACTTTGTTGACTTTGCTATGTTATGTTTCCTTCTGTATAGTTTAGGTCTTTATCTTCTCCACCGAACACACGTGCGACGAGTGTCACGTTTGAGTTCGAGGGGGATAGATGTTGAGGACTGCTGCGTTTGGTTTTATTTGAGATGGTCGCACTATGCAGCATTGCCTCTGGTCAGACTCATAACGCGATGCGTACGTTACCTGCTGACGTGTTAGACCTAGTCTTGTGTGTAGCCTTAGGGCATAAAGCAGGGTTTTAAGATTATGTGTATTTAGCCCACTAAATGATATAAGATTATTCTTGAATAGCCAATGGTAAATGTAAAGTATAAGGACGTTCGAGTCCAGAATATATGGTATGCGTGTTATCGGTGGATAACGCATAGACTAATTTAATATAATACGGTGTGTGTAGATTAAGGTTAACCGGTTCAATGATGGCAGTCTATGATGGCGTGCGCAGCCAAATTAAATATGATAAACTAGCCAGAGATTGTATATATAATAAAGCTCCTAAGAGAGAAGATAACTGTATGCTAACCTATTGGAATATGTTCACTGCGCAATTATTATAATGAAGCTAGATATTACAACTCTGAAGAGTTAATGTGTTAAAGTAACGGTTAACTTGACCGTGTGGAGGTCAAACAGTTGAGGCTAATGTACAGTGTGTTTGCTACTGCCTATGTGATATATGAACCTGACGTTTTCGTCGTCAATTATCATACGATGTTGTATGCATGGACAATAAATGCAAAAGTCGTCATTCAGACATTCCTGTCGATTGCTTGTGAGTTACAGAAGTTTGTGCTGCATACTTAAATACTTTTGTTCTTCGTTAAAGAGTTCTGATCGACCATGTTGAGTTGATTACACACACACACACACACGCACACGCACACACACACACGCGCGCACGCACACGCGCACGCGCACGCGCACACGCGCACGCGCACGCACACACACACACGCACACATACACACACACACACACACCGAAGAGATATCAAGAAACTTAGACGACAGATTAATGGGCAAAAATATAATGAGAAATATTATGCTTCAATATCCGAAATCCAATATTACTGCAGAAACCCGCAGTTACGGCAATATACTAACTTTACTGCAGTAAAACGACAGTGCAGTCAGAGGAGCAAGTCAAAGCAAGAGTAAAATTCCCACCTAGAAAATAAAACCCCCGTAACATATATGGAAAACAAAAACTGGGAGAAAAACCCTTTCTCAACACCCCTGTTACAGCTTCAAGATTATCCTTTAACTCCCGTTTTTCTCTTCAAGACAGGTTCTCGTGGCTACTCAGTGGAGTGTGCTTTCACAAATGAGAAAAACGCGTTGTGCAACACATACTGACCAAACTCTTTAAATTTGGCCTTTCAATAGCCTCCCTCCATTCCTGGTCCGCCTATTGTGCCTCTAACTAAGGCATCTTTGTTTCCGAAAACCAGATTGTACTGGCTTATCTTCTGAACACACTTAGCTTTCGCTTTATTTGAGTGTGTGCGGACGTGCCACCTTTATTATTCCGCATCTCTCCATGTATGTCACACTAAGACGTTTTCATCTTTAGAATTTTATTCTCTTGCCCTATTTAAAATGATTAATCCTTAATATTTACTTTTTTAAGTGTGCAAATGAAATTGTGATTTTTCTGTGTATCAATGACGTATAACGTTTTTGGTTTCCTTCCCGCATGTTTGGGGGAATACGTATGTATTACATGGATGTCAGCAAATGTTAAATTTAAACAACTATAAACCAATATTAATTTTTTTTGTCTTTAGAATTTAGTTTACTTTATTTATTCCATTTTATTATCTAACCCTATTTAAAATGTTTAACTCTTAATATTTACTTTTTAAGTGTGCAAATGAAAGTGTGAGTACGCACGAGTTTTTATATGTATTTTAAAATGTACTTTCCATGTAGGCCTATTCCATTTTCTAAGATGTACATGATTTTGTAAATCGAGAAGAAATGCAACTAAAAGTTAACAAAAAAAATCAAGCAATAACTAAAGAGTGGATAACATTATGGGACGAAAATAAAAAACCAAGTAAAATAAATTCAGATAAAAGATGAAATAAAAAGACAAATTAATAAACAAATTGCAGAAGCTCAAGCTTGGAGCTGGATATTTCATGATAGGGAAACCCACATGCGAAGAGTGCCAAGAACCCAACACAATTAGACAATTTCTGGTGGGTTACAAAAACATTAAAGACATACTATAGTAACTACAAGGTAGAAATGTGTGCAGAAAATCTCATAGGTACTAAGACCTCATCAGAAATACAAAAGTTAACAAAACACTACATTACAAAAACAAAAGCTAACATATTAAAAAAGATAATAATAAATAACTAAAGATGTGCTGCGCACGGCTGTTTGCGAGCGATCTTTTAGTTATTTCCCCTTTTTCCCCGACCGCGCTATTTATACCCACTTGACAGAGGTCACGTGGTCAGCTTCCTAATGGGAAAAACATGTGGCGATGTTTACTTTTGATAGGGCTTAATTAATGCTTTTAGGCTACTTTTTTATTATAAATACCGGCTTTAATTTTGCGTAAAACTAGACTAGAAATGTTAGAGTAAATTTTAGAACAAGAACAAACATTTTATCACAATTAGAACAGAAGATATAATAGTGTGAAATAGTGTAAAATTTACGTTTTTTTTATATTTTGTTATGCTTTGTTTCTAATCCAAATTACACTAAATCGGTCACAATCAACATGCATAACAAATTACAGAAATCAAAAGTAGAAAACCTGCAGAAAATGGATATCAAAGATTTGTTTTGGTTTCATACGTCAAACATTAATTATTGAAAGTTTAAATTGCAAGTCCACATTTATTACCTTAAAATAACACACCCAATTGTCCCAAAAACATGTTTGAATTGCTTTTATGCTACTTTATTATTATAAATACCGGCTTTAATTTTGCGTAAAGCTAGACTAGAAATGTTAGAGTAAATTTTAGAACAAGAACAAACATTTTATCACAATTAGAACAGAAGATATAATAGTCTGAAATAGTGTAAAATTTACGGTTTTTGTTTACATTTTGTTATGGTTTGTTTCTAATTCAATTTACACTAAAACGGTCACAATCAACATGCATAACAAATTACAGAAATCAAAAGTAGAAAACCTGCAGAAAATGGATATCAAAGTTTTGTTTTGGTTTCATGCGTCAAACATTAATTATTGAAAGTTTAAATTGCATGTCCACATTTATAACCTTATTATAACACACCCAATTGTCCCCAGAACATGAGAGCTAACAATTATCTCAATCATACATCATGAGTTCTGATCCAGTCTGCGCAATGTTTTTCTAATATGTGCTGTTTATGAATTGTCTTACTAGGGAATAGCTTTCTGAACAAAGACATATAAGTCTCTATCGATGCTGTTATTGATTCTTTACTAATTGGTTTACTGTGTGATATTTTGTTGTGTACTTTCTCAAATGCTTCTTTCAGTGAGTTGAATTGTTCTTGGGCAGTAAAAGCTATGTTAGTTATATCTTGTTTGTCTGTAATTTTCAGTGTTTGTGTAATGATTGCTCTTGTAAGATCTTTATAAACTTTTTGTGTGAGATATATGTGGCAGTGATTCCCTATAAATGCTCTGCTATTATAAGCCTGTTGTATGATTTTGTGTTTGGCTAGTACCTTGTCCATGTGTGAGCAAACTGGACCAGACCTAGTACACAGATCTTGAAACTGAAGTTTGGCCAGCGCATCTTGTGCTTTTTCAAGTCTAACTTTAAAATTATCTGTCTCCTCCTTATCCTCACAAAGTTCAATACCTACCTGAAAAATTCAATTTTAGCTCCTAATTCTTCTGCCTATTTCCAGTTCCTACTAAATCTCTTCAAGTTCTTAAAAGTACTAATGTTTGCATGTATCTCTTGCGAATTCTCAAATATCTTTGCGTCTATTGTATCAGCTACCTGTTCTAGAAGTCTGTGGTGTTTCAAAACAATGCCTAATAAAATATGAACTTAAGGAGGAGCTACATTTTCAATTTCAATCTCTAATATTGGTTTGTGTAAACAATTATGGTAATGTGCCACTTGCCTTTTATTCCCTTTCCCATATTTCATATATCTATTGTAATCTCTTATCAACATGGCCAAACTTCTTGGTTTGCAAGTTGTATGCTCTCTGGATGTCTTTGATGAAAATGTTTGGTTTGTCTGGAGCTCAAGGAATATACCCATGTCTGTGGTGTCTCCAGCAAAACAAGGAAATAATCCCCGAATAAGAAAACAACAACTTGTTTACCATCCCACTCTAAATATTTTAGTGACTCTATCTGAGCTTTCATGCCATTCATAAATATTTCTAAATTATCATATGTATCTCTGACTCTAGCCATTGATAAAAGGATGGTATTAGATTTAGAATTTGGTTTCTCTAAATTTACTACCTGCATTGTAACTTTAAATGAAAGAAGATATACAAACAGTTACTTAGAATTCGCTGGCAGCCGTCGTGTGCACAGGATTGTCTACCAAAGAACACCAATGGAACAGTCCTTATCTCACACACAATTTAAAAAAAATTCATATTATAAATAGAAGATTAACAAGACTTGAAAGATAGATCAAATTATGTGGAAGTAATCTATCTATAGCTTTACATGTTTTCTGACGCTTATATACGTAGCTAAATATCATTATAAATGAATGAAAATGCAAAAACAGATGGTGCTTTACAAAAAGTTATTTTTTACTACCTTATTTAAGATTTGTGGGTATCAGGAATGCGTTTAAAGGGATTTAAATGCTATAAAATCTGGTGACAATATGCTTGTTCTTGTAATGCCACACTCACAAAACTGACTACCACACATTCTCAAGATATGAAAACAAAAAAAAAAGTATGTGGAAATAATCTTTAGCTTCCCTTCGAGAAGTCTTTATAATTATAAACTCAAACGAATGGGCCGATTTTTAGATATTAAATTAATAAAAAAATTACTTATTTTATGAATTTCCTTAAATGATGACGCTGTTTTCAAAAGTCTGTAACTCCGTCAAAACTAATTTCAAACAAATAAAAATGCAATCAAAAATAGAACACACAACAAAGTTATAGTACACAAAAGAATTTTAGCGCTGTGTTTATCCAGAACGAGTGTGTAATGATTTATATTTTACTGATTTTACTCACACATCAGCTGATTTTCCCCGCCAAAAACTTAAATAGTCTTTCACGGTGCACACAAAATTTTATACCCGGTGTCAGAATTCCAGTCACCGAAACTAAAAGAGCGCTCTGGTATAGGGCACAAACAGCCGTGTGCGTACAGTTTCGCTGAGTTTATAATTTGTTAAATGTACCTGTTTAGTTTGGAGACATTATTTTTTAGATTCCTGATCAAAGGGGTATTACTCGTGTTTTACTTGGGTTGAATTCAACAGTGGTTGTTATCCCACTTTTTTTTAACCTAGTGGTCTAATATTAGAACCGATGTCTGGTTGCCTGACCATATATGGCTTGAATGGTCAGCTTTCCTCGGAATGTTTGCAACTAGAACCGATGTCTTATTACCTGATCATATATGGCTTGAATGGTCAGTCTTTCTTAGTATGTGTTCAACATCGCCCACCTGAGTTTAGCTCAGAGGATCTAGCGTCTAACGACGCATGCGCAAATTTTTGGTGGCGCGTGTGATGAATTTACCGTGATACAACGTTAAAATATCTCCAAATATAAAGATAAAATGTAGGGATAAAAATAATGCGTAAGATACTAGGAGACATGCTCGCCCATGCCCGCTTTTCCTACCGCCATTTAAACTATCTAGTTAGACGTGCAGACGAAACGGTTTACCTTTTGTAGACGGGAGGGAAACGGAGATCAAAAAAGGAAAAATATGACTGAACACGTGTTTGAATCTAGAACGGCAAAAAGACGCAATTGGTAGTAAAAGAAAAAAACATTCACGTCACTAGTTGACACAATGTAAGGAAATGGACAAAAAGGACCTTAGCTCTTATTCGAAACAGTCATTTCTTGGACGTTTTTCGATACTTGGTCGTTTTATTTGAATTCAGCGGCAAACGCCGTAGAGAAGGTTCTCGAACAAATTTCAAAAAAAAAATAAACTTGAGAAAAGATATGTTTTTTCTTAATAATAGAGTTATGAATATAAAACTTAGCTAGTTTGATAGCCCATCTTAAGCAGAGAACTAATATACTTTAAATTATACAGACGGATAGATAACAAGGAAGATATTGACAAAAGACTGTATTGTTCATATCAGACTAGCGACTGTACTATCCATAATTTCACTAAAGTTTCAAATTCTCGTCCTTGAGACACGCAAATGCAAAAATCAAGCTGTAATGCAAGATAGGGGGAAGGTGGAGAATTGTGGCTAAAAATAACTTAGGAGGCAGATTTGTGTAGGGTATTGCATGTAGAACAAAGTGTGTTTTTGTGAAAAAACAAGTAGATGTAACCGGGGCAGGTGTTCCTTAGGACTGGAACGGCACCATATTACATCATGTGGCAGTGCCGGTATATGCAGTATTTTCAGTTTACTTTACAGAGAGCAGATGTTTAACTGGCCTAATCACCAGAGATTTAGATTTCTCTCTTAAATTTGTGTTACCAGGTTCGATTTTCTTCTCTTAGGAGTTGATGTAGCGAATTTAATTGAAATGGATAGATTTCTTATCTAGATCTCAAAACTGTAGTAATTCACCTTTTCAACAGCGTTCGATTTCATGCAAAACTTTTAATATCTTTCAGCATGAAACTTAAAATTTCAACAAAGTCTGGAATTCAGAACATTTTTACAATAATAAGTATAATAAAATTCTATCATCTCATCAGATGCTTTCATCGATGCAAAAATCCCTTTTTGCATCCTTGTCTCGTAGGCCTACTCAATTGTCAAATATGGCGAACCTTCTCATTCCACCGTGTTCCTTCTTTTAAGTTACAGTCTTATTTTAGGTTCGACGACATTTACCCATCTCCTCAGATTTGTCCTTGATTTCTTTATCGTCATAAGCATTCCTTGAGTTAAATGCTTTCCAACACAAGAATATTTTCTACTCTACATGGTTTGAGGTGTAAGACATTTTTTTGCAAATTGACTCAAATCCTCGAACCTAGTTCTGCTGCGACTAGGGTTGGGAGCTCTATTCAAAATACATATTTAACGATTGTCACTACTTACGCCAGTAAGAAATATATATATATAACCACTCAATGTCCTGAAATACACATTTTATAAGAAATGTTGAAGTTTGATTTTCTCAAACTAAGAAATATGTAGAGCTGGACCAGATACGACCTCTTGAGTTGCGCTCTTTCATTCTACTGCCAAAATGGCGTCGTTGTTCCACTTTCCCCGGGGTAAATCTGAGCTATCCGATTGGTCAGGGGAAATCACCCAATTATTAGAAATGGCGTGTAGAAGCGACTCTACCCTAAATATGTGACACTATTTATTATTTTCTGTTTCTCATAAAATATAAAATTATGGGGTGGTCTGTGCTTCCTCTGTCTTGTAAGAATATAGTCTGTTTCCAAAGGAACAACTATGTACACGGCCACATATAGATCCCGGGGCTCCGCAAATGTATCCCGTAGGGAGACATTTGAGTACTATCAATAACAAAAATCCATCCCCAAAAATTTCTAAGTTCAAAAAAATTTTCAGAAAAATTTAAAGTTCAAAAATTTTTCTAAGTCCAAAAATATTTCCAAAAAATTTAATCTAATTCCTATACTGGGGTCCTATGTCTATATGAGGTCGTCTGCTATGTAAAAAAAACTAGTAGTGGACATCAACTTCAAAAAGTGTAACTTATTCATCACATCATAATATTTTTCACCAAATTTACAAATTGGCAACACTGCCCAACAAAATCTGCAAAACACTCATAAGGTCATCACTAAAAAAAATGTGACGAGTGGCAACACTGGGGAATGAACAATAAACTATCTTATTTGCAGAACTTGGCTGGATTATCATAATCTATTACATTTCATTCAAAAATATAGTTGATTACATTCTCTTGGATGTGGTAGGGGTGTTATCTCTTTTCTGTACTGTTATTTGCTCCATATTAAAAGCCTGCAAGTACTAAAAAAAATCTTTTTTTTTTTTTTCTGGCGTACTTATTTATTCTATTTCCCAAGTACTCTGCAATATTCCAAGAAATGTCCAAAATCTCTAATTCCTATGGTAATGGCAATCCACTTTCATAGAATAGCCAATGTTTTCATGGGTACTCATCATCTTCTTCTTCTTCTTTTTTTTTTAGTGAATGAGCCACTTGCTCATTATTACATGTAGAAAACATCTCTAAACATAATATGCATATGTATCAGACGATAATACGACCAGCATCATTTTTATAAGTAATCATTTTTCACAATAAAAGCATTAAAACCTCATGGCTTATCCTTATTTATCTATCTGAATGTTTCCTTGTTATAGACATTTTCTAAATGGTAAGTGTATAAATTCGTTTTAAGTCCGTCACTGTAGAAAATGTTCTATATTACATTTTTTTTTCAAAATATGTGATGTTTGTCTCCAATATCCGTACGTCTGGTGGTGATCCTGTCCATTAGTCAGTTATTTCTAATCATTCCTTCTTTTCTGTCAATACAGTATTTTTTTTTTTTGTGAACTCTTCCCTAGAAATATTATTTTATATATATATATTTATTCTTCAAAGATCTTCTTTGACTTCCCATACATCAATTTTCAAACATCACATTATTCAGCAACCAACAGACGAATGTGTTACTATCATATTATGAAATAGAAGGGAAAAGAAAAATATAGTTTCCAAATCATCATGAATTTTCTACATTGGGTTCCGTATTACTTTATTTTCTCTTTTAAGACAACTGCTTATACTCTTGACAATATGTATCCATGTTGTCACTCTCGAGGCATCCTTGTATACAATTTATATTTGTCTCCTTTTTTTTTTTTCATAACACCAATGTATCATTTATGGTGTTCCAATATCATTGTATCTATTCTAGTCCTCCTGTTATCTTGAGAATTCATCCTTAGTAACTCCCTATGTACCTTATCTAGCAATACCTTTATGCAAAACACATCAAACAATTATTTATGGAACTATCAACTGAGATGTAAGAACTTTTGACAATATGAGATGAAAAAAAAATTTTGGGGTCATCACTCAAAAAAAATGTGACATAGAAAGGAAGAAAATAATCAATTGATCGTGAGGAATCTACAATATTCTCGTAAGACAAAGTTCCTGGCACTCTGACTACTATTTATCCATATTATTTCTGGTTATCCTTGCATACAGTGTACCATTTCCATTTTCTTTATAAGTCCAATTCCTCGCTCATGGTGCTCCAATATTTAAAATGTGGATCCTTCCTATTCCTCTTATTCTGTACTGGAAATATTAATTGTCCATGTACTATATTTGCGAATATTTATCATCAATATATCAACTAATCATTTATAGAACTATTAACATAAATGTCTAGACTTTACTAAAACATGAACAAAAACATGTCTTTTTACATATGTGCAAAATTTCGACACCAACTCTGCCTTCGCTGGTCGAGGGTTAGTCAGAGTTATGTGGTGCCTGTAACATCCGCTGACTACAGCCAGATGGGTGACTTATGGTACTTATAATTCAAAAATCTCATCCGTCAGTTATCTTAAGTGTGGGGCGGGGGTCTATTTCATGGTGTCCTTGACCAAGTTTGCTGCATTTCTAATCTAGATATTCTTTTTTTTTTTTTTCATAGTATCTCCATGATATATCTGTGACATGTCTGTCCTTGGGATAACATTATTTTTTTTTTTATCCAATATCCTCGGGGTGAGCAAATCTCAGTGTGTCCACTTTCATCAATCATTTATTTATTTTCTCTCCTGTAATTCTGGGTATGTTATGAGTATTTTAAATTGTCAATTTATTCCAACTATCTTACAACATTCTGTAATTCGTGATAAGGAATAGTCATTTGTTATACAACAATGTTCATATTACAAAGGCAATAAGCAAAAATCAAAGAGATATCTTCTCCAAAATGCGGATGCATCTCTATTTCCTTTACCTCTGGGCGTAGCAATTATTCAGTCATTATTTTTTTCCTCCATTATTTAATCTCCATTTTGTGTCCTTAGTACCTGTGGTTCCATGGGATTATCATAATTCATTTGTGTCTCTTGTCTACTGATAATCCTTCAATAATGACTTCAAATATGGTCCTCATATGTGCAACAATCATCTGCTCTGATTTGTTCCATGGTATTCATCAAATATTCTATTATATCCTTGTCTTATCTCGTAACCACGAAAGACTAAGATTATTCCTCCTCCAATGTTAATGTGGGGGATTTTGTGCATAAACATTACAACAAAATCTCAGCTGTGACAACATAAAGTTTCACCTTAATATAAAATGGCATCTTCATCATACATAACCTGTTGCTTCTTCATCTCATGTGTCATTAGTGGTTATCATGCGGTAATGGGGTATTTCATTTGCTAGGTCAGCATGTGCAAATGCTATTTCTTTAACATGGGCAAAGGCATCATCAACAAATAGGTGTAATGTGTTCAATCTGGGGTTAGCATATACTAATGCTCTCAAGGGATTCTTCATTTGCAGAAATTCAGCATGCGCAAATGTCATTGGGGTATTTGTGATAGGCAGTAAAATTTTTGACAGTACTAATATACATCTGGGTCTAAAATAATAATGTACATTTGAAAATAAATAATCCTGTGGAGAAAAATAGCATAACCTACAATACTAGTTTTGGGTATGAATTATGTGCTGTTAAGAGATGTCATAGTAGGAACAGTATGATTGATCAAGGTGGCAGATATCAAGGAGTTTAGCATAATATAGATCAAAGAAATATTAGTATGAGGTAAGAAAAAAAAAACTACTGGTGTAAAGTGTCTGCATGAAAATGCTGGTGAATGGAGCGTGGAATATGATCAGTTACAAAAGTGGAGATGAATGTTACAACAGAATAGTGTGACACATGTGTTATAGGTAAAGTTGTGTAACATTCTAAATATTAAGAAAATGTATGTAACTAAATAAGGGTGTCTGTAAACTCGTAACACCGTGTGTTATCAATTGTTTTAACATTTTTATTTCACAATTATGCTATCTAAAGAAAATCCTCCGTGTGCTGGTCTTGATTTCTTTCTGGGCATCCGTATTCTAAGGCTGGAAAAAATAACTTTCTCAGTGAGGCTTTGACATCTTAGTCTGTAAGCAAGTCATTTGAACTGTCAAAAACTGAAAATAGAGTACATGGGGAGAGTTAGTACATTGTTAAAAAGGTTTGTTCACATATGCGTTGACCGTGTTCGGATTTGCGAACATATAAAACACCTGGGCGTGTTTTTCAGAACAGCTTCGCTAGTTCCTTCACCATCTCTAACCTTGCAATGTCCCGACTGCTTAGGCGAGCATCATACTGAGTAGCAGTGGTGACGGGTGTGATAGGCGACGACACTGCATTTGCTGATTGTTGGGACACTGAGGACATTGACGAATGCGGTGATGGCTTAACATCATTTGATTGCGGTGATGGTTTTACTGTGGTTAGGGTGTGTATGGCTGGAACATCTGTTGGTTTTGAGGCAGGTATATGTTTCGCCTTGATTTTTCTTCTGACCTGGTTGTGCTGAACGTTAGCACTGGTTACAATGGGCACAGTAATTTGCACACTGTTGTTTTTGACTAGTTGAGATGAGGCTAACACTTCTCGGCTTGGTTTTGGAACATGATTGCGTTTCTTCAGAATCTTTCGTCTGATATAGTTGTGCTGTATACGCGGAATTTTGTTGCTAGGGATTGAGTCATCAGATTCTGTTTTATAGGCGCGTTTGACGCTGGAGCTGACTGGTACAAATAATGTACTATCCGCATCACTGGTTTCAATGGAACTAGCTGTATCAATGTCTGTTTCTTGTTGGTATAATTCTACCATTTTTCTGTCATTATGTTCGTTGGGGTCTGACAAAGCTATGCTGTCTTGTTCTGTTTCGTCTCCATAAAGATCGCTGGTATATGGTTCAACAATCTGCTTGGGTATAGTTTCTTCAGGATCTGATTGTTTTGAACGAGCAATCTTGTTCTTGTGGTATAGCAGTGTTTGGTTTTCACTAGTGTTAAAACTAGAACTGCCTGAACTGGGGGTGTGATAGGTATCAGCTGACGATTTATCACTGTGGGAGTAAGTTTGAGTGTGGATATAAGGTGTTTTCGTGTTGTCATCGTGTGACGTCTGTGGCATGATTTCTTCATTTCTAATGCGCAGGTCTCTGTCTTGTAGTCTATTACGTAATTCAAGTGGTGGGATATCTTCTTCGCTTTCGGACGAGTCTCGTTGTTGTCTTGCTCGATGTATTTCATCTGTGGGTGGTCTGGGTATGTGGTCGTCTTGGTAAAATTCAGAGTCTGTCGTCTCTGACTCTGATATGTCAGACGAATCTGTGCTGGATGGATTATAATTTAGGGTGGCTTTTCTGACTGGTCTTGTATTTGTCGTCAGAGGCGGAATGGGCCGGTGATTATCAATTTTTATTTGTTTTACGTGAGCTTTTGTTTGGTGTTGTTTCTCTTCATTCCAAATAATGAAGTTTACAGGCGTAGTTTGTTTCATGATTTTGTAGCCATCTAACCATCGGTCATCGAATTTTGAACTGCGTACATGTTTCTTGTAGTATACTCTGTCTCCTATTTTGTACGTTGGTAGCTTGGCTGATTTATCATGTTGTTTCTGTTTCTTGTGAAATGCCTTCTGCGTATTTCGTTGTGCAATCTGGTGAGCTTTATACTTTTCTTGAAGGATTATTTCGATGGGGTCTTCTCCCATGTATTTTCTTTGTGGGCGAAGTAGGTTGTCTAACGGAAAGTTTGGTTCTCTTCCGTATAGCATGAGAAAGGGTGACATTCCTGTGGTATCGTTCACGTTTACTCGGATGGCTTCAAGAGCTTGGTTAATGTATAGGTCCCAGTATTGGTGGTTCCCCTTGATATATTTGCTAATAATATCATGTAGGGTGGCGTGCATGCGTTCATTTCTGCCATTTGCATTTGGGCAATAATAAGTGGTTGTAGTATGCTCAATATTCAGCTGGTGTAAGGTGGCTTTAAATGGGTTACCTATAAACTGTTTACCGTTGTCTGAAATGATTCGTTTTGGACAGCCATGCCTGGGAATGAATTCTTGTAAAAAAATTTGCGTGATGGACTGCGATGTGGCATCACTGAGTGGGTAACTTTCTGGCCAAACAGAGTATTGGTCAACTATGTGCAGGAGGTATTTGTTGCCTGATTGGGTGAGTGGGTAAGGACCTGATAAGTCAATGCTCACTGTTTGCATGGGGTAATGGGAAGGTTGCATTTCTTGAAGGGGAATTAAATGTGGCTTCATGTTTCTCAATTTACATGTTCTACAGGTGGCTACATATTCTGTAATGTCCTTGTAGAAAGTTTGCCAATAATACCTTTTCTTTATGACATCAATTGTTTTGTCTCTTCCCATGTGCCCGTTGTTATCATGAAACTGTAGCAATACTTCTGGGACTAGATGTGCTGGAATGACTTTTCTTAGTGTCCCTTCTTGTTTCTGATCAATATAGTATAGAATTCCATCCGTTGGGTGTACTGTAAAATCTTTACTTTTTGTTGGGTTTTCTTTCACGTATGTGAGCAGCTTGACAATTTCTGCATCTTTCGCTTGTTCTACTCTCATGTCAAACATCTCTTGGCTTTCTTCTTCTACTTGAGTGGCGGAATCTGAGGTACTTCTTCGACTTGATGAAGTAATTTCATTAATTTCTTTAGCATTATCGTCAATCTCTGAGGATGTGCCATCATTTTTGACTCTATTTGTTTTCACTTCAGTTTCATCATCATATTTAATCCTGGATAAGAGGTCTGCACAGGTGTTCATTTCGCCTGGGATATGTTCGATAGTGGTGTCGTAGGACTGTAAATTCATTGCCCATGTCTGTAACTTCTTTGGCTGTTCTTGTGTTTTGGTGAGCCAGTTAACCAAAGGTTGATGATCAGTTCTTATAATGAGTTTAGTTCCTCTGACGTAAAAGTCAAACTTTTGTACTGCATAGTGAATAGCATATGCTTCTTTCTCAGTGGTGGTCCACCGTTTTTGTGACTTTGACAATGCGTGGGATAGGAATGCAATGGGTTTCTCATTTGGAATGTTTGGTAGGATGGGTGTTTCATCTTCTAGTACAGGTTGGACCAAACAAGCACCAATTGCGTTATCTGAGGCATCGGCGTATAGTATCATGGGCTGAGAAATATCTGGATGTCCAAGCAGTGGGATGGTGGTTAGGGCATTTTTTAGATACTCAAAGGATCTCTGGCAGTCTTCTGTCCATTTGAAGCGTGCATACTTGCGGGTAAGGGCTATCAAAGGCTCTGCTGCTCTGGAGAAATTGATGATGTGGCGCCTATAGTACCCTATTGTACCAATAAATGAGCGTGTTTGTCTCACCGTCTTGGGGCTAGGCATTTCTCTTATGGCTTTGACTTTATCTTCATCAGGTCTGACGCCATGTCTATTGATGACAAAGCCTAAATATTTTGTTTCTGTCTTTAGAAACTCACACTTCGACAGTTTTAACTTTATTTGGTGATGCCTGAGTCTATCAAACACTGTTTCAACCTTGCGGAGGTGGTCTTCCATCGTGCCTGCGGTATGTATCAGGATATCGTCTATGTATGCCAGGGCAAATGGATGTAGACCCTTTAACACTTCATCCATGAGTGACATATATGTTGCTGGAGATCCTTTTAGACCAAATGGCATAACATTCCAAAAAAAGCTTCCCATATGTGAACAGAATGTGGATTTCTGTTTTGCCTCAGGTGTCATGGGGATGCACCAAAAGCCTGACCTTGCATCAAGTGTGGTAAAGTATGTAGACTTTCCTAACGTCGCAAGTAGATCGTCTATCCTGGGGAGGGGGTAGGAAATGACTTTTGTGATTTTGTTAAGGGCACGGTAGTCGCAGCAAAAGCGACTGGAGCCGTCTTTCTTTGTTACGATCACTATGGGTGAGGACCATTGGGAACGGGATCTTTCGATGATTCCTGCCTGTAGCATTTCATTTATAGACCTTTCCACGAGTTCTCTGTTTTTCAAGGGCGTATGATAGGGTTTCATATGTATTGGCTCCTCTGTGGTTGTTTGAATGTCCATTTTGACAGTGTTAGTTCTGCCTAATTCCATGTCATTGAGTGCGAATACATCCTGGTGCTTTTCTACAAACGTTTTCAAACGTTGCTTATTATCTTCTGTGGCATTCAGGGTTGCAAGTAACTGAGCTATTCTCTCTCTGTATTTATGATCTGCTATGATATCTCTGGTCTGTCTTGATGCCTCCGTTTCATTCCCATAATTTTGGGACATTTTTCTTGCATCTTGTGAAAATCTCTGCTCCTGGTATGTGGCTTTCTTTTGCGTAGTTCTTTGCCGTTCATTGGGCTGTGCTTGGTACTGTCTCCTCTGCCATGTACTGTGTGCATTTCCATTTGTCACTGCATTTACTGTATATTCATTTCTTATTATATTTCTGGGGTAGTCGTTGTTGTGCCATTTTTTCTGATTATTTCTGCCGTAACTGCGCTTATCCGCGTACGTTACTGTATTTCTTCTGTTTGTGCTATAGGGCTGTCTTCTTTCCCTGGGCGAAAATTTTTCATTCTTTCTGTTTCCAACTTTGCTGCTATAGTATCCTCCTGTGGTATAGTCATATAAGAATTCTTCCTTTTCTTCGGAAATTTCAATTGGTTTTGGGACTTTATCATATCCACCTGTTTTTGAGTTATATTGATACTCCATGGGGCATGTATCACTGTCTTGTCGCTTTGGATATCCTCCTGGCAAGACAATTTCTGTTTCTCTGTTACTCTGTGATATACAGCACTTCATCTTTTCTCTTGGTGTGCTGGGGCGCAAGAATGAGTAATTATAGTCATTTTCATACTGTGGCCTTTCTCTTCTTATGTATGGACTGGTTCGTTTCTGCCATCTGGGTAGGGTATGCTGTGGTGTAACATAACTGTGACTGATGTTACTGCCTTTTTCTGCATAAGCCTTATAACTGTTTACTTTCCGTGTACTATGGTTATTTGTACTGCGATTTCGTGCATTATGTCCAGTGGGAGTGGTTGAGACAATTTGTGGATGGTCTCTATTGGTTTTGGTTTGTCTTATTGTTGACGTATCCACTTGCGCTACAACTGTGCCTCTTTTTATAGTGGTAGTTTTTCCTGACATATTCAATATCATGATGGGGAAATCTCTGGACTTCGAGACTTCAGCGATTCCCTCTGTAATTTGCAACAATGGGTCATCAATAATGCTTTCTTCTGCTAGGGGCTGTACTTGAATTGATTGCCCTGGTGTTATGTACTCAGAATTTTTTACTCTGCCTTTTGCTATGACCAGGGAGTTTGGAGCCACCGTTATGGGAGCTGTAATCCTTACTAAAGACGCTATGTGGATATCGTCCTGGAGATCTATGTACGTATTGTTGACTTTGATTTTGTGGAGGTCATAGTATATTCGAACTTTGTGTTTGTTAAAAAAATCTCTCCCTAGGATAAGATTTCTAGACATTCCTTTAGTAATGACAAATGGGTGTTCAAAATTTGTTTCGCCTAAGGAAAATTTTAGCCATGCTGTCCCAACTGAATTTAGTCTTTGTCCCGTGACTGAAGCTAGGTGTGTTTTGGACGGTTGAAATCGTACTAAGTGTTGGATCCTCTTGAACAGCTGGAACCTAATAAGGCTGATGGATGCTCCTGTATCTACCAGTGCCCTATATTGTTGGCCCTGTATAGACATGATGCAGGAACTGGGGTCCGGATGTATTTTAGTTCCATCATGCAACATTTCTTCATATTGTATTTTACTGGATGGGCCCACTTGACAATTTCTGTTCTGTGTTGTTTCTTTTGTTTTGGACCAGTTTCTGTGATTGTTGCCCTCACTAACGGTCCTGTTTAGTGAGTGGCGCGGCCGTTTCCCTGACGCATGAGGGGTTGAGGTGCGCCTCTGGTATACTGATTTCTGGTGTAATCACGTGGGGGTGGTGCGGGTTGTTGTGGTTGGTAACCTCCTCTTCTGAATGGTGCATGATTGTAATTTGCTCTACAGGACTTGTAACCATGTCCGAGCCTACCGCATGTAAAGCATCCGTTTGTATTGACATTATTGACGTCGTTTTGCCTCTGTGTGGGGGGTCTATAATTGCGGGGCCTATCATCTCGTTGTCGTGGGCGAGTCCATTGCCTCCTGGTATGGTCAACTTCCATAGGCTCATGCTCATCATAGTCCCTATATTCTGGTCGGGGTTCCCTACCTGCTCTTTGTTGGAACCTTCGGTGAAGATTTTCCTCCTGTATTGCTGCTTGGATTGTTTCAGCAATAGTCTTGGTGTCTTTTCTAATAAGATGCCTTCTGATATTTTCCGCTCTAAGGCCATCGGCAAATATCCCCACTAACTGTATTTCTACATCAGGTGTGGTAGGGATTTCTCCGCAAAATGCCTCTTCTGCCATATTGAGGAATCGATCTCCAAAAAGTTGTACCGATTCATCTCTTTCCTGTTTCATGCTTCTAAGGACTGACCAAGCATGCATTTTGTCTATGATTTCCCCATATCTCTGGGTGAGCTCTTTTTTTAGGGACTCGTAGGTTTCTGTGGGGTACTGCTGGGACCTCCTTCTTAAAAAATCAGTCACGTACGAATCAGAACCTAACAGAGCGATTTTCTTTTTCTCTTCATCCGTTGTTGCCTCTGCTAGTGCCGCAAATTTTTCCATGTCGGACAACCATCTTCTGAATTTTTTCTTGTTTCCATCGAACGGCTGAACAATGGATCTAACCTGTGTGAATTTCGCGTAGTTGTCATTTTTCTGTAGGGTTTCAGTAATTTGCCGTAGCGCTATTATTGTTGGTCCTTCCATATTTTGTCTGTCCTGGGGCTGCAGTGGTTGTGTATTTACGGGTTGGTTCTGTGGTTGTTGTTGTTGTTGTTCCACACCCAGCTGTTGAAAATTTTGTAGTAAATCGTCCATGGTCTATGATCGCTAGTTATTCGCTTTATCAAAGAGAAGTGGTCACGGGCACCATATTACCTTCATGTAACCGGGGCAGGTGTTCCTTAGGACTGGAACGGCACCATATTACATCATGTGGCAGTGCCGGTATATGCAGTATTTTCAGTTTACTTTACAGAGAGCAGATGTTTAACTGGCCTAATCACCAGAGATTTAGATTTCTCTCTTAAATGTTGTGTTACCAGGTTCGATTTTCTTCTCTTAGGTGTTGATGTAGCGAATTTAATTGAAATGGATAGATTTCTTATCTAGATCTCAAAACTGTAGTAATTCACCTTTTCAACAGCGTTCGATTTCATGCAAAACTTTTAATATCTTTCAGCATGAAACTTAAAATTTCAACAAAGTCTGGAATTCAGAACATTTTTACAATAATAAGTATAATAAAATTCTATCATCTCATCAGATGCTTTCATCGATGCAAAAATCCCTTTTTGCATCCTTGTCTCGTAGGCCTACTCAATTGTCAAATATGGCGAACCTTCTCATTCCACCGTGTTCCTTCTTTTAAGTTACAGTCTTATTTTAGGTTCGACGACATTTACCCATCTCCTCAGATTTGTCCTTGATTTCTTTATCGTCATAAGCATTCCTTGAGTTAAATGCTTTCCAACACAAGAATATTTTCTACTCTACATGGTTTGAGGTGTAAGACATTTTTTTGCAAATTGACTCAAATCCTCGAACCTAGTTCTGCTGCGACTAGGGTTGGGAGCTCTATTCAAAATACATATTTAACGATTGTCACTACTTACGCCAGTAAGAAATATATATATATAACCACTCAATGTCCTGAAATACACATTTTATAAGAAATGTTGAAGTTTGATTTTCTCAAACTAAGAAATATGTAGAGCTGGACCAGATACGACCTCTTGAGTTGCGCTCTTTCATTCTACTGCCAAAATGGCGTCGTTGTTCCACTTTCCCCGGGGTAAATCTGAGCTATCCGATTGGTCAGGGGAAATCACCCAATTATTAGAAATGGCGTGTAGAAGCGACTCTACCCTAAATATGTGACACTATTTATTATTTTCTGTTTCTCATAAAATATAAAATTATGGGGTGGTCTGTGCTTCCTCTGTCTTGTAAGAATATAGTCTGTTTCCAAAGGAACAACTATGTACACGGCCACATAGAGACAGACGGACCAACAGACGATAATGCATACTTGACTGAGATCTGACTGAAATTTGACTTTTGGTTGAAGATTTGAAAAAGTTAGGGGGGAAGTCTGTGATTGGACAAATGTAATCATATTAGCGGGACAGAGATGCGCATTTTTGCCATTTGATACAATTCTGTCCAGGGACACAGTAGTTTATTGCCTGTGGTGTTTTTCCCAGAAGATATTTCATACATATTAGTGGGACGCCATCATATAGCCAGCAGCTCAGCTGAGTTTTGCTAGCAAATAACTGTGTTCTCAATTCTGAATTCTAGTAAGAATGAAAGTATTTATTTTGTACATTTTAATATTTCGAGTGATTGATACTTCCATATCATATAAAATGATTACGACAAGTAAGTGCTCGCTCTAAGTCCCCAGCCCAAATTCAGGGTCTAGAGACAAACAAAATATATGGACGCCTAACTGAGACTATGGAGGGCGGATCTATTATTGAGATCAGTGGGAACATATCACCTATCTTATTGAATAAAAGGAAACTATTGAACATATCTCAGATGCAATGCAGTCTTGGGGAACTAGTACTATATGAAAACAACTGGGTAAGATGTGCTGTGTGGTCAGAGAGATCTGACCCATGCTGTGTATTGTTGATGTGTTGTGCTGTGTGTAAGAGTGGTGCAGTAAATAGATTACTGACACAGCGCACACATTTTGTTTCAGAATTGTGAGTTTCTGTTGTGGCACTAGGGTAGTGCCACATAAGTAATCAAGATTGCACAAGCAGATGTGTGTGCAGCCAACCAGTGTGTCGCTGCAGTCTACCATTGTATTCTAGCTACCGAGAGGAGTGGGCCACCTGAATCCAGCATCAGATCTTCGCAGACAAGATGAGTGATTAGTGGCCTGCTGAGGATTCACCATACTCCTAAAGATTTTATAAATATTTCCCCATCATAAATATACTGAATTTTGGGAAAGATACATTTATTAAAGTTTATAAGACAATGGACAAAGCTTGTTCTAGTCACAGAGTGGATGTGATGACACCACCCCAACAGCACATCCAGTAATAGTTTCCCAGAGACATTAGAAATATAATTAATATTAACCAGTCTTATAAAATACTTATGTACACACATTCCATTTTATTATGCCATATATCTATGCATTCCATTTATAACTCCATAACATTTCATATGTTCTGACCAAAATAAAACCCTGGTTCAGAACAAATAAATTTAAAGAAAATTTTAATATTTAAACTAAAACAGCCTGAGCTAGTTCAGTGTGTTATAGGATTTTATTAATATTATTAGACATTAATTATCTGTGTGTGTTTGTATATTCTACTACAACACATTACATTTCAGTACCCTAGAATTTTAACGTAGCTACATTCATAATAGTAAAAGAGATATGTTTGAGGTCGTAAGTGGTAGTAAGAAGGGCCTTCTGTAATTCTCATCTACATTTATCTCAGGAGCCTTCACAGCTGACCTCATACATTACACTAGGTAACGCAACAACCATAGAGTATTATCAAAAACCACTACAAATATTGGGGTCTTGTCCAGGGATATTTAGTTTATCATAAATATTAGAATCTCCTGGTGGGAGAATTAAACCAGTGGGGACAGATTGTAAAAATTTAAAAAGTGTCCCTTAAAATAAAAAGGGGAAAATAAAAGTTGGTGAATCTTCACAGCCAGTGGTAATTGGTTAATTAATTAATTAATTAGAATTACCTTGGCCATTATATATAAGTAGAATTACCTTGGTCTATTAATTGATTAAAATTACCTTCGCCATTTTATATAATTAGAATTACCATGGTATATTTATATAATTAGAAATACCTGTTATTAGATAATTGGAATTACCTTAGTCATTAATTGGTTAGATTTACCTTGGTCATTGTTATTTGTATGATGGCTGACCTAGCAAAATTTAGATCGGCTGATGTGCTAACGGCGAAGGAGATGAACATGGAGGGTCAGGTTTTAATTCAGTATGTAACTTCTGAATGTGACAAGTATATTGAAAGGGGAGATAGGAGGTTAGCTGAAGAGAAGAGGTTACAAACTGAGGCTGATAAAGAACTTAAGAGGCTGCAGATTGAGGCTGACAAAGAGGCTAAAGCATTGGAGGCAGATAGGGAGATTAAGAGGCTACAATTAGAAGAAAAAATGCCGAAAGGGAGGCAGAAGAAAAACGACAGCAAGGGGAAGTAGAAGAAAAACGACAGCAAATTGAGGCAGAAGAAAAAAGATTGACTGCCGAAAGGGAAGCAGAAGATAGAAGGTTGCAAAGGAAGCACGAATTACGACTAAGGGAGCTGGAATTACAAGGCCATGCTCCTGAAAATGGTGCCAGCCCTTTTGCCTCAGATGCTACGCCTAGTCAGGGAGTCTCAACCTCAGCTATGGGGTTTCATTTAGACCATTTTGTTGAGAAAGACGATGACATCGAGGGGTACCTCAGTAGATTTGAATTATTAGCTACTACATATGGGTTAGAGAGAGAGAGGTGGAGTCTAAAGTTATCACAGGGACTGAGAGGTAATTCTTATGAAGTCTTTGCTAAAATGAATAGAGAAGACCAAGACAATTATGACATGCTAAAGCAGGCTTTGTTATTGAGATACGAAAAAAATGGTGAATTTTATCGTAAGAAATTTAGAAATGCCAAACTGTTGTCTGGGGAGACATACCACCAATTCTCTGCCAGACTGGAAACCTATTTGGAGAAATGGACTGCTCTGGGGAAGACCCAAGATCTTAAAGAGATGATCATGATAGAGCAATTGAGAGAGTCCATGGCTCCAGACTTGAGAAAATTTCTCATGGAACAAGGTGCAGAGAGGTTGGGGGAGGTTTTAAATGTCGCTGAGAGGTATCAGGCAGCCCAGGCAGAGGTAAGTGGCACTAAAAAGAAGCACATAGAAAATTTTAAAGCTCCACAGCAATTTAATAAATTTGATAATAGAGAACAGGGTAATAAAGGCAGGACAAACTTTGAACGGCCAAGAAATGACTATCGTAACAGAAACTCACAGTTCAATGACCAAAAATATAATGAAAGAAAACCGTTTAACCAAGGAAAAAGATGGTGCAAATGGTGCAAGAAAGACAACCATAACACCGAATTTTGTAGAAGGAAACCTTCAAACATTGCTGCAATGAAGTCGGGGACTCAAAGATTAAAGGTTAATCCTAATGGACAGCAGGAACCTTATCACCCCCCAGTTTGTGAGGATGTTATTTGTAATGGGGTCACCATAAGGTGCCTTTATGATACAGGTTTGGATTATGATTCAGTTGTGAAGTCTAGCCTAGTGGACCCAAGTCAGTATACCACAGAAACAGTGGAAATACAAGGGGCGACTAAGGACATACCACTCATGACACTTCCCATCGCAAGGATAACGGTGAAAACTCGCTATGTGGAAGGAGAAATCAGAGCAGCAGTGATAGATGAACCAATCTACCCTCTGATATTGGGTTGTAGGTACGTCTTCTTGGGGAATCCCGAGAGACCTGTGATCATGGCAACAGTGCAGAGGAAGAAGGTGAACCTATAAATGCTCATCCAGAGGAGATGAGGAAGGCGCAGGCTGAGGATAGGACACTCAAGCCATGTTTTAAAAAATTGCCCAAATGCCACACACCTCCAAGCAAGGGAGAATACTTTATGAAGAACAAACTATTATACAGGAAGGCCGGAACTGGAACAAATGGTCACAACCAGCTGGTTCTTCCCACTTCATATAGGGATAAAGTGATGGAACTCGGGCATGCGATTCCCTTCAGTGGTCACATGGGGATCAGCGCCACAGGACAGCGTATAGCTTGTCATTACTTCTGGCCAGGGATAACGGAGGATATAAAAAGATATGTCAAATCCTGTCCAGAATGTCAAAGGGTAGCTCCAAAGCACTGGACTGCTCCTGCAACTCTAGGGGAAATGCCCATAGTGGGAACACCTTTTGAGAGGGTTGCAGTGGATATTGTGGGACCTCTCACTCGGACCAAGAGGAGGAACAGTTACATCCTTACTCTGGTGGACACTTGTTCTATGTGGGGAGAGGCGGTAGCCCTGCCATCAATTGATTCAAAACATGTAGCAGAGGCACTACTTACAATATTCACAAGATTAGGATTCCCGCATCAAATCTTGACTGATAATGGCTCACAGTTCAAGGGGAAACTAACGGAAGAAGTTTTTAAGCTATTTCAAGCCAGACACTTTCATTGTAGTCCGTACCATCCACAAGGGAACGGCCAGGTAGAGAGGTTCAATGGGACTCTCATTTCTATCCTGAGGAAGCTGGCACACGAAAAACCGGATCTGTGGGATCAATTCCTGCCCGCCGCATTGTTTGCGTATCGGGAGGTACCACATAGTTCAACCGGGATGGCTCCCGCAACTCTGCTATTTGGGAGGCCAATAAAAGGTCCATTAGAAGCCTTATTAAGGACCTGGACAGATGAGAAGGCAGAAGAGACTGTTACCTCATCTTATCAATATGTGAACGAACTGACCACTCGTCTGAAAGCTGGATGGAAACTGGCAAATGATAATTTGAGACAAGCCAGGAAGAAACATGCAGCATATTTTAATAGGAAGGCAAAGGACAGAGAACTAGCTGTGGGAGAGAAGGTGCTTCTTCTACTACCCGGCAGCCAGAATAAATTACAAATTGGATGGCAAGGTCCATATACGGTTCTAGAGAAGGTGTCTAGAACAAACTATAAAATTGACAAAAAGGGGAAGGAGAAAGTTTATCATGTAAACCTTTTAAAGAAGTATCTGGACAGACCACTCCAGGAAAGCACCCCCTTATTGACCTTGGCTATCGCAACTCAAATTCAAAAGGAACCACTCACCTCACATGAATACCCATTACATCCTTGTGAGACAGCTGCACAAGTAAAAGTCAGTAAGCACCTGACTAAAAATCCGAGGGAGAGTTCAATAGGTTCTGGAGGAACATACAGATGTATTAACAGATAAACCAGGACATACAAATTTGCTACAGTATGACATGAAACTGGTAGACTCAAACCCAATCTGTATGAGAGCCTATTCTATTCCGTTCGCGAAGGAGAAGGCATTGAAAGAAGAAATAGATTATTTGTTGAAGGAGGGGATTATTTCACACAGTGAATCATCTTTTAGCTCCAGTGTAGTTTTGTTGAGGAAACCGTCTGGGAAACACAGACTGTGCATAGATTACAGGAAACTGAATGCTGTCACAGAAGGACAAGTGGATCCATTACCAGACACAAAACAGTTATTTGCCAGATTAAACAAGGCAAAATACTTTTCAAAGGTGGATCTTAGTAAAGGCTATTACCAGATTCCAGTGAAGCCTGAAGTGAGACCTTATTTAGCTTTTAGCACCTCGGAAGGACATTATGAATTCAACATGCTACCATTCGGATTGAAAAATGCTCCGAGTGTATTTTCAAGGATGATGCGCAAATTGTTGGATCCCCTGAATAACCCATGTATCACGAATTTCATGGATGATATTCTCGTCGCCACAGAGACATTTGAAGAACACATTAACTCTCTAAAAATGTTATTTGATAGGCTTAGGGAGGCGAACTTAACTGCTAGGCCAACAAAATGTTGTATTGGATGCAAAGAGTTGGAATTCTTGGGACACACTGTATATCAGGGTAACATGACCCCTGACCCCAAGAACTTGGAAAAACTGCAGAGAGCACCTAGACCACAAACAAAAAAGGACGTGCGATCATTCGTGTCGTTATGTGGATTTTACCAAAAATATATCAAAAGTTTTAACTCTATATGTGCTCCTCTGACTGATCTGACTCGCAAGGGACATAAAGATAAAATAGTTTGGACTGCGCAATGTGAAGTGGCTTTTCAAGAGTTAAAGGAAAAACTCACTAGCAAGCCTATTCTCAAATTGCCTGATTTGACACAAGACTTCGTGGTGAGAACAGATGCAAGTAATGTAGGCCTCGGGGGGCTCTGTTGCAAAGGTCATCTTCACCCGATGGGGAACTGAACCCAGTCGCTTATGCAAGCCGCAAATGGAATAAAGCGGAGCAAGGATATTCCACAAGCGAAAAAGAATGTTTAGCGTTAATCTGGGCAATAAAAAAGTTCCAAATCTATCTGTATGGTAGGACTTTTGTGGTCCAGACGGATCATCAGCCCCTGGTGTTCTTATCTCAGGCTAAGCATGAAAACGCAAGATTGTTGAGATGGTCTTTATTATTACAACCTTATCAGTTTATTATTGAATACATCCCAGGGTCATTGAATGTCGGTGCAGATTTTCTCAGTCGGCACCCCTGTGATCAAGATTAGAGTAGTGGCAGGCGTGAGGAGTAATTTTATGTATGTGTATCACTGGTTTTGGAACTTGCCGTAGTGCATGTTTTCAAGTGTGGAGATGTGTGATGAATTTACCGTGATACAACGTTAAAATATCTCCAAATATAAAGATAAAATGTAGGGATAAAAATAATGCGTAAGATACTAGGAGACATGCTCGCCCATGCCTGCCTTTCCTACCGCCATTTAAACTATCTAGTTAGACGTGCAGACGAAACGGTTTACCCTTTGTAGACGGGAGGGAAACGGAGATCAAAAAAGGAAAAATATGACTGAACACGTGTTTGAATCTAGAACGGCAAAAAGACGCAATTGGTAAAAAAAGAAAAAATATTCACGTCACACAATGTAAGGAAATGGACAAAAAGGACCTTAGCTCTTATTCGAAACAGTCATTTCTTAGACGTTTTTCGATACTTGGTCGTTTTATTTGAATTCAGCGGCAAACGCCGTAGAGAAGGTTCTCGAACAAATTTCAAAAAAAAAATAAACTTGAGAAAAATTTGTTTTTTCTTAATAATAGAGTTATGAATATAAAACCTAGCTAGTTTGATAGCCCATCTTAAGCAGAGAACTAATATACTTTAAATTATACAGATGGATAGATAACAAGGAAGATATTGACAAAAGACTGTATTGTTCATATCAGACTAGCGACTGTACTATCCATAATTTCACTAAAGTTTCAAATTCTCGTCCTTGAGACACGCAAATGCAAAAATCAAGCTGTAATGCAAGAGAGGGAGAAGGTGGAGAATTGTGGCTAAAAATAACTTAGGAGGCAGATTTGTGTAGGGTATTGCATGTAGAACTGTTACGTGCAGTCTTTGATATATTACAATATTATACATAGGTAATTTTTTAGTGCTTAAGGGAAAGTCATTATTGAGTTACTTCCCTTGAAAGTTGTGTCGGCTCTTTCGATCAAACTCCGCGGATAAATCCATTTTACTGCGATTTATTCGTTGTTTGGGTAATAATAGATTGTTCTTGCTTCAGAATATCTATGGCCTGAATTTATGTGTATTGTTTGTCTGAGTAGGACGAGTCTGTCTTATATCTGTATATCTTTACATATCTAAGTCGAACTATATGTTCTGTTGTCTCTAGAGAGGTCGAAGGCTATTCGGCGGATGTGTCGCTAGAGAGTGGTGTGATTTGGCTTCGTCCTGATAGGGACTGTGTGTTTTCCATGTCGGCCTGTCGCCGGGGAAAAAGTGATCTCAGTATTTGTGGGGAAGGTGATAGTCGTCTAGACCTATCGTGTATGCTTTACCCCAGTGTTTATTGGTATTGCCAAGGAATGGCAGTTTCATATTTCCTATACCAAGGTAATCAAAGATACTCTTATGAACTCTCGATCGAAGCCACCATTTTCGATAGTTACGATTTGAATGTCTAAGAGAATATATTTGACTCGATGAAAACGACTTCGATTTCTAGCAGCACTATATCCTGTAGATTGCAGTCAATTGTTCATGATCAAATCTACAGAGCAATGAAATGTTTTATGAATGACTAACTTTAGGACAGATTCATTATCTGTATCCAAACGTGAGTGACAGCTCACGAGTGAAGCCATCTTGGAACCAAAACATGTAGTGACTTTCAAGAAGAGAAAAGGGATGCCCGTATTATCGCTTGATCAGTCCAGAGATCACTGCTACACATGAGAACCCATTGCTAGCGGTTAAATATTATTATATGGAAAAATATGTGCTGAACATTATGTTGAAGAATCGTCGCTAGACGAGATTAGGTTTAGAAGCCATCTGAAATATTGTTTATAAGCTGACGTGCTCAGTCAGTGAAGTCAGATGATATATGTATGGGCGATACTGAGTGCTTGGCTACTGACAGTCCATTATACAATTATTCTACATGAGTGCCCATGTAACATTGCAAGACCATTTGTCCACTGTACTATGATGTATTATGGCAACCTGTGATTTGTCACTATCTGTGCTGTCGAATGTGTACGTCCAATTAAACTTTAGAAAAGGTACACAGTCGTTGGTGTCGATGACTTCCGGTCATACATGAGTGTGAGAAAAGAACATTTGTCAACAACACGAACCCTTATCATCATTCGCACATTATACACTCAATCCATGTCTACACACCACTGCGTAGGTCAAGTTGACATTCCATACACTACTGTGGAGCAAACAACACCATAGAGATCTTATCAACTGATGATGATGATGATGTCTGCTTCCATCCACTTATATCTATCTTTTGGTGGATAGCATTAACGGGAATAAAAAAACCAACTTTATCAACCTTTATCAAGAACCAAGTGTGTTTTTGTGAAAAAACAAGTAGAGACAGACGGACCAACAGACGATAATGCATACTTGACTGAGATCTGACTGAAATTTGACTTTTGGTTGAAGATTTGAAAAAGTTAGGGGGGAAGTCTGTGATTGGACAAATGTAATCATATTAGCGGGACAGAGATGCGCATTTTTGCCATTTGATACAATTCTGTCCAGGGACACAGTAGTTTATTGCCTGTGGTGTTTTTCCCAGAAGATATTACATACATATTAGTGGGACGCCATCATATAGCCAGCAGCTCAGCTGAGTTTTGCTAGCAAATAACTGTGTTCTCAATTCTGAATTCTGGTAATAATGAAAGTATTTATTTTGTACATTTTAATATTTCGAGTGATTGATACTGCCATATCATATAAAATGATTACGACAAGTAAGTGCTCGCTCTAGATCCCCAACCCAAGTTCAGGGTCTAGAGACAAACAAAATATATGGACGCCTAACTGAGACTATGGAGGGCGGATCTATTATTGAGATCAGTGGGAACATATCACCTATCTTATTGAATAAAAGGAAACTATTGAACATATCTCAGATGCAATGCAGTCTTGGGGAACTAGTACTATATGAAAACAACTGGGTAAGATGTGCTGTGTGGTCAGAGAGATCTGACCCATGCTGTGTATTGTTGATGTGTTGTGCTGTGTGTAAGAGTGGTGCAGTAAATAGATTACTGACACAGCGCACAAATTTTGTTTCAGAATTGTGAGTTTCTGTTGTGGCACTAGGGTAGTGCCACATAAGTAATCAAGATTGCACAAGCAGATGTGTGTGCAGCCAACCAGTGTGTCGGTGCAGTCTACCATTGTATTCTAGCTACCGAGAGGAGTGGGCCACCTGAATCCAGCATCAGATCTTCGCAGACAAGATGAGTGATTAGTGGCCTGCTGAGGATTCACCATACTCCTAAAGATTTTATAAATATTTCCCCATCATAAATATACTGAATTTTGGGAAAGATACATTTATTAAAGTTTATAAGACAATGGACAAAGCTTGTTCTAGTCACAGAGTGGGTGTGATGACACCACCCCAACAGCACATCCAGTAATAGTTTCCCAGAGACATTAGAAATATAATTAATATTAACCAGTCTTATAAAATACTTATGTACACACATTCCATTTTATTATGCCATATATGTATGCATTCCATTTATAACTCCATAACATTTCATATGTTCTGACCAAAATAAAACCTTGGTTCAGAACAAATAAATTTAAAGAAAATTTTAATATTTAAACTAAAACAGCCTGAGTTAGTTCAGTGTGTTATAGGATTTTATTAATATTATTAGACATTAATTATCTGTGTGTGTTTGTATATTCTACTACAACACATTACATTTCAGTACCCTAGACTTTTAACGTAGCTACATTCATAATAGTAAAAGAGATATGTTTGAGGTCGTAAGTGGTAGTAAGAAGGGCCTTCTGTAATTCTCATCTACATTTATCTCAGGAGCCTTCACAGCTGACCTCATACATTACACTAGGTAACGCAACAACCATACAGTACCATCAAAAACCACTACAGCGCGTTAAGAAAGACTTCTGATCGGGAAGTCGAGCTGTGTTTTTCAGAGTGTCAAGACGTTCTTTTGGCGTCTTCGATCTGGCTTTAAGCCTGGGGAAGGAAAGTCCTCTGTGTATGAGACCAAGATGTCTAAAGATTGTTTCCCCATGATATATTTCTAAGCGTCTAGGAGACCAGTGTGTTTATTAGTATTATTCTGAAGGAATGACAAGGTAAATTATCCTTCGATTGATTTTCCTCTATTATCAGAATCACGTATAACATTTATTTACCAGCTCAGTGACTTTACCCGGGCGGGAAAGAGTCCTTCAAGGATACGAGAGTTTGAGCTCACGAATTATGCTGACATTATTTGCTTAGGGTCTGTATATGCCCAAAGAACATTATATTATCATATTGGACAGGGTCTGACCCACCTTGTTTGTTAAGGGATACCACAGAGGCCATTGTACCTAGAGGCCTGCCATATTTTGCGGCCTGCTGTATAATAGACAATGTATCTGAATTGCTGATGTCAGAATAGAGTTGGTTTAAACTCATATTTAAAGACCCGCTGGCAATGCGGGGTATTTTTGCTGTGGCTGTAGGAAGAGAGTTAGATGGAAGTCAGCATCATATATGCACAGCTTACTGATGAACTGTTGATGCAAACTGTACTAAACTGTCGTCATGTTCACAATGTTCCTGAGTTTTGTCAAATGACTATGTCCTGATGTCGGCGTCTCTTGTAATCGTACTGCATTAAAGTATTGTAAAGTCAGCTGCTGTTAACTACGTTTTCTGACTTCTACCTGTGGTTGAGTGGGTGTATCGTGCCATTGTCCAAGAGCCTATACACATTCGCGTCCATCACCTTATCCGATGTATACTCACCCACACAACATGACAACCACACATTTCTACGATCACTACACATCTGAGAGCCTGTACGTTTGAGAGAGGGTCTTCATTATACCTTGTCAGTGCCTCAACGCCTGGTGACCTATATTCACATCATTGTACTGCCTGAGTTGACCTGACACCTACTCACATATACAGCACTGTTACATTATGATAGACAGAATACACTGCAACAGGATGCAAGCCAGTAATCCACAGTGGTGGAAGATTCCCCCCCCCCCCCCTCCCAGATAAATGCAGATTAACTAAATAAGCTCCAATGAACATTAAAAGCACACAAGTTTAAACAATATTCTATTTGGATAATAAAACCATATTGCACTATAACAACACAAGGAAAAATAACTAATAGAGGTAATATACGAGTATAAAATAAATCATAAAAACGTATTACAGTAAAGGAAACACGTCCTGATATAACCAACAGCTCCATGTATATGGTAGATGGTTGAAGGAGACGTGCTACAAAGAAAAGTAGATAACACCTTAAAAAACTCAAAAAAGACTTTACAACTGATACAGACTGCAACATTTGTTGTTAAAGACAAGTCTTTATCACATTGCTAGACCGAAGGGTCTTATATAATTGGACATGTGCCAATCTTAAACGGGGTGCGACTCGCCATAATAAGGCAACATTTAAGTATTATTTTTTAATGTTTGGTCCTTTTTGGTAGAAGTACTCACATTTTGTCACGTGTAAATAATGCGTGGTCAGGCTGAAATCAATAAAAAAGATTCTCAATGTTGTAATTATTTTCAAACATAAAGGTCTGCAGTGAGTATACAAGTTCCTAAAAGAATCAGTCATGAACATATGTTCCAAAGTTTGTTATAGCCGAGTCTTGTAGGTGGGGTTAAGCGCCCACTCCGGATAAATGCTTCTACTGTGTGCGACTCCAATGGCCTCTATAACAGGCACGTTCAGCTACAATGGTTATATCTTATCAGTTTCTGTTTCTTTCATGTAGTAAAAAGATCTGCATATGGTCTTGTAGAACTTTTGACTGTGTGTCTTGTCTGTTCATTTGTTACACGATCATGTACAATATTCCCAGGATATTTCTCACACATCTTATTTCTACATATTTTACTATTCTCTCTAACTCTTCTGTCAACGCCCAAGTGTCGTATCATGTATATCAGTACTCACAATCTCATGTTCACATACGTAAATACTGTCTTGTCATGTTGAAACAATGTGACATAATTTTGGTCGATCTCTTGTACGCTCTGGCAGTATTTTGCTATCTTTATGGGGCGTGCGAATTGTGTGTACTGTTCAATGGTCGGCCCTTTTGTCCCCTACCTACAACAACACTTAGCTACAGGCGACAGTTTAATTTATTTAATATATACAACAACACGTGACTACAGGCGACAGTTTGATTTGTTCTTCTTCTTGTCTTTGTTTGCTCTATATGGAACTTGGGGCCACCATTACAGCTTGTCCCCTAGCAACGAGACTGTGTCATGGCATTCGTGGTTTCCTGCGTCGATAACTCTGTAGCTGTTTGTTTTATATGATAATGTTGTAAGCCATACACAACCTCATGTTAGTAGCTTCTAACGATATTTCTGACATTGTGTTATATGATAATGTTGTCAACCATACACAACCTCATGTTAGTAGCTTCTAACGGTAGTCCTGAGATTGTGTTATATGATAAAGTTGTCATCCATACACAACCTTATGTTAGTATCTTCTAACGATATTCCTGAGATTGTTTTTTATGATAATGTTGTCAATCATACACAACCTCATGTTAGTAGCTTCTAACGATATTTCTGACATTGTGTTATATGATAAAGTTGTCATCCATACACAACCTCATGTTAGTAGCTTCTAACGATATTCTTGAGATTGTGTTATATGATAATGTGGTCTGCTATACACAACATCATGTTAGTAACTTCTAACTATATTCCTGAGATTGTGTTATATGATACGGTTGTGAGCCATACACAACCTCATGTTAGTAGCTTCTAACGATATTCCTGAGATTGTGTTATATGATAATGTTGTGAGCCATACACAACCTCATGTTAGTAGCTTCTAACGATATTCCCGAGGTTGTTTTATATGATAATGTTGTCAATCATACACAACCTCATGTTAGTAGCTTCTAACGATATTCCTGAGATTGTGTTATATGATAATGTGGTCTGCTATACACAACATCATGTTAGTAACTTCTAACTATATTCCTGAGATTGTGTTATATGATAATGTTGTGAGCCATACACAACCTCATGTTAGTAGCTTCTAACGGTATTCCTGACATTGTGTTATATGATAAAGTTGTCATCCATACACAACCTCATGTTAGTAGCTTCTAACGATATTCCTGAGATTGTGTTATATGATAATGTGGTCTGCTATACACAGCATCATGTTAGTAACTTCTAACTATATTCCTGAGATTGTGTTATATGATAATGTGGTCTACCATACACAACCTCATGTTTGTAGCTTATAACGATATTCCTGAGATTGTATTATATGATAATGTTGTCAGCCATACACAACCTCAAGTTAGTAGCTTCTAACGATATTCCTGAGATTGTGTAATATGATAATGTGGTCTGTTATACACAACATCATGTTAGTAACTTCTAACGATATTCCTGAGATTGTGTTATATGATAATGTGGTCTGCTATACACAACATCATGTTAGTAACTTCTAACGATATTCCTGAGATTGTGTTATATGATAATGTGGTCTACCATACACAACCTCATGTTTGTAGCTTATAACGATATTCCTGAGATTGTGTTATATGATATTGTTGTCAGCCATACACAACCTCATGTTAGTAGCTTCTAACGATATTCCTGAGATTGTGTTATATGATAATGTGGTCTGCCATACACATATTCCTGCGATTGTGTTATATGATAATGTGGTCTGCCATACACATATTCCTGAGATTGTGTTATATGATAATGTGGTCTGCCATACACATATTCCTGTGATTGTGTTATATGATAATGTGGTCTACCATACACATATTCCCGAGATTCTGTTATATGATAATGTGATCTGCCATACACATATTCCTGAGATTGTTTTATATGATAATGTAGTCTGCCATACCCCTTGAGTATAAGAGTGAGATGCATCTTTGTTTCATAGATCTGGAAAAGGCGTTTGACAGGGTCCCCTGGAGCAAACTTTGGGACTGTTTGGCAAGGAAGAATATTCCAGCACCTCTGATTCATGCTATACAGAGCTTCTACAAGTCTTGCAGAAATTATGTGAGGACAGCAAACCATAAGTCGGAAGAGTTCAGGACCACCACTGGTATAAGACAAGGTGATATCCTATCACCTTACCTCTTCATACTCCTTATGGACGATGTCATCAAGGCATGTAAGGAGATAACAAGAAAGTATTCAGTGGGGTACTGGAAGATGAGACAGGTCTATATTTCGGAGCCGGCATTTGCTGATAATGTTGCCCTGATTGCTAAATAAGAGGCACATCTCCAATCCAACCTGCAAGTCTGGAAGGAAGAGCTGGAAAAGAGAGGGAAGGTCATAAGCAGCTCTAAAACAAAATCCATGGTGATATTACGAGAAGAAAGAAAACATCAGATTAAGCTGGGAGAACAGGTCCTGGAGCAGGTCGACCACTTTAAATACTTCGGAGCTATTATAGACCGAAAGGGAGGAATCAAAGAAGAGTTGGCCACTCGAAAAGCAGCAGCTGGGAGACTTTTTCAGGCCATAAATCGAGGATTCCTCAGCAAGAGAGAGGTTGGTAAGAAAACGAAGATGGCTGTATACCGCTCCACCTATGTCCCAGTCTTGACATACGGATGCGAGTCATGGGCAATGACTACAACCCATAAAAGCCAGATCCAAACCTCAGAAATGAGGTATCTGAGGAAGGTGGTTGAAGTAACAAGAAGAGACATGGTACGCAACCAGACGATACGTCAAGGCCTTAAATCCTACCCCCTGCAGACCCAAGTAGAACAGTCCCAATTAAGATGGTTTGGCCATGTCTGCAGAATGGGAGAAGATCGGATACCACGACAAGCATGGGAAACAAAGAGCTAAGGATCCAGACCCCGAGGACGACCCAGAGTCCGCTGGGAGGACAACATTAGACAATCTTTGAAGGATCGAGGAATAGAATGGAACCAGGCCAGGAGGAAGACAGCCGATAGGATAGTCTGGCGCTCGCTCTTCCAAACCTCTACACCTCACGGTAGAAGGGGAACGACTAAGTAAGTAAGTAAGTCTGCCATACACATGTTCCTGAGATTGTGTTATATGATAATATGGTCTGCCATACACATATTCCTGAGATTGTGTTATATGATAATGTGGTCTGCCATGCACATATTCCTGAGATTGTGTTACATGATAATGTGGTCTGCCATACACATATTCCTGAGATTGTGTTATATGATAATGTGGTCTGCAATACACATTTTCCTGAGATTGTGTTATATGATAATGTGATCTGCCATACACGTATTCCTGAGATTGTGTTATATGATAATGTGGATTGCCATACACATATTCCTGAGATTGTGTTATATGATAATGTGGTCTGCCATACACATATTCCTGAGATTGTGTTATATGATAATGTGGTCTGCAATACACATTTTCCTGAGATTGTGTTATATGATAATGTGGTCTGCAATACACATTTTCCTGAGATTGTGTTATATGATAATGTGGTCTACCATACACATATTCCTGAGATTGGAGTGGTCATATTCTTCATTTGTCTCCCCAGACACCCCCCTGCCCCACGGGGAACAACAAGGAGCCCAAGTTTAATTCAGATTTTTTTAAACATCAAGAAACGAATCAAATATTTCTGGTTACATTTTTCAAGAAGTGTCAAAGTGCTTCACTAATGTTATTTAACATTTTCACTACCAAGAAATTTCAAAATTATGTAACAGACATTTGTGTAACGTCTATACGTGTAACAAACGTACGTGTTACCGAAATACATTTAACAGACATACATTTACCACACATAGGTCTAACAGACATACATATGACATACATACATGTAACAGACATACGTGTAAATACATACACGTAACAGACATGCATATATCAGTCACATATGTAACATACACACATGTAAATACGTGTGCATTCCTAGTATCTCTCTGTTTAAGTGTAATGTTCTCCTTTCCGACAAGCGCAAACATTTTATCTTTCTAGAACATCCTACATGACACCATAAGATATTGCTGTCAAACTCGATTACATTGTAAGGTCTTGCTTTTTCCGTGGTTATTTATAATGTTTACAACTCACTACCTTATAGACCTATTACTGGTAACATTTCTGAAGGAGTTACTTTCTTGTAATTATTTATCACAACAAGGTCAGGGCGGAACCGATTACGTAGCTTTCCGTGCCTCAAAATCACATATGTTGTCTTAGTGTTCGTGTCTTAATTGATAACCAAACTGACATGTTCCGTAACACTGAACATGTGCGAACTAAAAACGTATCTCCCCGTATCGTGTGTCCATCCATATTGGAACCTGTGAACAACATAATTTGTGAACAAAACGTCTGGGTAGACAATAGGAATGTCACTCAAAGCAAATTCTCACTCCGTCTGGAGCTGAAAATCAGTGAAATGTAATGTGGCAAATTCGCCCTGCACAAACAGAAGTCAATGTTTGTTTTCAAAACAGGTCAAGCGATCAAGGTAAAATTAGGGGAGTGATAAATAGAACAAAATATGATAAGAACAACATTGAACGCTTCAAGTGTAAACAATGAATAAGGTGAGAATTTAGCACGTAAAAGGAGTGGTAGGTTAATGCTGCTGGAGTGGAGAGAAGACCAAAAAAGAAAAAAAAAGAGAAGGAACGTATACCAGTGAGAAGTAGTATGTGGCATTACTTTGGTTCCTTATTTGTATTATTGCTTATCTTCCTTCGCTTTCTTTTATGTTTATGTGTTATTTCCATCTGATCTGAAAAATGTTCCAGACCAAAAGGTCTTTTATATTTGGACATGCTCCCTAATATAACCGACTAGGTTGAACGGGACGCGCCTCGCCAAAAATTTATTTAATAAAAAAATCTGAGCTGAAATATGTAGAATGACTACTCCTGTTTGCGATGTTCATAAACTAAAATGTTTAAGGTCGTGTTTATCCATAACGACTGTTCCTCCCCCTGTTTAATATGTATGTCCGTGCGTATAAATAAGAGGGGTTGTCGTATACATATTTGTTTGGCATAGTTTTTGTTTTTGTTATACAGTATGTTCATGATTTAATGAAGAGCGCTTTTTAGCGCTGACGACATATTCTGGTGCGAAAATCTACATAATCTATCTATATGGACGATATAATTCTGCATTGAGAGTGATAGACCATATAAGTATTCACTTCTTTATAACTTGTATCAAACGAATGTGTTTTAAAATATATATTGACAAAATAAAAAAAAAACAACCAATTATATGTCGCAAAATTTAACCGCTATATAATTTCATAATGCACAGTAATTGTCTTATACTATCTGGCATGTTAATTGGAAATAGTTAAAGCGTACAAGCACAGGTTGTATTTAATTTATTATTAGTTTTCTTAATTATTTTGTTGCCCTTGCAATAGAAAAGAATGTTATCTCCCCTTACAAAACTGTGACAAGGCGTAAAGAAATCAGATTTCGCTCGTGACTAATGTTTGTGGATGTCTTTGGTTGTTTCTTCTCTCTCTGTTGTAAAGTTCATCATCAAGCTTTTGTAGTTCTTCAGCTCAACAAGGTTTGTAATTCTGTCACCTCTCTGCTAATAGACTCGGTGGCCGCTTGCAGTATCGTTTTGTTTAGGCTTTCAACCATTTTTTTTTAAACTGATGTATGCGTTAGTTAGTACTCCGCCCATGCCGGTCCCAAGCCCGGATGAAAAAGGAGGAGGGCGGCCTGCATGGAGGCCGTAAGGAGGCAGCCCCTCCACCATGCAAAGGCACAACAGGCCAATCACCTGTTTGTCTTAAACTATGATTACGAGAAATACAAGAGAGAAAACCGGACTGATTCTAAAGGCGACGAACTGGAACGGACTACGGACTACGACTTATGGAACTTGGAACACAAGAAGTATAAATGGGAAGGAAGAGGAGCTGGTGGAAGAGATGAGGAAAGCAAAACTAGAAATCCTGGCTATAACGGAAACGAAGAAAAAAGGACAAGGAGTCATGGATCTCGATGGCAACACGTTGCTCTACAGTGGTGTACCCATATCTGAAAGAGCTAAAGGGGGCGTGGGTTGCATTGTGGCCCAAAATCAAAAAGATAGTATCAAGGGATGGAACTTTGTCTCGGAGCGCATTATGGTTGTAAAACTAAAAGAAGGAGAAACCATAGTCAACCTGGTCATAGTGTATGGGCCAAATGAGGATGAGAGAGCAGAGGTCAAGGAGGAATTCTTCGAGCTGCTTCAAAGGACAGTGGATGACTGCCTAGATGAAGTTATCATGCTCGGAGATTTTAATGCCAGAGTTGGAAATGACCATGCTAGATGGGGTGGAGTTATCGGAAGATATGGAGAAGATACTCTCAATGACAATGGAAAGCGACTCCTTAGATTCTGCAGTGAGCAGAATCTGATCATTACAAACACAAAGTTCCCTCATAAGCGCATACATGCATACACTAGATGTGAACCAACCAAGAATGAGAAGTCAGTGATCGACTATGCCATTGTTCGGAGAAGCTCATTCAGATATGTCCGAGATGCAAGAGTCTGGAGGGGGCCAGAGATTGGAAGTGATCACTACCTGCTAACAATCAAACGAACAACTGAAAGAGTTGCTCAGCCTAGGAACTGCCCAACATCACGCAAGAAACCAAGTAAACGAGCAGGAGAAATGAGCATTAGGACCTACAAGCTGAGAGAGCCAGAAATTAAGACCAGATATCAGGGGCTTATTGCTACAGCAGTGAGCAACACAGAAGAACGACCTGATGACTTGGAAACCCTCTGGAATAAATTCAAGGATATCATAAAGACAGCTGCTGCAGAAGCATGCGGTGAAGTCCGACTTGGGGACCAGAGAAAGAGGACACCTTGGTGGACAGAGGAAGTCAAAGAGAAAATAAGAGAGAAGAAAATGGCATGGAAACAATACTTAGGAGCTAAAAACACAAAAGGACAAATGGAAAAATATAGAGAATATGTGATACTCAGAACAGAAGCAAAGAACAAAGTGCTAGCAGCAAAACAGAAGTCCTGGGAAGAATTTGGAGAAAAGCTAGAAAAAGATGCACAAGAAAACCAGAAATTGTTCTATAAGACCCTAAAGAACATGAGGAAGGAAAAACAATGCCCTCTCAAATTTATAAAGGACAAGCAAGGCAAATTGCTTACTGCCCCGAAGGAAGTAATGGAAAGATGGAAAGAATATTTCTCAGAACTCCTGGATGGTGAGCATGGTGAAGCATCAGAAATGATAACCACTAGCACAGAAGAGAAAACCAATGATGGTGAAGATGACATAAAGATGGAAGAACTGAGGGCAGCACTAGAGAAAATCAAGATGGGCAAAGCAGCAGGGCATGATGGTATAACACCAGAAATGGTTAAGTACATGGGAGCATCAGGCGACCTATTACTCTTAAAGGTCCTACAGGCAGCATGGTGCAACAAGACCATACCAAAGGATTGGGAGATTGCCATCATAACACCAATTTTCAAAAGGGTGACAATCGACAATGTGGAAACCATAGAGGCATATCCCTTCTCAGTGTCCCTGGTAAAATCTACTCTAGAATCCTAGAGCAGAGACTCCGACGCCTAGCTGAGCCACAATTGGATGAGGTCCAGTGCGGATTCCGAGCAAACCGAAGTACTCAAGACCTAATCTTCACACTCAGACAGCTGAGTGAAAAGGCCCTTGAGTATAAGAGTGAGATCCATCTTTGTTTCATAGATCTGGAAAAGGCGTTTGACAGGGTCCCCTGGAGCAAACTTTGGGACTGTTTGGCAAGGAAGAATATTCCAGCACCTCTGATTCATGCTATACAGAGCTTCTACAAGTCTTGCAGAAATTATGTGAGGACAGCAAACCATAAGTCAGAAGAGTTCAGGACCACCACTGGTGTAAGACAAGGTGATATCCTGTCACCTTATCTTTTCATACTCCTCATGGACGATGTCATCAAGGCATGTAAGGAGAGAACAAGAAAGTATTCAGTGGGGTACTGGAAGATGAGACAGGTCTATATTTCGGAGCTGGCATTTGCTGATGATGTTGCCCTGATTGCTAAATCAGAGGCACATCTCCAATCCAACTTGCAAGTCTGGAAGGAAGAGCTGGAGAAGAGAGGGATGGTCATAAGCAGCTCTAAAACAAAATCCATGGTGATATCACGAGAAGAAAGAAAACATCAGATTAAGTTGGGAGAACAGGTCCTGGAGCAGGTCGACCACTTTAAATATCTCGGAGCTATTATAGACCGAAAGGGAGGCATCAAAGAAGAGTTGGCCACTCGAAAAGCAGCGGCTGGGAGACTTTTTCAGGCCATAAATCGTGGATTCCTCAGCAAGAAAGAGGTTGGTAAGAAAACGAAGATGGCTGTATACCGCTCCACCTATGTCCCAGTTTTGACATATGGATGCGAGTCGTGGGCAATGACTACAACCCACAAAAGCCAGATCCAAACCTCAGAAATGAGGTATCTGAGGAAAGTGGTTGAAGTAACAAGAAGAGACATGGTCCGCAACCAGACGATACGTCAAGGCCTGAAATCCCATCCGCTGCAGACCCAAATAGAACAGTCCCAACTAAGATGGTTTGGCCATGTCTGCAGAATGGGAGAAGATCGGCTACCACGACAAGCATGGGAAACAAAGAGCCAGGGATCCAGACCTCCAGGACGACCCAGAGTTCGCTGGGAGGACAACATTAGACAATCTTTGAAGGACCGAGGACTAGAATGGAACCAGGCCAGGAAGAAGACAGCTGATAGAATGGTCTGGCGCTCTCTCTTCCAAACCTCTACACCTCACGGTAGAAGGGGAACGACTAAGTAAGTAAGTAAGTAAGTAAAGCGTACAAGCACAGGTTGTATTTAATTTATTATTAGTTTTCTTAATTATTTTGTTGCCCTTGCAATAGAAAAGAATGTTATCTCCCCTTACAAAACTGTGACAAGGCGTAAAGAAATCAGATTTCGCTCGTGACTAATGTTTGTGGATGTCTTTGGTTGTTTCTTCTCTCTCTGTTGTAAAGTTCATCATCAAGCTTTTGTAGTTCTTCAGCTCAACAAGGTTTGTAATTCTGTCACCTCTCTGCTAATAGACTCGGTGGCCGCTTGCAGTATCGTTTTGTTTAGGCTTTCAACCATTTTTTTTTAAACTGATGTATGCGTTAGTTAGTACTTGTGTTAATACTTTTTAATGCTGTATGTCAGCATTAGTGTTGATTTTACATTGAAACAATTTTAATTGTGTTTGTCAAGAAAATATTCACGTAAAAGACATAATAACAGAAATAAGAAACATGGATTTTAAGAAATAGAAAGATGGAAATTATAAATTAGAAAAAAAGTAATAAACTTTGTTGAGAAATTGAAAAATTGAAAAAATTATGGGATGGCTCAAACTGAATATTTTTTGTAAGTGTTAGTCCAAAACCAAGTGTATTTTTGGTAAATGCCAAGTTCGGACGGACAGACCGACAGAAGTACATTAACATTGGACCGAAATTTTACCTTAGATTTAAAAATTTGAATGGGAAATCTTAGTAGTAGATCCTATTGGTCAAAATTTTTCATAATATTGAGTACATTCAAAGGCTTGACGCCATTTATAGAAGATAGTCCCGAGAGCAGGACGTTGTGTATTTCTGGAAAAAAAAGTGATTATCCTTATTAAAGCAAATATGTATGAAAGTATAGGCATCACCGTTCAGCCAGCAGTATATCTGGATTCTGCTATTCAACGTACCTGTGTTTTTTCATTGAATTTCTGGTAAGATCGACATTATTCATATATATTTTGTTTAAAAATGTGAGTGAGAGATGCTGCCATCACGACTGTAAGTAATCAGGTCCCAAGCTGATTTGTGCAGGGCCTGAAGGAGAATTAAGATAAAATACATTGCCAGTTTTGTAAATGCACATGTCTTGTGAAATAAAATGTTTTCTTAGGTGACCAGAGGGACACAGCTCACCTATCCCATTGTATGGTAGAAAAGAAAGATTAATAATATTATTGCAGATGCAGTACCACCTTTGTAGGAGAGACATGTGAACAACACTGGTACACTGTGGAATGGATGTGCTGGATTGGTCCATTGGATATGATCCAGCTCTTTATTTCTTATGTATGCTCTTTTGTATATAAAACACAGTCTAAATAAGATATCAACCAGGAGACATTGTTTCATTATTACAGGGTTTTATCTGGCACTAGTCCGGTGCCAGATTTCTATGGGAAAGCCGTTGAGGAGTTTGGGAGTCCAGTAGTGATAGGGGTCGCCAGTATCCCCCCTATTACTTTTGGAGCAGTGGTCATTCGGCAGAAAGAATTCAGACAGTTCCAGTGGGCCAGATAAATGAAATATATGGTACCCTAACAGTACATCAGCTATAAGAGCAGCATACCCCTGTATTCAAGAAATAAAGTATTTCCCTAGTGAAATTAACAGTGACATTATATTGTAAAGAGACTGGGAGTGATTAAAGAATCCCAAACAGCCATCCAGTGTTAGAAACCAGTAATAGACAGATTTTAGTAACACTATTAGTATAATTTAACAGTAATTGTTTGGACACTTGTCCCTGTGGGTCTAAAATTTCCATTTTGTATATATCTTGAATTCTTTTCATTTTTAAAGTCCTGACCAGAAGAAAACTAGGTTCAGGACCAAATAAATCATACAGAAAATTATTAATTGTACAAATTTATGCCAGGTGTTATTTCCTTTAATCATAGCCTTTAATACTTGTTTGTATGGCTGTGTATTATTGTTAAAGTACCATCACACCACACTTGCATATCCCTAGACATTAGACGTAGCTATCATTCATACTAGTCAAGAATAAGTCTGCTTGAGGCCATAAGGTGGTAGCAGAAAGGTGTCCTGATAACTCAACCCTAAATTGGTTAGAATCAGGAACCTTCACAGCTGGCCTCATTCAGTACATTAAGTTGAAAAAAAAAAAAAAAAAAAAAAAAAAAAACACCCACACAAATAGTAATACGTCTTACAAGGAGAAGGACAAGAAAAACCTACGTTGCGGCCACAAGGCCTTCGTCAGGGACAGACAAACAAGAGACAGGAGGGAAAGAAAATGAGAATTAAGTAGAGAACATGAAACTATAAAAATAAGAGAAAAAAACTCCCTAAATATTAAGTCCAGTCACATGTGAAGCAAAGCAGGATGGCTGCCACTAAACCGGAAAGAGGAAGTTGACAGTACATAAAGATAAGAAATAAAAAAAAAACAAGGACTGGAAAAGAGTGAGAAAAAAGTAATCAATAAATAATAAATAAAATAAAATAAATAAATAAAATATAAATAAATAAATAATAATAATAAATAAATTTAAAACAAATAAATAAATAAATAAAAATAAAAACTAAATAAAGAAATAAATAAAATAAAATAAAAATAAAAATAAAAATAAAAAAAAATAAACAAATTTAAAAAAAAAAAAAAAAAAAAATTAAGGTACATTAAGGAAAAATATCAGCATCATTTCATAACATCAAAACCCACCACAATATGATTGGTGTTTTTAGTTCCCCAGGGTGGTATTTTGCTTGTATATTTATTACTATTTTTAATTGTGTTTGACAGTTCTTTGAACTGCGTTAGATCTTATAACTGGGTGCGATTTCAAAATATTCCTGACATGGACACATTTTGAACGTAGTTTAGGGATCAAGTCTTCCGTATTTGGCATGAAAATATTCAATCCCTGGCAGGCGAACTCAGGCCCAAGTATCGCATTAGAACCATCTGGTTTTGTATGAAAAACGGTTCCATTTTGTTTTTGTCAAAGATATGTTCTAATTATTTTAAACAATTTAAAGAAAATCGAATTTACGTTTGTCTTTTTTCTAAAATACCCACAAATTAGTGTATTTAACTTAGTACATATCACTAATTTTTGATTCAGGCACGAGGCTAGATAGGTGTGCCGCAAAGTTTGAGAAAATTGAAAAGTGTGCCGTGAACACAATGTTAGAAAATCCCGGACCGAGGATTAGTTTGGAACCAGGCCAGGAGAAAGACCGCCGAAAGGACATTATGGCGTTCTCTCTGGCAAACCTCTACACTCCAGGGTAGAAGAGGAACGACTAAGTAAGTAAGTAAGGTTTTCTTTCATTTCCCGCCGTGTCGTGTTTTAAGTGTTTCTCCTTGGCTTCATAGCCAGTGCGTGTAGATAAATTTGACTACATCGAAGGAAGGTAAAATTAAATGTAAAGGAGTGAAATGACTGCAGGAGAAATAGTGATATCATCAATACATGAAGCAGAAATAACACGCTGTAATTCTAGCTCGTCATGTTGTGAGGGGTTGCTGAATAATGTAATACAATTTTTATATATTTTGCCGTAATTGAATTAGGGCAGATAACTTCTTTAATTTCAAGGGAAAACAACTTAATTAATAAACACTTAAAACATTTTTTTAAACTGTTCCTTTCATTTTAAATATGCCTAATTAACCTTCTAAATTTTATAATACAAATAAATATAAATTAGTTTCTTTAGTACAATCGGCACTTGCTATAATATTTTGGTTTTTTTAGCGGCAGCATTTTAAATAACAGATTAAAGTACTTCTTAATTCCCATTTTGAAGAGCAGACACTAAAGAGTGCGGTATCCTTTCAATGTCAATAACCTCTAGCAATGCTCCACACCTAACGGTCTTTTATGTTTGGACATGCGCCCTAAAATAACCGACTAGGTTAAACGGGACGCGCCTCGCCAAAACGAGGCACAATTTCATATTTTTAAAAAAAATGTCAATAATATCGAGGAACGATGTACAGAATAATTCTTCAGCGCAAAAATGCGCTCTTCGTCAATCTCTGGAACATCATTTCATCTCAACCCGTAACCCGTCATGGTTCGTAAGGGTGCCATGGTGGAAGCATCAGCAGACAGGGTCCGCCACCGCTCTCTGTCCTCAGCAATGCGTACAAGTGTGAAAAAACTGTGCCCTGCACATTCTTTGATGTTATCAGCCCAGGATGTTCTTTGCCTTCCTCTTCTCCGTGTAACTTTGACTGTTCCCTGGAGGATCGTTTTCGAAAGGGAGTCATGACGAGTTACACGCCCAAACCAGGCAAGCTTTCGACGTTTCACTACTGACAAAAGTAGTTCTTGGTGACCTGCATAGGTGTTTATTTTCTCTCTAACATAGACATTTGTTTTGTGCTCTTTATAGCAAATGCGCAAAATTCTTCTATAACATTTATGCTCGAAAGCCTGAATCCTTCGCTCCGTATCTGCAGTGAGTGTCCAGCTCTCACACCCATACAAGAGAATAGATAATACAAGTGATTTGTATAATTTGATCTTCACAGGAAAACTGATGTTACTTTTCCAGATCACATTCAGCCTTGTCATGGCAGCTGAGGCCATCTCAAGTCTTGTCTTGATTTCTTTACTAGATCTTCCATCACTACATATAGTGGACCCTAGATATTTAAAGGTGTGGACTTCTTCTAACGTTTGCCATGTAACGTCATCTTGGAACATGTTTCATATGGCTATTCACCAATATCTTGCTTTTTTCTATATTAATTTCCGTCCCATACGTTCTTGTTACTTTCTCCAGTCTAGAGGTAAGGTCTTGAAGTTCTGATTCTGTTCCAGCTATAAGATCGATATCATCTGCAAAACGTAGATTGCAAAGAGGTCGGTCTCCAATCGATATGGTTGTTTTATAATCGTAGAGAGCCTCCTGCATAATATGTTCTAGATATATATTAAAAAGCACTGGGGACAGGATACATCCCTGACGAACTCTTACAGTTGTTTTGAAAAATTATCCGATGTCATTGCTTGCAAAAACAGCACTGCCTGCGTACTTGTTTAGTGCTTCAATGATATCTAAGATGTTGGTATCAAAATTGAATTTTCTCATTATTTGACATAAGCATTCATGCCAGACTCGATCGAAGGCTTTTTTGAAATTGATGAAGTTATGATATAAATCGAGTTGATGCAGATGTTTTTCGATCAGTAATCTAATATTGAAGATTTGTTCTGTGGTACTTCTTTTTTGGTCTAAAGCCAGCCTGTTCCTCGGACAATATTTCTTCTGATTTCTGTTTTATTCTGTTCAAAAGTATCCTTAACATCACTTTACTTGGATGACTAATAAGGCTAATGGTTCTGTAGTTCTTGCACATTTTTAGATTTCCTTTCTTTGGAAGCGGTATTACTAGTGACTGCGTCCATTCTTTTGGCCATTTTTTAGTACTCCATATCTTCTGGCAAATTGTTGTCATGATTTTTACCATACCTGGTCCTCCATATTTCAAGAGCTCTGCTGGGATATTATCCACACCCGGTGACTTCCCTCCTTTCATCGAACATATAGAATCTTCCACTTCTGTCCGTAATATTGCTGCATTTCCGAGTTCCCTGTTTTTGCACTTAATGTTGTGTAATATGCTATAGTCAGGGTCGAGTTTACAGTTATATAATTCTTTACAATATTCTGTCCACATTCTCATTACAGCTGTTTTTTCATTGAGCAGAGCCCCATTGCTATCTTCTATGACAGTTACACTGGGCTGTTGGGGTTTTGATAGTCTTCTTAATGTGTCAAAAGCTGCCTTGCTGTTACCTTTTATTAGCCCCTTATTAATGGACTCACATTGATCATCTACCCATTTTTCTTTGGCCTGTTTCATTTTCTTTCTAATATTTTTTATTCACCATGCTGTATTGCCATGCTGCTTCAGGAACCTCTTTCTTAACCTTTTTCATTTCCTGCCGTGTATTACATAACTTCAGAATGTCATCTGTAACCCATGGTTTGTTTATTTTCTTTCTTTTACCAAGTATTTCTGTTGCACATTACATAACTCTTACATAATCATGAAATATACCACACATTACATAACTCTTACATAATCAGGAAATATGTCGCACATTACATACCTCTTAGGACTGTGGAGGCAGAGATGCAAAGAATGAACCAGAGTTGGGGCACTGTACGAAGGATGGCCACCGACCGAGCAAAGTGGAATCAATTTGTTGTTGCCCTACAAGACGCCACTAGGCGTGATGGCCACTGACTGCTTTGACGGTCGGCGGCTAATGATCAAAGAAGAAGAAGACATACCTCTTACATAATCAGGAAACACATCACACATTGCATAACTCCCACGTAATCATGAAATATATCGCACATTACATAACTCTTACATAATCAGGAAATACATCACACATTGCATAACTCTCACATAATCAGGAAAAATACCATACATTACCAAACTCTTACATAATCAGGAAATATATCACACATTATAAAATAGCCTACTGATATAACCGGCTGATCCAGGCACATGGTTAATATTTGAAATAGATGCCCTGCTTTGAAACGTCATAAACACCGAACCAAATAATAAAAAGTAAAAAAAAAAATGACGAATTTTTCGTTTCAGATTTTGATACCAATCACCTTGCCACGGGTAGCAAGTATTCTAGCCACTTGGACACAGTCACATCCAAGTATTCAGTTTCTCTTCATGTATTTATTTGATTACTTATTTTTTTTTTTTTTTTTTTTTTTTTTTGGTTTAAGCAAATCTAAAATCCTCGTTAAGAAATAACCATGGACCATACATTCGAAGTAATGGAAACAATGGTTTTGTTTTATTAATAACACGGAATCAGAAAACTTTTGATAGGAATAGAAAAATGGCTATTTTCTGATTAATGAAGAGCACTAGTTAGTGCTGATGAAACATTTTGTTGTACTCAACTACGACTGAATACAGAAACTCCAGATTGTAACTGGCATTGAGAGCCGCAGAACAGATAATTGCTCAAGACTTTAAAATGTGCTTCAAGTTGAATATTTTTTACAGTTTTTGACCCCATGCAAAGAATAAAAAAGAATATTAAAAAACAAAATATAACCTATGTATTATCTAAAACAAATTATTATGGCTAATACAACTGCTTATATCAAATTTATACACATTACAAATTGTGAACACTTTTTATTCAGTTTAGTTATTCTTTTTATAATCTAATTGTTTCCCTTGGAGTGTAAACAAGCTACCTCCCTTGACTAGTCAATGATGACAAGCAGAGAATTATTTAAAATATTAATGTCGTATGTGACAAGTGTCTGTAAGTGTTTTCAATTATTTCTTCCCTCGCTCAAGTGTTTCTATTATTTATTACTTCATCATCAAGATGTTGTAGTTCTACAGTCCAATTGTGTTTGATATTTTTCTTTGTCCCTCTAGTGTCGGACTCACCCGCTGTATACATTTTCAAGTGGTTAAGTGTCTTTTTACTGTATTTTCGATATCACGTCCAATATGACCAGATGTGTGATCTTTCGCATATATTTAATGTATTTTTTGCTAATTGCTATTACATTTTGAACGCCGCCTATGCCGGTCCCAAGGACGGCTGAAAAAGGAGGAGGACGGCCTGCATGGAGGCCGTAAGGAAGCAGCCCCTCCATCATGCAAAGGCACAGCAGGACAATCACTTGTTTGTCTTAAAAACCACATTACGCGAAACATAAGAGAGAAAACCAGACTGATTCTAAAGGCGACGAACTGGAACGGACTACGGACTACGACTTACGGAACATGGAACACAAGAAGTATAAAGGGGAAGGAAGAGGAGCTGGTTGAAGAGAAGAGGAAAGCCAAACTAGAAATCCTGGCTTTAATAGAAAAAAAGAAAAAAAGGACAACGAGTTATGGATCTCAAATGGCGACAAGCTGTGGCCGTACCTACTTGAAAATAACTTAGATGCATATTGATTGGAGCACCAGGAACGTTTTATAACATAGAGATTTTGAAATACCTTGAGTACCTTGATATGGGAGACAACAAAAAAAAAGAAAGGCTATGATGCTAAATTATTTTTTTCCTCTCACTTTGTTAAATCAAATCTGTCAACTGTATTAACACAGGTTTTAACTGATATTGATACTTAGAAAGAACTTGAATTGCTTTATGGAAAATTACTACTACAAGTTTTATGACATTGATATTTGGAAAATGTGTGCAATGCTCCCACTCGTGTAAATTGTGAGTGAGAATAACACTTTTATTATCCAGGGTTGCCAATCGGCAAGATTTTGATAGCATATTCCCTGATAAGACAAAAGTTAAAGACATTTTTTTTACAATGAAGTCCATTAATAGAGTTTGGTTAGGGTATAATAGTCTTATATATATATATATATATATATATATATATATATATATATATATATATATATATATATATATATATATATATATATATATATATATATATATATATATATATATATATATATATATATATATATATATATATATATATATATATCCAAGAGCCCTGGTTTATGAATTAAGTTAAATTTTTCTGAAATTTTTTTGGACTTAGAAAATTTTTGGAATTTTATTTTTGGATATTGATAGTACTAAAATGTCTCCCTGCGGGATGCATTTGCAGGGCCCCGGGATCTATATGTGGCAGTATGACCACCACCAGCATTCATTCATGCTAACCCAAGTATAACAAAGTAAACTACCATTGTGGTTGAAACAGACAATAGATTTGTAAATAAAACCCAAGCATAATATAAAAGTAAACTACCATTTTGTTGGAAACAGACAATAGATTGGTAACTAAAATAAAAGAAGAAAAACAAGTTAACCCTGGGAAATTAACATTAAGGGGAGGGAAATATACGGCAAAAGCGTTAGTATTGAATGGAGGAAAAGCTTGGCGGGGACACGTGATGTTTTTATCCAATGAATAAGCTTTTTGAGCTCGACCGAAACCAAGCCATTTTGCCGGCAAATATTTTTAGTAAGCAGTTAGAGTTTTGGTCTAAAGTAAAGCAGACGTGTTTTATGATAGAGTCCGTAAGAAGCTTTCCACGTGGATAGACGTGAGAAGACTGCCTAGTCTTCTATTCGAGATATCTTCAACCTTTTGTGAATTAGATTTTCCTTGACGTAATATTGATCTCGATGAGAGTGTGTTTTTATTTTCTACCAAATGTAAGTAGAGTTTCGCCATGCCATTTTTCTGTATTTTCAGACATTTTGCACATGCTCTAAGATAAAAGGAATCAAATAAAAGTAAAACACAGAAGAGAACTCTCGAGTTTGATCCAAGGAGTCAGACAAAAAGAAGTAACCCTAAGGAAATGAAATGAAAACAGGAGATTTGGAAAAAGCCAGAAGATTATTTGAGGATACTAAATAATAGTAAATACTATTAAGAAAACTTTGGTTTTGTGAAGCCATTAGTCATGGATAATGCCCTTCAGGAGAAATGAAGGAACAAATTTTGGTACTTGAACATGACATGTACATATTATTGTCTTTTCTTGCTGTCAACGCCATTTGAAATTTATTTTTGATGTAAATAAACGTTTATGGAAATTTATACAGCTCTTGAGGATTTGAGCTTGTTGGAAGGTTTGAATGAGTTGTACGGTTCACATGCTAATATTTTACCACTAAGAAGCTCTCGAATAAAACAACTTGAGAAGGACTTATGGAAGAGCCTGAATACAAAATAAAAAGTGATTGAGTGAGACAATTTAACATCTCTGGTGGGTTACAAGCCAGTACCAAATCAAATCTCACGTGAACAAAGTTAAATAATAATATCACTAATACTCATCACCCCACCTACATATTACTAGAAAAGGTGCCTTGCCCAGTCTTGAAGTAACTCATACCAGGACACCACGGCTACAACGCTGCCCTATAGTGGTGTCCCCACATCTGAAAGAGCTAAAGGGGGCGTTAGTTCTATTATGGCCAAAAACCAATGTGATAGTATCAAGAGATGGAACTTTGTCTCGGAACGCATTATGGTCCTAAAACTAAAAGAACGAGAAACTATAGTCAACCTTGTCATTGTCTGTGGGCCAAATGAAGATGAGTGAGCAGAGATCAAGGATGAATTCTTCGAGCTGCTTCAAAGGCCAGTGGACGAATGTCTAGATGAAATTATCATGTTCGGAGAATTCAATGCCAGAGTTGGAAATGACCAAGATAGATGGGGTGGAGTTATCAGAAGTTATGGAGAAGATACTCTTAATGACAATGGAAAGCGACTCGTTAGATTCTGCACTGAGCACAATCGGATCATTACAAACACTAAGTTCCCCCATAAGGGCATACATGTATACACTAGGTGTGAATCAAGAAAGCATGAGAAGTCAGTGATCGACTATGCCATAGTTAGGAAGAGCTCATTCAAGTATATCCGGGATGCTAGAGTGTGGAGGGGGCCAGAGATTGGAAGTGACCACGGCTTGTTAACAATTAAAAGAACAATTGAAAGAGTTACTCGACCTAGGAACTGCCTAACATCGTGTGCATGTCTCAAAATGAAAGGTCTGAAGTTAGTTTTTACCATAATTTGTTTACGTTTTATATTATGACTGACTTAGTCAAAATTATGTTTCTCAAATATAAGTATTTCACTTATTGCAATGCTGACTCACAAGCAGCAAAATAGATGCAATTTCTTTGTATTCCATATAAAATGCAATTGCCATATAACAATAGAGCAAAAGATTAACAATACAGACTAAGAAAATAGAAGGACAGAAGAGTGAACAAATAAAGACACTACTAATGGGCCAAAAAAATTATGTATGATGTACAAAACGAAGAAAAAATTCGTATTCTACACCAATGACAAAACAAACACGCTTTACAACATTTAATACATGGATCAACTAAATGATAGAAAGGTGAGGTAGACAAAACACAAACAATAATGATTTTTTTTTTTTTTTTTTTTTTTTTTTTTTTTTTTTGCGTACGCCCGCTAATACTCGAGGCGAAAATCTCAGGTTATTATTTTATGTCTAACCTGACATTGATTTTACGTGAGTATCCCTTTATTAAATAATGATGTAAAAACTGAATATAAACGAAAAAACAATCAACAACTACAAACTACATGTAACAACATGACATCACAACTAAACATAAAGTGAATATGGTCAATGCACAGAAACGGTATACACTCAGTGTTATGATTAGAATTCATAACGATTGTGTCGGTATAATAGGTAGCGACAGGGCTCCTTATTTGTTTATTTTATACGGAGTCACTTATTAATACATGAAGTGGCGTCATGCCGATATGGTTGTTTAGCAGACGTGAAACTAAAAAAAGCAGAAGTGAGGAGAATGTCTGCTATCATGGTCTTCTACCATTGTGTGTCATGGCGAGTGGACGCATGTGTTTGAGCTACGGAATTTCAGTATATATCCATGTGTTTTTAAATCACTAATACATCAAGATCTTATGTGAGGTATATCTAGTTATCTGCATTTACAGGGAGTATAGCTTCTCAGTGTCGAGTGTGAATATATACTACTCGTCAAAACTCAAGGCCCACCATATTATTTTCAATACACTTTTATATAAGCGCATAGAATGATTAAATAAAGGACGTCTTTAGTAAAAATGGGTGCAATATCTTCCTCTGTCAGTCCTCTATGCACGTTAAGCATAAAAATAACTCACCGACAATCATGGTAATCACGTGCAATTTGGATTGCTGACCATAAATTCACATTTTTAATTTGTTTTTTCAAACTTCCGTACAACCAAACAGGTGAAGTAATCGTGCTGATTGACATTCCACGTGCAACGGCCACTTTTCGTGAACAGAGTTCACTCTTAATTGGTTTTACAATCAGCAGACTTAGGGTAGTTTCATCACTTGCAAAAACCATGGCACCGTGAAGAAGTCTTGACACCTTACAAAGAATGAGATCTATAGCGTGGGTTGAAAGTGGTTTATCTGTCCGTGAGGTTGCTAGACGGCTTGCAGTGTCACACTCTACTATCCAAAGAATTTTGGAGAGATTTCAGGCCACAGGAAGTATGGAGGATCGCCACCGGCCAGGTCGCCCTAGATGCACCAATAGACATGATGACCGGTACCTCTTGTTGTCAGCCCTGCGCCATCGAACAGTGACTTGTTCCACTCTACGATGTCAGCTGAGACAAACAGTGAACGTTAATGTCAGTCAAAGCACCATTCGTAGACGTTTACATGAATTTAGACTGGCTGCTCGACGTCCTGCAGTCAGAATCCCTCTTACTCCTGCTCATCGCAGAGCCCGTGTTGCTTGGTGTCGCGAGCACATCCGATGGACAAGGCAACAATGGAGTCAAGTTCTCTTCACTGGTGAATCTCGCTTCACTGTGTCATTCAATGATGGCAGGATTGGAGTTTAGAGACGACCAGGAGAGCGATTTACTGATGACACAATTTGAGAGGTGGATCGTTATGGTAGGGGTTCTGTCATGGTCTGGGGAAGCTTCTACAGACACGGCAGGACCCCACTCTACATCATCCAAGGCAACTTGACCGGCCCAAGATACCAGAACAAAATCTTGAGACAATTGGTTCAGCCTGCTCTGGAAGCCATAGGTGGTAAGGCCATCCTCCAAGATGATAACGCTCGACCCCATCGAGCTCGTGTGGTGAAGTTTTTTCAGCAACATGGGATCATCAGGATGGCGTGGCCAGCTCATTAACCTGACCTTTCTCCGATTGAGCACCTCTGGGATGTCCTTGGTCGAAGATTGTCAACAAATCACACCCTGCCAATAGATGTTTCACAGCTGACTGCATTTCCGCTTCAGGAATTGCAAGCTGTTCCTCATGATACTCTTCGGACCCTTGTGGACTTGATGCGTCTACGCTGTCTTGAATGCCTTGCTGCAAACGGTGGTCATACCCGATTTTGAAATGTCTATTTGTCCAATATCTATTGTGTGACTTTTGAAAAGGTGGGTGACACACTTCACAGCTTCATTGCGTTTGAATGCGTGTTTCCATTTCTTTACGTGACATGTCAATTTGGTATTCAATAAATGCCGTTTTGACTGATACCAATTACGTTTATAACAGATTTGTTTTATGGTTTCAACCAAGGTTTTTACTAAGTGGCCCTTGACTTTTGACGAGTAGTATATTTTATACTAACAGATAAATTTGATGATACCATCTTTTTACTCAACTGCTAAATCAGAGACACATCTCCAATCCAACCTGCAAGTCTGGAAGGAAGAGCTGGAGAAGAGAGGGATGGTCATAAGCAGCTCTAAAACAAAATCCATGGTGATATCACGAGAAGAGAGAAAACATCAGATTAAGTTGGGAGAACAGGTCCTGGAGCAGGTCGACCACTTTAAATATCTCGGAGCTATTATAGACCGAAAGGGAGGCATCAAAGAAGAATTGGCCACTCGAAAAGCAGCAGCTGGGAGACTTTTTCAGGCCATAAATCGAGGATTCCTCAGCAAGAAAGAGGTTGGTAAGAAAACGAAGATGGCTGTATACCGCTCCACCTATGTCCCAGTCTTTACATATGGATGCGAGTCATGGGCAATGACTACAACCCACAAAAGCCAGATCCAAACCTCAGAAATGAGGTATCTGAGGAAGGTGGTTGAAGTAACAAGAAGAGACATGGTCCGCAACCAGACGATACGTCAAGGCCTAAATTCCCACCCGCTGCAGACCCAAATAGAACAGTCCCAACTAAGATGGTTTGGTCATGTCTGCAGAATGGGAGAAGATCGGCTACCATGACAAGCGTGGGAAACAAAGAGCCAGGGATCCAGACCCCCAGGACGACCCAGAGTCCGATGATAGGACAACATCAGACAATCTTTGAAGGACCGAGGACTAGAATGGAACCAGGCCAGGAAGAAGACAGATGATAGAATGGTCTGGCGCTCTCTCTTCCAAACCTCTGTAGTGGTTTTTGATGTTATTGTATGGTTGTTATGTTACCTAGTGTACTGGATGAGGTCAGCTGTGAAGGCTCCTGAGATAAAAGTTTATGTGAGTTACAGAAGGCCTTTCTGCTACCACTTACGACCTCAAACAGACCTATTCTACTATTATGAATGTTAGCTACGTTAAAAGTCTAGGGTACTGAATTGTAATGTGTAGGTAATAACATACACCGACACACACATGTAAATTCTAAGTCTATTAATGATAATAATAAACTCTATGATAAACTGAACTAACACTGGCTTTTAGAATTTAAGTTTGAAAATTTTTTTTTAATTTATTAGTCCTGAACCAATTGTTTCTTTTGGTCAGGACATATGAAACAATATGTATTTATCAATAAAAGAGCATATATATATGTTGAATAATTAAATGAAATTTTTGTACATAGATATATTGTTACATGGGTTAATATTAATAATATCTACAATGTCCTGGGAAAACTAGCACTGGATGTTTAGTTGGGGTGGCGTCATCATGCCCAATCTATGTTTACAAAGTTCATTGTCCTTGACATATGGACTGATATTAGTGTTTATATAACAAGATTTTATTTCTGTATTGATGGTGGACACTGTTGATGAATCTACAGCAGGCCAGGTTTGCACTTAACTGGCCTGTGACGATGTAGTACAGAATTCTTGTGACCCACTCCTCTCAATAGCTGGAGTAAAATGTTAGGCTGCACAGGCATCCGCTCTTGTACTTCTACAAAAGCATCTGGCACAAAATTAATATTAGACAAACATAAAGGTATGTTTTCAGGCACTCGTAAGAAATAAAGAAGTAGAACACTTGGACAACAGAAAAACAACAGACGTGAGTGGCTTACCCAGGGTTCGAACCCCGTACCTTCCGTACGACAACTCCGCCTAGCTATCAAGCGAATCCCACTGACCCCACGGCCAGCTAGGCATCCCCAAAAAAAGATGCTTTACTGGCTATTTATCAGTAAGAAACACAAGATAACACCGGAAGTATACAGTGGGCAACTCAGCCCCTTAATGACGCAATCACTTCTGTTGTTCCACTATTAACAGTATGTGTCAGTCCAAACAAGACAAAGACCTTGATACTGGGTCCAGTAAATAGTAGAAGACTAAAGGACAATAGTATAGAACAGTGGGTAGGTTTCTGGTATTGCATGAACATAAATAACACATAAGGTTGTCCAAGTGTTCTACTTCTTTATTTCTTACGAGTGCCTGAAAACATACCTTTATGTTTGTCTAATATTAATTTACTGTTTACAGGCCTCGGGTTTCCCTTCCTTATGTGTTATTTATGTTCATCTGGCACAAGCGTAGTATCAGATCAGAAACTCTGAAACCAAAATTTGTGCCATGTGTCAACACTCTGTTTACTGCCCCACTCTTACACACAACACAGCACAACAACATTACACAGATTGGGTCAGATCTCTCTGACCAACTTAGCACATCTCACCCAGTTGTTATCAAATAGTACCAGTTTCCCAAGACTGCATTGCATCCGAAATATGTTCAATAGTTTCCTCTTCCATCCAATAAGGTGGGTGATATGTTCCCACTGATCTCAAATATAGATCCGCCTTCCATAGTCTTAGATAGGTTTTCATATATTATTTGTTGGTCTCTAGGTCCTGGACTGCTGCTGGGGACCTAGAGTAAACACTCACTTGTCGTAATCATTTTTCATGATATGGCAGTATCAATCACTCAAAATATTAAAATAAACAAGATAAATGCTTTTTCCCTTACCACATATCAGAATTGAGAACACAGTTACTTAGTACTAGCAAAACTCAGCTGAGCTGCTGGCTAGATTAGGGCATCCCACTGATTTTTATTTAATATTTCCTGGAAATCACCTCTAGCAGTAACGAACTGTGTCAATGGACAGTCTTCTATAAAATGGCACAAGCGAGCGTCTGTCGTTCAGTAATATAAAAACTACTGTCCAATCAACGGACTTCCCCTCTAACTTTTTCAAATATTCAAAATATAAATGTCCAATTTCAGTCCAGTCTCAGTCTAGTATGTAGTATTTTTCTGTCGGTCTGTCAGTCTCAACTTGGCTTTTCCCAAAAATACACTTGTTTTTGGACGAACTACAAGAAAAAAAACTACACAAATTTTTGTCTCCCCCTACTTCTAAGATCCTATGCAAAGTTATTTTTAGCTACTATCCTCCGACTTTGCCCCTAGTTCATTTGCAGTTTGATTTTATGTGTTCGGCTCAAGGACGTCAAAATGTAACTTTAGTGAAAATTTGTACAAAAAACTGTTCGCTAGTCTGTATTGAACAATACAGTCTTTCGTCAATATCTTCCGTGTTATCTGTCCGTCTGTGTAATTAAAGTATATTATTTCTCTGCTCAAGATGGGCTATCAAACTAGCTAGTTTTTATTTTCATAAATTTTTATTAATAAGAAAAAACCTACTTTTCTCAAGGTTAGTTTTGAAATTTGTTTTTGAACCTTCGTGTACGGCGTTTGCCGCTATATTCAAATTAAAACGACCAATTACGGTAAAACGTCTAAGATACGTCTGTTTCTAATAAGAGCTAAGGTCTTTTTTGTCCATTTCCTTACATTGTGTCAACTGGTGGCGTAATTTTTTCCTTTAAAACTACAAATTGCGTCTTTTTTTAGCATTTAGATTCAAACACGTGTTCCGACCGTCACAATTTTTTTCTTTTATCTCCGTTTCCCTCCCGTCTAAAAGGGTAAACCGTTTAGTCTGCATGTTCTAACTAGTTAGTTTCAATGGCGCTAGAAAACGCTGGCGTAGGCGAGAATGTATCCTCGTACCTTACGTATAATTTTATCCCTACATGTTATTTTACCTGTTATCTTTATAATTGGAGGAATTTTAACGTTGCATCACTGTAATTTTCACCACAAATCTCCCCACCTGAGAACATGCACTAATGCAAGTTCCAAAACCAGTGATACACATAGATAAAATTAACTCCTCACGCCTACTAACTATTCTAATTTTGATCACAGGGGTGCCTACTGAGGAAATCTGCACCGACATTCAGTGACCCCGGGATATATTCAATATTAAACTGATAAGGTTGCAACAATAAAGGCCATCTTAACAATCTTGCATTTTCTTGCTTGGCCTGAGATAAGAACACAAGTGGCTGGTGATCTGTCTGGACCACAAAAGTCCTACCATACAGATAGATTTGGAACTTTTTTATTGCCCAGATTAACGCTAAACATTCTTTTTCGCTTGTGGAATATCCTTGTTTTGCTTTGTTGAACTTGCGGCTTGCATAAGCGACTGGGTTCAGTTCCCCATTGGGTGAAGAGGACCTTTGCAACAGAGCCGCCCCCAGGCCTACATTACTTGCATCTGTTCTCACCACAAAGTCCAGAGTCAAATCAGGCAATTTGAGAATAGGCTTGCTAGTGAGTTTTTCCTTTAACTCTTGAAATGCCAATTCACATTGCGCTGACCAAACAATTTTATCTGGATTTCCCTTGCGAGTCAGATCAGTCAGAGGAGCACATATAGAGTTAAAATTTTTGATATATTTTTGGTAAAACCCACATGACGACACGAATGATCGCACGTCTTTTTTTGTTTGTGGTCTAGGTGCTCTCTGCAGTTTTTCCAAGTTCTTGGGGTCAGGGGTCATGTTAAAGTGATATACAGTATGCCCCAAGAATTCCAACTCTTTGCATCCAATACAACATTTTGTTGGTCTAGCAGTTAAGTTCGCTTCTCTGAGCCTATCAAATAACATATTCAGAGAGTTAATGTGTTCTTCAAATGTTTCTGTGGCGACGAGAATATCATCCATGAAATTTGTGATACATGGATTATTCAGGGGATCCACCAATTTGCGCATCATCCTTGAAAATACACTCGGAGCATTTTTCAATCCGAATGGTAGCATGTTGAATTCATAATGTCTTTCCGATGTGCTAAAAGCTAAATAAGGTCTAACTTCAGGTTTCACTGGAATCTGGTAATAGCCTTTGCTAAGATCCACCTTCGAAAAGTATTTTGCCTTGTTCAATCTGGCAAATAACTTTTTTGTGTCTGGTAATGGATCCACTTGTCCTTCTGTGACAGCATTCAGTTTCCTGTAATCTATGCACAGTCTATTTTCCCAAGACGGTTTCCTCAACAAAACTACACTGGAGCTAAAAGAAGATTCACTGTGTGAAATAATCCCTTCTTTCAACAAATAATCTATTTCCTCTTTCAATGCCTTCTCCTTCGCGAACGGAACAGAATAGGCTCTCATACAGATTGGGTTTGAGTCTACCAGCTTCATGTCATACTGTAGCAAATTTGTATGGCCTGGTTTATCTGTAAATACATCTGTATGTTCCTCCAGAACCTGTTGAACTCTCTCCCTCTGGTTTTTAGTCAGGTGCTTACTGACTTTTACCTGTGCTGCTGTTTCACAAGGATGTAATGGGTATTCATGTGAGGTGAGTGGTTCTTTTTGCATCTGGGTTGCAATAGCCAAGGTCAATAAGGGGGTGCTTTACTGGAGTGGTCTGTCCAGATACTTCTTTAACAGGTTTACATGATAAACTTTCTCCTTCCCCTTTTTGTCAATTTTATAGTTTGTTCTAGACACCTTCTCTAGAACCGTATATGGACCTTGCCATCCAATTTGCAACTTATTCTGGCTGCCGGGTAGTAAAAGAAGCACCTTCTCTCCCACAGCTAATTCTCTGTCCTTTGCTTTCCTATTAAAATACGCTGCATGTTTCTTCCTGGCTTGTCTCAAATTATCATTTGCCAGTTTCCATCCAGCTTTCAGACGAGTGGTCAGCTCGTTCACATATTGATATGATGAGGTAACAGTCTCTTCTGCTTTCTCATCTGTCCAGGTCCTTAATAATGCTTCTAATGGACCTTTTATTGGCCTCCCAAATAGCAGGGTTGCGGGAGCCATCCCGGTTGAACTATGTGGTACCTCCCGATACGCAAACAACGCGGCGGGCAGAAATTGATCCCACATATCCGGTTTTTCATGTGCCAGCTTCCTCAGGATAGAAATGAGAGTCCCATTGAACGTCTCTATCTGGCCGTTCCGTTGTGGATGGTACGGACTACAATGAAAGTGTCTGGCTTGAAATAGCTTAAAAACTTCTTCCGTTAGTTTCGCCTTGAACTGTGAGCCATTATCAGTCAAGATTTGATGCGGGGATCCTAATCTTGTGAATATTGTAAGTAGTGCTTCTGCTACATGTTTCGAATCAATTGATGGCAGGGCTACCGCCTCTCCCCACATAGAACAAGTGTCCACCAGAGTAAGGATGTAACTGTTCCTTCTCTTGGTCCGAGTGAGAGGTCCCACAATATCCACTGCATTCCTCTCAAAAGGTGTTCCCACTATGGGCATTTCTCCTAGAGTTGCAGGAGCAGTCCAATGCTTTGGAGCTACCCTTTGACATTCTGGGCAGGATTTTACATATCTCTTTATATCCTCCGTTATTCCTGGCCAGAAATAATGACAAGCTATACGATGTCCTGTTGCGCTGATCCCCATGTGACCTCTGAAAGGAATCGCATGTCCTAATTCCAATACTCTCTCCCTATATGAAGTAGGAAGAACCAGCTGGCCGTGACCATTTGTTCCAGTTCCGGCCTTCCTGTATATCAATTTGTTCTTCATAAAGTACTCTCCCTTGCTTAGAGGTGTGTGGCATTTGGGCAATTTTTTAAAACATGGCTTGAGTGTCCTATCCTCAGCCTGCGCCTTCCTCATCTCTTCTGGATGAGCATTTATAGGTTCACCTTCTTCCTCATTTTTCTGTGACCTGGTCTGCACTGTCGCCATGATCACAGGTCTCTCGGGATTCCCCAAGAAGACGTATCTACACCCCAATATCAGAGGGTAGATTGGTTCATCTATCACTGCTGCTCTGATTTCTCCTTCCACATAGCGAGTTTTCACCGTTATCCTTGCGATGGGAAGTGTCATGAGTGGTATGTCCTTAGTCGCCCCTTGTATTTCCACTGTTTCTGTGGTATACTGACTTGGGTCCACTAGGCTAGACTTCACAACTGAATCATAATCCAAACCTGTATCATATAGGCACCTTATGGTGACCCCATTACAAATAACATCATCACAAACTGGGGGGTGATAAGGTTCCTGCTGTCCATTAGGATTAACCTTTAATCTCTGGTTCCCCGATTTCATTGCAGCAATATGTGAAGGTATCCTTTTACAAAATTTGGTGTTATGGTTGTCTTTCTTACTCCATCTGCACCATCTCTTTCCTTGGTTAAAAGGTTTTCTTTCATTAAATTTTTGGTCATTGAACTGTGAGTTTCTGTTACGATAGTCATTTTTTGGCCGTTCAAAGTTTGTCCTGCCTTTATTACCCTGTTCCCTATTATCAAATTTATTAAATTGCTGTGGAGCTTTAAAATTTTCTATGTGCTTCATTTAGTGTCACTTACCTCTGCATGGGCTGCCTGATACCTCTCAGCGACATTTAAAACCTCCCCCAACCTCTCTGCACCTTGTTCCATGAGAAATTTTCTCAAGTCTGGAGCCATGGACTCTCTTAATTGCTCTATCATGATCATCTCTTTAAGATCTTGGGTTTTCCCCAGAGCAGTCCATTTCTCCAAATAGGTTTCCAGTCTGGCAGAGAATTGGTGGTATGTCTCCCCAGACAACAGTTTGGCATTTCTAAATTTCTTACGATAAAATTCACCATTTTTTTTTCGTATCTCAATAACAAAGCCTGCTTTAGCATGTCATAATTGTCTTGGTCTTCTCTATTCATTTTAGCAAAGACTTCATAAGAAGTACCTCTCAGTCCCTGTGATAACTTTAGACTCCACCTCTCTCTCTCTAACCCATATGTAGTAGCTAATAATTCAAATCTACTGAGGTACCCCTCGATGTCATCGTCTTTCTCAACAAAATGATCTAAATGAAAACCCATAGCTGAGGTTGAGGCTCCCTGACTAGGCGTAGCATCTGAGGCAAAAGGGCTGGCACCATTTTCAGGAGCATGGCCTTGTAATTCCAGCTCCCTTAGTCGTAATTCGTGCTCCCTTTGCAATCTTATATCTTCTGCCTCAGCAGCCTGTCTCTTTTCTTCTGCTTCCCTTTGCTGTCGTTTTTCTTCTGCCTCCAATGCACTAGCCTCCCTGTCAGCCTCAATCTGCAGCTTCTTAAGTTCTTTATCAGCCTCAATTTGTAACCTCTTCTCTTCAGCTAACCTCCTATCGTCTCTTTCAATATACTTGTCACATTCTGAAGTTACATATTGAATTAAAACCTGACCATCCATGTTCATCTCCTTCGCCGTCAGCACAGCAGCCGATCTAAATTTTGCTAGATCTGCCATACTAAATCACACAATTTAACAATAACTAAGGTAAACAACAAGGTGTAATTACTAAGGTAATATATTAATTAATTAATCACCACTGGCTGTGAAGATTCATCAACTTCTACTTTCCCCTTTTTATTTTAAGGGACACTTTTAAATTTATTCACTTATGCCCCCAATAGTTTAATTCCCGGACCAGGAGACCCTAATATCTTTGATAAACTTAATCCCCGGACAAGACCCCAATATTTGTAGTGGTTTTTTATGTTATTGTATGGTTGTTATGTTACCTAGTGTACTGGATGAGGTCAGCTGTGAAGGCTCCTGAGATAAAAGTTTATGTGAGTTACAGAAGGCCTTTCTGCTACCACTTACGACCTCAAACAGACCTATTCTACTATTATGAATGTTAGCTACGTTAAAAATCTAGGGTACTGAATTGTAATGTGAAGGTAATAACATACACCGACACACACATGTAAATTCTAAGTCTATTAATGATAATAATAAACTCTATGATAAACTGAACTAACACTGGCTTTTAGAATGTAAGTTTGAAAATTTTTTTAAAAATTATTAGTCCTGAACCAATTGTTTCTTTTGGTCAGGACATATGAAACAATATGTATTTATCAATAAAAGAGCATATATATATATATGTTGAATAATCAAATGAAATTTTTGTACATAGATATATTGTTGCATGGGTTAATATTAATAATATCTACAATGTCCTGTGAAAACTAGCACTGGATGTTTAGTTGGGGTGGCGTCATCATGCCCAATCTATGTTTATAAAGTTCATTGTCCTTGACATATGGACTGATATTAGTGTTTATATAAAAAGATTTTATTTATGTATTGATGGTGGACACAGTTGATGAATCTACAGCAGGCCAGGTTTGCACTTAACTGGCCTGTGACGATGTAGTACAGAATTCTTGTGACCCACTCCTCTCAATAGCTGGAGTAAAATGTTAGGCTGCACAGGTATCCGCTCTTGTACTTCTACAAAAGCATCTGGCACAAGCGTAGTATCAGATCAGAAACTATGAAACCAAAATTTGTGCCATGTGTCAACACTCTGTTTACTGCACCACTCTTACACACAACACAGCACAACAACATTACACAGATTGGGTCAGTACTCTCTGACCAACTTAGCACATCTCACCCAGTTGTTATCAAATAGTACCAGTTTCCCAAGACTGCATTGCATCCGAAATATGTTCAATAGTTTCCTCTTCCATCCAATAAGGTGGGTGATATGTTCCCACTGATCTCAAATATAGATCCGCCTTCCATAGTCTTAGATAGGTTTTCATATATTATTTGTTGGTATATAGGCCCTGGACTGCTGCTGGGGACCTAGAGTAAACACTCACTTGTCATAATCATTTTTCATGATATGGCAGTATCAATCACTCAAAATATTAAAATAAACAAGATAAATGCTTTTTCCCTTACCACAATTCAGAATTGAGAACACAGTTACTTAGTACTAGCAAAACTCAGCTGAGCTGCTGGCTAGATTAGGGCGTCCCACTGATTTTTATTTAATATTTCCTGGAAATCACCTCTAGCAGTAACGATCTGTGTCAATGGACAGTCTTCTATAAAATGGCACAAGCAAGCGTCTGTCGTTCAGTAATATAAAAACTACTGTCCAATCAACGGACTTCCCCTATAACTTTTTCAAATATTCAAAATATAAATGTCCAATTTCAGTCCAGTCTCAGTCTAGTATGTAGTATTTTTCTGTCGGTCTGTCAGTCTCAACTTGCCTTTTCCTAAAAATACACTTGTTTTTGGACGAAACTACAAGAAAAAAAAACTACACAAATTTTTGTCTCCCCCTACTTCTAAGATCCTATGCAAAGTTATTTTCAGCTACTATCCTCCGACTTTGCCCCTAGTTCATTTGCAGTTTGATTTTATGTGTTCGGCTCAAGGACGTCAAAATGTAACTTTAGTGAAAATATGTACAAAAAAACTGTTCGCTAGTCTGTATTGAACAATACAGTCTTTCGTCAATATCTTCCGTGTTATCTGTCCGTCTGTGTAATTAAAAGTATATTATTTCTCTGCTCAAGATGGGCTATCAAACTAGCTAGTTTTTATTTTCATAAATTTTTATTAATAAGAAAAAACCTACTTTTCTCAAGGTTAGTTTTGAAATTTGTTTTTGAACCTTCGTGTACGGCGTTTGCCGCTATATTCAAATTAAAACGACAAATTACGGTAAAACGTCTAAGATACGTCTGTTTCTAATAAGAGCTAAGGTCTTTTTTGTCCATTTCCTTACATTGTGTCAACTGGTGGCGTAATTTTTTCCTTTAAAACTACAAATTGCGTCTTTTTTTAGCATTTAGATTCAGACACGTGTTCCGACCGTCACAATTTTTTTCTTTTATCTCCGTTTCCCTCCCGTCTAAAAGGGTAAACCGTTTAGTCTGCATGTTCTAACTAGTTAGTTTCAATGGCGCTAGAAAACGCTGGCGTAGGCGAGAATGTATCCTCGTACCTTACGTATAATTTTATCCCTACATGTTATTTTACCTGTTATCTTTATAATTGGAGGAATTTTAACGTTGCATCACTGTAATTTTCACCACAACCTCTAAACCTCACGGTAGAAGGGGAACGAATAAGTAAGCAAGTAAGATGTTTAAACTCCCATTACCCAAATAATGCAAACTTCGTTTTCATTATTTGAACGCGGGGGGGGGGGGGGGGCAGTTGTTATGAGTAAAATTTATAACATGTCTGTTGATATCAAATATGTTCGACAGGCAGTCATACTTGTTAGGATCGGTGACTATCGGTTACAGGAAGTGCGTCATTGCTTTTTGGGCCGTAGTAGCAAAAGTATACGGTCTAAGGTTAGCAGAAGTAAAGGATCTTTCGAGGCCTTTTCTGTGTGTATTTCAAAGTTGACGGATGCATGTGTGCTGAGCTCCTATATGTTTTAATTTCTACAGATTCCTAAAGTGTTCGACCTCTACATCACCCATACACCTTCGTGGGTCGATGTTAGATAATTATATTTTAAAGGAATTCTGAATATTATGCACGTGAGTGATGAACGTTAAATATACAGTAGACATTCAAAAATCCGGCAACCTCTGGACCTGAGGAGTGCCGGATTTTTTTAAATGCCGGATTTTTTATGGTTATGTATTCTGTATATATTTAACAGAAAATGACTACCTGTACACTTTATCTGCGATCGACAATGCACGATGTTTACGTTTTACACCACTTTTTTTATTTGCTTAATCCATAATGGGGCTAAACAGCAGCAAATAAATGATAAAATGAAAAGGAATGAGCAGGAATGCCTGTTAACACGTGCAAGCAAGACCCAACAGCTGCATCAAAACATAAACTGCTCCAGAAAACAGTGGCGCTCCAACGCGGTAAATTTAAAAATGCGCTCCGAAATCCATGCCGGAAATCTGAAGGAACCGGATTATCGATGGCCGGATTTTTGAATGTCAACTGTATCTGCATGAAAATGTCGAGGACATCGTTTCATTAGCAGACTGTACTGCGACGCTATAGACTGTCGAGTTGATATTATAACATATTATGCAGATTGCTTATATCTGTGGTGGAGCTATATCATGTACATTAAATTTATGTTTGAATCGTCCAACCTATCAGTTAATGTTTCATTGATGTTCAAGAGTACGATGGTGTTCGGGGACTGAAGGGCATACCCTAATAGACACTTGGGAATCAAATATACATTTTAAGAACTACGTCCCCAAAGAGAAACTACCCCGTATCAATTAGTAATACTGACAGAACTACTGATGGTCTGACTAGATGAGAATTACAACGCTTTCAGATATGTTTTGTGAAATTATTAATTTGTGTCATAGTGGTTTGAGAATGATTGTTTAACTAAGACAATAAATAAATTGACAACAAATACGCTGTAAAGTAAGCAGAAACTACACACCAAACCCCAACTCCAACAACTGACTACAGAGATTACAGTTACATAACTAAGGGTGGAAAAATAAAGTAGTCCACCAACAACGAACCAAAACCGTAGAACAAGAGAGACAGTTTATCACTGACATTTGAAATAAATCAACACAGTCAAACAATAAACAATCCAATAGAAGAATTACTCCGCTGGAGTTAAGGAAAACTCACTATCGGTAGAAACCAGAGGAAACATACAACACATATAGATCTTCATTTCAGCTAGTAGTACTTTTAACGACACGTCGGTACACTAGCAATAATAGATATAGAGGTAAAATCATTACACTTAGACACAATTTAAAAAAAAATAATTATATGTATTGAATAAGCAGTAACACCCGAATAAACTTACGACGTGACTACCAAACATACAGCTAGCAGACCTTCACAGAAATAAACCTGTTCATGGCTAATACAATTGCCTTCTTCCCCCCCCCCCGCGGTAAATTTAAAAAGAAAAGGACAGAGATAACAATCCAGCAGTCAAAATGTTATAAAAATGTACGTACACAATATACCCGACTTATAACCGAGAGATCACCCCTCATGTCAGGTTTTGACGTCATGTCTAATCTCGGAAATAAGTGAAAAAAAAAGAACTTAATTAACCATGTGATACTTTAAAAGCAGAGAAATAAAGAAGTTATGGGAAGGCATCCAATTTACTTTCAAAGGGGAACAATTCAAATATTAATAAAATATCAAACTAAATAACAGATTTTCATTTTATATTTATTTTTTATCAATTCCGTATACAAATTTATGTAAGACACAAAAGAATCTCTTATAGTTATAGTATATTACATAAATTGTTTAAAAAACTGTTGTTTACCATGTTTAGAAATAAAATACTTTAAATAATATGGAGTTTGATGCGCAAGTAAAAGAAGTGAACACTTATATCCTCTGCCACTTTCAATGACAGCGTAATCAAACAAATTGTACAGTGCAGTCCCAAATGTACACACCGAAATGTACCATCCGCGCATAAAAGCGCACTTTGGCAAACCATTAAAAATATTTTCTTACTTGGTTCTCTCCTATCCCGGAGACCAGAGTGACTAAGAGACGTAACGTCCACATCTAATTGTAAAGACACCTGGGTCGGTTCTATCCTATCCCAGGGACCAGAGTGACTAAGAGACATAACTTCTTCTTCTTCGATCCTTAACCACCGACCGTCAAAGCAGTCAGTGGCCATCACGCCTAGTGGCGTCTTGTAGGGCAACAACAAATTGATTCCACTTTGCACGGTCGGTGGCCATCCTTCGTACAGTGCCCCAACTCTGGTTCATTCTTTGCATCTCAGCCTCCACAGTCCTCCGCCAAGTTGTTTTTGGTCGGCCTCTCTTTCGCTTTCCTTCAGGGGTCCAAAGCATAGCTGTTTAGAGACATAACGTCCACATCTAATTCTAAAGACACCGGGGTCGGTTCTCTTCTATCCCATGGACCAGAGTGACTAAGAGACATGGCGTCCACATCTAATTTTAAAGACACCTGGGTCGGTTCTCTCCTGTCTCGGCGGACCAGTGACTAAGAGACATGACGTCCACATCTAATTCTAAAGACACCGGATGTTGGTTTTCTCCTATCCCAGGGACCAGAGTGACTAAGAGACATGGCGTCCACATCTAATTCTAAAGACACCGGGGTCAGTTCTCTCCTATCCCAGGGACCAGAGTGACTAGGAGACATAACGTCCACATCTAATTCTAAAGACACCTGGGTCGGTTCTCTCCTATCTCGGCGGACCAGTGACTAAGAGACATGACGTCCACATCTAATTCTAAAGACACGGGATGTTGGTTCTCCCCTATCCCAGGACCAGAGTGACTAAGAGACACGGCGTCCACATCTAATTCTAAAGACACCGGGGTCGGTTCTCTCCTATCCAAGGGACCAGAGTGACTAAGAGACATAACGTCCACATCTAATTCTAAAGACACCTGGGTCGGTTCTATCCTATCCCAGGGACCAGAGTGACTAAGAGACATGACGTCCACATCTAATTCTAAAGACACCTGCTTCGGTTCTCTCCATTCTCGGCGGACCAGAGTGACTAAGAGACATGACGTCCACATCTAATTCTAAAGACACCTGCTTCGGTTCTCTCCATTCTCGGCGGACCAGTGACTAAGAGACATGACGTCCACATCTAATTCTAAAGACACCGGATGTTGGTTCTCTCCTATCCCAGGGACCAGAGTGACTAAGAGACATGGCGTCCACATCTAATTCTAAAGACACCGGGGTCGGTTTTCTCCTATCCCAGGGACCAGAGTGACTAAGAGACATAACGTCCACATCTAATTCTAAAGACACCTAGGTCGGTTCTATCCTATCCCAGGGACCAGAGTGACTAAGAGACATAACGTCCACATCTAATTCTAAAGACACCGGGGTCGGTTCTCTCCTATCCCAGTGACCAGAGTGACTAAGAGACATGACGTCCACATCTAATTCTAAAGACACCTGGTTCGGTTCTCTTCTTTCTCGGCGGACCAGTGACTAAGAGACATGACGTCCACATCTAATTCTAAAGACACCGGATGTTGGTTCTCTCCTATCCCAGGGACCAGAGTGACTAAGAAACATGGCGTCCACATCTAATTCTAAAGACACCGGGGTCGGTTCTCTCCTATCCCAGGGACATGAGTGACCAAGAGACATGACGTCCACATCTAATTCTTAAGACACCTGGTTCGGTTCTCTCCTATCTCGGCGGACCAGTGACTAAGAGACATGACGTTCACATCTAATTCTAAAGACACCGGATGTTTGTTCTCTCCTAGCCCAGGGACCAGAGTGACTAAGAGACATGGCGTCCACATCTAATTCTAAAGACACCGGGGTCGGTTCTCTCCTATCCCAGGGACCAGAGTGACTAAGAGACATAACGTCCACATCTAATTCTAAAGACACCTGCTTCGGTTCTCTCCATTCTCGGCGGACCAGTGACTAAGAGACATGACGTCCACATCTAATTCTAAAGACACCGGATGTTGGTTCTCTCCTATCCCAGGGACCAGAGTGACTAAGAGACATGGCGTCCACATCTAATTCTAAAGACACCGGGGTCGGTTTTCTCCTATCCCAGGGACCAGAGTGACTAAGAGACATAACGTCCACATCTAATTCTAAAGACACCTAGGTCGGTTCTATCCTATCCCAGGGACCAGAGTGACTAAGAGACATAACGTCCACATCTAATTCTAAAGACACCGGGGTCGGTTCTCTCCTATCCCAGTGACCAGAGTGACTAAGAGACATGACGTCCACATCTAATTCTAAAGACACCTGGTTCGGTTCTCTTCTTTCTCGGCGGACCAGTGACTAAGAGACATGACGTCCACATCTAATTCTAAAGACACCGGATGTTGGTTCTCTCCTATCCCAGGGACCAGAGTGACTAAGAGACATGGCGTCCACATCTAATTCTAAAGACACCGGGGTCGGTTCTCTCCTATCCCAGGGACCAGAGTGACCAAGAGACATGACGTCCACATCTAATTCTTAAGACACCTGGTTCGGTTCTCTCCTATCTCGGCGGACCAGTGACTAAGAGACATGACGTTCACATCTAATTCTAAAGACACCGGATGTTTGTTCTCTCCTAGCCCAGGGACCAGAGTGACTAAGAGACATGGCGTCCACATCTAATTCTAAAGACACCGGGGTCGGTTCTCTCCTATCCCAGGGACCAGAGTGACTAAGAGACATAACGTCCACATCTAATTCTAAAGACACCTGGGTCGGTTCTATCCTATCCCTGGGACCAGAGTGACTAAGAGACATAACGTCCACATCTAATTCTAAAGACACCTGGTTCGGTTCTCTCCTATCTCGGGGGACCAGAGTGACTAAGAGACATGACTTCCACATCTAATTCTAAAGACAACTGGGTCGTTTCCCAGTGCAGGGAATATTCTTGATGGAATATTTTTGTGGTGAAGTGGGATGTTATAAATATTTATAGGGGACTTAGTGTACTGACTGAGATCAGCTGTGAAGGTATCTATATCTAATAAGAGTAGTGTATTATAGATAACCTTACTTGCTGCCACATATATATATATATATATATATATATCTCAGTCAGAATTATTCTGGAATAGTGTGATGACTACGTTGTATGTCTAGGGTATGTGTATGATGAAGTGTAAGTCATAACAACAACAGACAGATAAACAATTTAATTTATTCCACCACACTTGACAACACTGTGACACTCACATACATATAACACTCTAAAGGATAACTTAAAGGAGTCACTGATAACTTTTCAAATAACAATATGTATTCATTGCTGTTATGAATGAATATGTGTCCTGATTCAAATACAAAGGGAACCAGGAATCACAATCAACTTTCTTACAAGTTATATGTACAGAATTTATCAATATGAATATTGTAATGACATATATTATTAAAAGTATCCTATGTGTGTCAGTTATGTAGTAGTAATATGAGGTAATACTGGTTTTGTTTTGTTCAAGCTCTGTTGGTATTTGTCATCATGACTTCAATAGTTTGTCTTTGTAGGAACTAGTATTGGAGATGTTCTCAGTTCCTGATATTAAAACAATTTAATTCCCCTCTTAATGTTATTTTTACAAGGTCATTTTAAGCTGGGGGTACATAATTTTGAGCTCAGCTGGCCACATCAGCTTATCTTGCGTGATGGCGGCAGGAAAGGACTCCTCTGCTCGATTCTCCCCTGGGCTCTGGAGACACCTCACTGATAGCTAAATGGACCAAGGAGTATGCGGTCCTACTCTGGATTCAGCAAAGCTCTGACCAGGTGCTGCTCAATACCATCAAGACCACGGTCCCACAATTCATGGAATTAAACACAGATACGTTGACTAGCAATGAATTCTGGCACAATTACTGGCACAAATTCCCATCTGCTTATGTTCCAGGCTTTTATTTAGCAAAAATATGAGCTGGCTTCAACGCACTGTTGCTTTATCAAGCTTATTTGAACTAGTGGTTTCGAACTAACGCTCCTAAGTGATTATATCAGCGAGTCTAGCCAATGGAGCCACGTTTCGACAAGTGTTTGAAAAAAATTTTAACTTCCTACGTCTCCCCTAACAACCAAAGATAGTATTTATAGTCCGACTAATCGTGTGTAGCCTTACATATCATTCCAGCCAATCAGTTCAAATGTAACTTGTGGCCCATTTCCCGTACAATGGTGGATTTAAAAAAATCTACCACTGAGCGATTCTGATTTTGGGTGTTGTCTGACAGCACCATCATTTTATTTGGGCTATAACTTGTTAATTCCTAGACTATTTGCATAACGTTGTACATATTCTTTGTCAGCAAACCCTAAGGAACCCAAATATACAAATTTAAAAGAGCTACGTGGCTGCGTTCAAAATATGCAATTCCTTCTACCTCCTGTTTCGAAGATGTGCTGTCTGGGTACTGTAATGTTTTCAAACGTAAACCCATCTATTGTTATCTTTCCTAATAAGCGTTTTTTGTGATTTTAAAACCTAACTCTGGGAAGGTTAGTGAATTTATCACTGTCCGTCTGAAAAAGTTAGTGCATGTGGCCTTACACGCGTGATAGTAGTAGTTGTGTATCGCGCGACGCGTGTTGCATGCGTTCCTGATTTTCAGCCCTCCCTCTCTCTTTCTATTTGAGTCCATCTGTTCGTTCGTTTTGGTAACGTAATATAATTAATGTTAGGATTAATTTAGGTCATTACGCAGTCTGCCTCTCAATGTTTTTCCAAGAAATACAGCACACGTTTCATTGAAGAAAGCGGGTATAATACAGTAAGCTTTTACTATCAACGTGAAAGCGTTACAATTTGCAGACGAAGCAGAAAACAAAGGGGATTTCGAGTACATTCTTTGTGACAGCACTGATATTTTACCATTGCTCTTCTCTTTATTAATTTTATTTGTTAGGCTTCATATTTACCTAATAATTTATATATGTGGATTAGAATATTCCACGACACCTCCCCTCTTAAAACAGACATTATATGTCAGTCCTTTATTCTATATACACATAGAGAAATTTATTATTAGTTCTGGGGTTTACGGTGATTCTCATCACACGGATGGCGGCTTAAAAAATCCGCTCCCAAATTTGTTTTTCCAGATATATACTCAATGCTAAAATTATATGGAGCCAAAAGTAAAGACCATCGGAGTAACCTGGAGTTCTCATGCCTAGCCTGTGCTAGAAACGATAAAGGTTTGTGGTCTGTTTGCAACTTAAATGCCTTCCCATATAGATAAATATTGAATTTCTTTATCGCCCATATTACTGCAAGACATTCTTTTTCGCTAGTTGAGTAGTTGATTTCAGCTTTATTCAACTTTCTGCTAGCATATGCCACTGGGCTTAATTCCCCATCCAATGCATCTGATTTCTGTAGTAGAGTTGCACCTAACCCAATATTACTTGCATCCGTCCTTACTATGAATTCTTGACTTAAGTCAGGTAATTTCAAAATGGGTTTACTTGTGAGCTTTTCCTTCAATTCTTGGTAAGTCATTTCACATTGTGGTGTCCATGTAATGCGATCTGGATGTCCTTTACGTGTCAAATCAGTTAACGGTGCACATATGGAATTAAAGTTTTTGATATACTTCTGGTAGAAACCACATAATGAGACAAAGGATCTCACGTCCTTCTTGGTTTGTGGTCTCGGGGCTTTCTTTAGTTTTTCTAAATTCTTTGGGTCAGGGGTCATGTTTCCCTGATAAACTGTGTGTCCCAAAAATTCCAATTCTTTACATCCAACGCAACATTTGGTTGGTCGGGCTGTTAAATTTGCCTCCCTAAGTCGATCAAACAGCATGTTCAGAGAGTCAATGTGTTCCTCAAATGTTTCTGTTGCTATAAGGATATCATCCATAAAATTTGTTATACAGGGATTATTCAGAGGATCCAATAATTTTCTCATCATTCTAGAGAAGACACTAGGCGCATTCTTCAATCCAAATGGCAATCTATTAAACTCATAGTGTCCTTCTGAGGTACTAAAAGCTAGGTATGGTCTAACCTCAGGCTTTACTGGAATCTGATAGTATCCTTTACTCAGATCCACTTTTGAGAAATATTTAGCTTTATTTAGTCTGGCAAACAGCTGATTTGTATCCGGCAATGGATCCACCTGTCCTTCTGTAATAGCATTCAGTCTCCTGTAATCTATACAGAGTCTATGTTCTCCAGAGGGCTTCCTTAAGAGTACAACACCGGAACTATACGAAGATTCACTGTGCGAAATAATTCCTTCCTTCAACAGATAGTCTATCTCTTCCTTCAAAGCTTTCTCCTTAGCAAACGGAATCGAATATGGTTTCATACAGACAGGTGTGGGGTCTATCAGTTTCATATCATATTCCAATAGGTTTGTATGCCCTGGTCGGTCTGTTAACACCTCTGCATGATTATTTAGAACCTGTTGCACTCTCTCTTTCTGAGTTTTCGTTAAATGTGTACTGATTTTCACCTGTGCTGCTGTCTCACAGGGGTGTAATGGATATTCAAATGATGAAAGTGGTTCCTTTTTCATCTCCATGGCGATGGACAAGGTCAACAAGTGTGTCTCTTCCTGATGTTCTCTTTCCAAATATTTCTTCAGGAGATTCACATGATAGATTTTTTCTTTCCCCTTCTTATCTATCTTATAATTTGTTCTAGACACCTTCTCTAGAACTGTATATGGACCCTGCCATCCAATTTGTAACTTATTCTGACTCCCGGGCAAAAGAAGCAGTACTTTCTCTCCCACAGCCAAATTTCTGTCTTTCGCCTTCCTGTTATAATAGGCAGCATGTTTCTTCCTGGCTTGTTTCAAATTTTCATTGGCAAGTTTCCAGCCAGTTTTTAAACGAGTGGTCAGCTCATTCACATATTGGTATGAAGATGTAATGTTTTCCTCTGCCTTTTCATCAGTCCACGTTCTTAACAAAGCTACATATGGACCTTTAATTGTGTGGACCTATTTGTCCATGCACCGGTATGGTCTCTTCCACTCGAAGCTTTATAGTGATGATTTTTCCTCCCAGAATTATCATTCACAAAACGACCGCTACCAATTTTTCTTTTGGGGCTTTCTCCCCACTTAAAATTCTTGATGAGAGATTTCCTCTCTACATCCTCTTCCTCCAGTTTGTTTAAGTCCGATTGAGGGATTTTCGGCTTATCCTGGGGTAAGACATCTTTTTGCACTCTCCGCATAGTGGCCATTGTAAAACAGTTAAGTGAAGCTTGTCCGTGAAAAGGGGCTTCCCATTCCATTTGGTCCACTTTATCAAATCTATTTTTCTTTTTATTATCAGGCCTAATTTTGCCCCGTGGCGTGTCCAGGTCCTGATCCATGTTCCCACTTGTGGGTGTTCCCTCATGTGCTATGCTACACCTTTCTACAAAATTCTCAATGTCCCATCTTGCTTTGGGCCAATAATAATTGTGAGCCACCTTTTGAATGATGGTACCTATCTTCTCATGGTCCCCATCTGGTTTCACATGTAGGCTCCTTATTAAGTCTGCCCTATATCTTTTAGGAAGTACCAGCTGTCCCTGACCTTTGGATCTAGCTCCAGTCTTCCTATACATCAACTTGTTTTTCATGTAAAAATCTCCCTTGCCTGGAGTTGTATGACAAGTTGACAATTTTCTGAAACAAGGCTTGAGTGTTTTATCCCCAGCCTGTGCCTTCCTCATCTCTTCTGGAGTGGTATCTAACATAATATCCTCCTCCTGTCTTGAGGTCGACCTGACCTGAAGGGTTGCCATATACACAGGTTTCCTTCTGCAACGGTCAGTGTCATGATTGTCCATCTGACAATTCTTACACCACCTTTTTCCTTGGTTGAAAGATTTTCTTTCATCATATTTCCTTTCATCGAATTGTGGGAATTTATTTTTATTTTCATACCGTGGCCTATCAAATTGGTGCTTACCTTTATTTTGATCCTTAGGATCAAATTTATTAAAGTTCTGTGGTGCCCTAAAGTTATCCACTTGTTTCTTTTTATTACCTGTTACCTCTGCTTGAGCTGCTTGATACCTTTCAGCAACATTTAGCAACTCACCCAGCCTCTCTGCACCTTGTTCCATGAGAAACTTTCTCAGGTCTGGAGCCATGGACTCTCTTAATTGCTCTATAAGGACCATTTCCTTAAGATCTTGGGTTTTCCCCAGAGAAGTCCATTTCTCCAAGTATGTCTCTATTCGTGCAGAGAACTGGTGATAGGTTTCACCTGACAGTAGTTTAGCATTCCTAAATTTTTTCCTATAAAATTCTGCATTCTTTTCATATCTTAACAAAAGAGCCTGCTTTAGCATGTCATAATTTTCCTGATCACCTCTGCTCATTTTTGCAAAAACTTCATAAGCTGCCCCACGAAGTCCCTGAGATAACTTTAAGCTCCACCTTTCTCTCTCTAACCCATACGTGGTAGCTAATAGTTCATACCTATTTAGGTAGCTCTCTATATCATCGTCTTTCTCAACAAAATGATCTAAATGAAAATTCATAGCTGAGGTTGAGGCTCCTTGGCTAGCAGTGGCATCAGAGGCAAAGGGACTGGCACCATTTTCAGGAGCATGGCCTTGAAACTCAAACTCCCTTAGCCGTAACTCATGTTCCCTTTGTAATCTCTTATCTTCTGCTTCCCTTTCTGCAGCTAATCTCTTGTCTTCCCTTTCTGCAGCTAATTTCTTCTCTTCCCTTTCTGCAGCTAATTTCTTCTCTTCCCTTTCTGCAGCTAATTTCTTCTCTTCCCTTTCTGCAGCTAATTTCTTCTCTTCCCTTTCTGCAGTCAATCTTCTTTCTTCTGCTTCCCTTTCTGCAGCTAATCTTTTGTCTTCTCTTTCTGCCTCCAATTTCTTAGCCTCAGCCTCAATCTGCAACCTCTTAGTCTCAGCCTCAGCCTCAAATTGTAACTTCTTAATTTCCCTTTCAGCCTCTAACTTTCTTTCGGCTTCAAACCTTCTTTCTTCGCGTTCAATAAATTTGTCACATTCCGTAGTGACATAGGCAACCATAACTTGCCCATCTAATCCTAACTCTTTTGCAGTCTGAACAGCAGCAGATCGAAACTTGGCCAGGTCCGCCATTGTCTATCAGGTAAATTTATACAATGTCTAACCAACAATTCAATCTCTAAATATATATCTAATGGACAACACAGGCACCGTGAGCTCAACCTTATTTAATTCCACCCAAGGATACCTTTTAATTCTTATATTCCCTGAAGTGAATTACCCCCAATATTTTTAATAGGGAAAGATTCAAAATCCCAAGAGCGAGACCCCAATATATGTGGTGAAGTGGGATGTTATAAATATTTATAGGGGACTTAGTGTACTGACTGAGATCAGCTGTGAAGGTATCTATATCTAATAAGAGTAGTGTATTATAGATAACCTTACTTGCTGCCACATATATATATATCTCAGTCAGAATTATTCTGGAATAGTGTGATGACTACGTTGTATGTCTAGGGTATGTGTATGATGAAGTGTAAGTCATAACAACAACAGACAGATAAACAATTTAATTTATTCCACCACACTTGACAACACTGTGACACTCACATACATATAACACTCTAAAGGATATCTTAAAGGAGTCACTGATAACTTTTCAAATAACAATATGTATTCATTGCTGTCATGAATGAATATGTGTCCTGATTCAAATACAAAGGGAACCAGGAATCACAATCAATTTTAATTACAAGTTATATGTACAGAATTTATCAATATGAATATTGTAATGACATATATTATTAAAAGTATCCTATGTGTGTCAGTTGTGTAGTAGTAATATGAGGTAATACTGGTTTTGTTTTGTTCAAGCTCTGTTGGTATTTGTCATCATGACTTCAATAGTTTGTCTTTATTTGAACTAGTATTGGAGATGTTCTCAGTTCCTGATATTAAAACAATTTAATTCCCCTCTTAATGTTATTTTTACAAGGTCATTTTAAGATGGGGGTACATAATTTTGAGCTCAGCTGGCCACATCAGCTTATCTTGCGTGATGGCGGCAGGAAAGGACTCCTCTGCTCGATTCTCCCCTGGGCTCTGGAGACACCTCACTGATAGCTAAATGGACCAAGGAGTATGCTGTCCTACTCTGGATTCAGCAAAGCTCTGACCAGGTGCTGCTCAATACCATCAAGACCACGGTCCCACAATTCATGGAATTAAACACAGATACGTTGACTAGCAATGAATTCTGGCACAATTACTGGCACAAATTCCCATCTGCTTATGTTCCAGGCTTTTATTTAGCAAAAATATGAGCTGGCTTCAACGCACTGTTGCTTTATCAAGCTTATTTGAAGTAGTGGTTTCGAACTAACGCTCCTAAGTGATTATATCAGCGAGTCTAGCCAATGGAGCCACGTTTCGACAAGTGTTTGAAAAAAATTTTAACTTCCTACGTCTCCCCTAACAACCAAAGATAGTATTTATAGTCCGACTAATCGTGTGTAGCCTTACATATCATTCCAGCCAATCAGTTCAAATGTAACTTGTGGCCCATTTCCCGTACAATGGTGGATTTAAAAAAATCTACCACTGAGCGATTCTGATTTTGGGTGTTGTCTGACAGCACCATCATTTTATTTTGGCTATAACTTGTTAATTCCTAGACTATTTGCATAACGTTGTACATATTCTTTGTCAGCAAACCCTAAGGAACCCAAATATACAAATTTAAAAGAGCTAAGTGGCTGCGTTCAAAATATGCAATTCCTTCTACCTCCTGTTTCGAAGATGTGCTGTCTGGGTACTGTAATGTTTTCAAACGTAAACCCATCTATTGTTATCTTTCCTAATAAGCGTTTTTTGTGATTTTAAAACCTAACTCTGGGAAGGGTAGTGAATTTATCACTGTCCGTCTGAAAAAGTTAGTGCATGTGGCCTTACACGCGGGATAGTAGTAGTTGTGTATCGCGCGACGCGTGTTGCATGCGTTCCTGATTTTCAGCCCTCCCTCTCTCTTTCTATTTGAGTCCATCTGTTCGTTCGTTTTGGTAACGCAGTATAATTAATGTTAGGATTAATTTAGGTCATTACGCAGTCTGCCTCTCAATGTTTTTCCAAGAAATACAGCACACGTTTCATTGAAGAAAGCGGGTAATAATATAGTAGGCTTTTACTATCAACGTGAAAGCGTTACAATTTGCAGACGAAGCATAAAACAAAGGGGATTTCGAGTACATTCCTTGTGACAGCACTGTTATTTTACCGTTGCTCTTTTCTTTATTAGAATTTATTTGTTACGCTTTACATTTACCTTTTAATTTATATATGTGGATTAGAATATTCCACGACAATTTTCACAATTACTTTGTACTAATAACGTCTTACTTTTCCCTGATTCTCTAAGTAGTGAGATCGGATGCCTAGCCTTCTTGGACAAATGTGAACAAATAATAAGTCCCGTGTACAAGTTGTGCACTTTATAAATTACTCGGCAGTTGGAAATAATAAAGAGTAAGCCATACGGCCGCTTCTGTGGCAAATTTACAAAATTAAGATTTGGGGCTTAAACCTGAGAGTGGTACATTCCAGCTTACCCAGCTTTAAATGAGCACTCGACTGTGCTCATGAGCTATGGAAGGAAAAGGGAACGAGGTGGGGAACGGGTCCCCTAACTTCATAAAATCTGAACCTTTCATGGTGAAGCTTCTAACATTTCATTTCCCTATGCCAATCTCTGATAAACTCTTCCCTCCATTCTCCATATCTACAAAATGAACTAGATGTCACACATTCACCAGACCCTTATCCAGTGCAATCGAAATGTGAAACACCGGCTAAAATGTGTGCTAAATTTTAAGCCAATGGGAATAAATTGCCCAATTCGTGATCTTATGCTATAAAAGAGTAACCAATATGGAAGGTGTAGAATCGTAGATTCTTGGATGTGTTTCCATTAACAGTAAAGACCAGATGAGAATTCCATATATTAAGGCTAATCTAGTGTCGTAGATTTGTAATAGGTGATTAAGACTTAGTTTGGTCCCTTCTGAATAGACATAGAAATAAGTGATAGCTCAGTGAGATGATAAAATAGAAAAATTTTTCACGAGTGAGGTGGAGGAAATATAGTAGATTCTGTCTCTGACACTCGAGAAGCTTCTCTCAGTCAGCCTATCATCTAAAACAGAGTTAGATTAGTCAGACAAATCTAATATAATATATATTAATATATAGGTTCCTCACATACCCACACACATAAGTGACGACAATAGACGCACAAATGTGAAAAACTATGACAATGAAAAATATAGATATTTTGGAACGAACTGACCGCCACACTGGAATAAGTTTATGTGAATTTTAATTATCAGAAAAATTCCATCACAACACATAACATTTACATCAAACCTATACAAATAGTCATAAAGTCAATGAATTTCTACAATAATGATAGACCCATTGGTATGATCCTTTCCCTCGATGTATAGCCCACAGTCCTGTTAGAAGACAAGTGATAGCCCCAAAAAGTCACGGATACATATGATTTAGTCTAAGATTTTCCTTTAAAGGTATGAATAGACTTGGATACTCTGATCTATCCTATGGAAAAATATTGTTAGCAACAAAACAAAACGTCCATATACAAATAAGATTAGTGTTACGACACGTTTAACGATGTCGTCTGCTACAGTTGTGAGCACTTTAAAGTTACGCATTAGATGCTTGAGAGGTTATAAATATATGTTTTTCACGCTTCACGGTATTTTATTGAACGCGAATTATATAGTAATCTTATGACGTGGCACGGTTGGTATAGAGCCACTTGACTACGTTCTACTTTTACCCTTTTGATTATATGCTCCAAGCGAGTCGGATGTATCTTGCTTTACTCCCAGTTATAGTATTCAAAGTGCAGAAGTATCTCTTTGAGATTTAGGCCAGAGGGTCAGCCTTAATAATGTTTAATGAAATGACGGAACACTTTTGGTTATGTACAACCATTGTTTATGGAAGTCAAGATTACGGGAGTAATTGATCATTCATATGATCCATGTTCGCAAAACTAGTAGGTATCATTTTCGGTTGACTGCGCAGCGGCAACGCGTATATACAGCTTATTTTGTTTTGACGACAATAATAATTAATCTACATAACTGGAACGGACTGCACTGTATAGATATGAATAAATAATATGATTCTTACTATGCCATGAACTAAGATGTTAACTGTGATGTATTAAATATGTTTTATATGGACGCAAAAAGGAAGGAGTTCTAAACTGATTATCATTGAAGTTGGCTACCCTATTGAGCCGTTTATTCATACTTATATTTAGCACGATTCGCTCATCAATGAACACTGGAATTATCGAACAGATAGATGGGGTCCGTAAGGAAAGAAAGCTGATGACACCCACTATTTTCAAATGTTGAATAACTGTTTATATCCTTTAAAACGTTGACATCTAACGGATGAACCCATGCAACAACTGGTGGCCAGCAAGGTTGTGAAACAATTAGAGAAATAACTGCTTCCATTGCAAGGCGAATATTCTATTGTCAAGAACATTTGTTTACACCCGTGTGTTACCGGGGCCCGAAAGGGGAGCAAAGAATAGTAACACTGTCCCCTGCCAAGCATGTCGTAGAAGGCGACTAAGGAGGGTTGGGCATGGGGCCGGTTACCCCATCCTGTAAAAAAAATTTAAACCACAAAAAACTTCAACAAATATGGACAAGTCAAATAAAGAAAATAGGGCACGGCCATCCGGGGCGGGGGGTCCTCTCGCGGGGAGGCGTGTGATGCGGCCCAGAGAGGGCCGAGGGGAGTCTGTGTTGCTGACTGGCCTTCTTTCTTCTGGGAGAGCTTCCGGATTTGGCGCCTGGGGTGTTCGGACATTGAGCGAACGGGGGAAGGTGGCACAGGTGGCAGCGGAGGTGAGGGAGTGCAAAATCGGGGTTCTGGGAGTGTGTGAAACGGGTGGAAGGGGGTGGACGGGGGAGACTCATCGCGGGTGGGTTGGTGCTGTCCTCGGGACACGGGGGCGAGGGTTCGCACCACGGTGAGGGGGTGGCTCTTATATTGTCTAGAGAAGCACAGGGGGCACTCGTTGGGTGGGAAGCTGTGGGACCCAGAGTAGTGACAGCTATTTTCAAGACGGCTAAGGAGAAAATTCGTGTCAATGTCGTCCGGTGTTGTGCACCAACTGGTGACAGGGAGGAGTCTGTGAGGGGGGCATTTTATGCTAAACTACAGGAAATTATGGATGGGGTGGAAAGGGGAGACATCATAGTTTTGATGGGTGGCATGGGTGCAAGGATGGGTGCAGTCGGTGCCGGATTTGAAGAGGTCGTGGGAAAACGTGGGCTGGGAGTGATGAATGAGGGTTGAGAACTGTTCGCAGGCTTCTGTGCTTCGGATCGGCTGGCTGTGGGAGGGGGCGTGTTTCCACGTGGGAGAGTGCACGGGGCGGCATGGATATCGACAGGCCATGGGGCAGAGAATCGGATCGATCATGTATGCATAGGGAGGAAGTTTGGATCATCGTTGCGGGATGTGAAGGTATGTAGAGGAGCGGGTGTGGCATCGGATCGCCGTCTTCTGATGGCCAAGGTAGGGATGAAACTCGGGAGATGTGCAGCAGTGCGAAATTATAGACGGCAGTTTGGTGTGGGACGGCTGGGAAATCGGGAGACAGGAGACGGGTTTGCGGTCACGGTGTCCAACAGATTCCGGGTGCTCCAGCGGTTGGAGGATGTGGAGAGTGCAGAGGACTATTGGCAGCGGGTCGAGACGGTGTGGAAGGAGACGTGTGGGGAGGTGCTGGGGAAGGGGGAGGGACAGCGGGAGGCATGGATGGCAACAGAGGCCATCGGTAAGATAAAAGATGGAAAGAACAAGAGGGCAGAGTTGGACACGGGCAGAGCCAGGGGTTCCGGGGCCAGGGCTCGGGGGGTGTACACAGGGGCAGACGGGGAAGTAGAGGGAGGTATCGGAAGAGACAAGGGAGGGTATATTGGGGGGTTGACGGGGGAGGCAGAGGATGCTGCAGCCGAGGGAGGTGTGAGAAAGCTGTGTGGCAGCACAGGGAGGCTGGCGGGGAAGTGCAGGCGAACGGGTTGCCTCATAGAGGATGGGAGTGGGAGGCTGCTCGGCAGTGTACGGGAGCGGATGAGGAGGTGGACGGAATATTTTGGGGACCTTCTTGATGGACCGGCTCCACGGGGCCCGCTGGGCGTCCGGCCAGCGGAGGAGGAGCTACGGATTGGCGGTGAAAGACCGGCGAGGGAAGAGGTAAAGAAAGCCATGGGGCTTCTGGGGGATGGAAGGGCGTCTGGACCTGATGGCATTCCAGCAGAGGCCATCAGGGCAGGTGTCGACACGGCTACAGAGATGTTATATAAATTACTTGGTAGGGTCTGGGAAAAGGAAGAGATACCAGCAGAGTGGAAGGAGGGATATCTGGTTGGGTTGCCTGGGAGGGGAAGTCTACAGGAGTGCACAAGTTATAGAGGAATGGTGTTGCTATCAGTGCCAGGAAAGGTGTTGAACAGGATTATCCTTGGGAGATTGAGGGAGTCCGTGGACAGGAAGTTGAGAGATGAACAGGCAGGTTTTCGACAGGGCAGGTCATGTGCGGACCAGATGGCCGCTTTGAGAATAGTGGTTGAACGGGGTCTGGAATGGGGTTCGCCACTGTACATCGGATTTGTGGACTACGAGAGGGCATTTGACGGTGTGGACAGGGAGTCACTTTGGAAATTGATGAGGCATTATGGAGTTCCCCTGGGGATCATTAATTTAATAAAGAAAACCTATGAAGACATGACGTGCAGAGTTCTTCATGAAGGACAGATTGCAGAACCATTTGGGATAAGAACAGGAGTGCGACAGGGATGCCTCTTGTCTCCATTTCTTTTCTTGCTGGCAATAGATTGGGTTATGAGATCATCGACGGCACACGGCGGAAATGGAATCCAGTGGACTCTGACTAAGCAGTTGGATGGTCTGGGTTTTGCTGATGGCTTGGCTGTCCTGTCCCATGGCCGTGGTCAGATGCAGGACAAATTGAGGGCGCTCGATGAGAGGTCACAGCAGTTGGGTCTGAGGGTGCACAGGGAGGGGACAAAGGTAATGCGAATAAATGCAGGTAATGAGGGCAGGGTTGGGCTTGAAGAGACGCCGATACAGGATGTGGAATCGTGCACATGTCTTGGCAGTGATATAGACAGAGTTGGAGGGACAGACAGCGATGTCAAAATAGGAATACAAAGGGCAAGAGGAGCTTTCATTGCATTGGGAAATATGTGGAGATCAGGGGAGGTGGGATCCAACACGAAAATGGGAATCTTCGGCTCAAGTGTGAGGTCGGTCCTGTTGTGTGGCTCGGGGACATGGAAAGCAACAGGGACGGCAGCCAAGAGCTACGGACTTTCATGGATGGGTGCTTGCGTGGAGTGGAGGGATTGAAATGGTATGACAAGGTTACCAATGTGGAACTGATGACAAGGGCTGGACGGGTGCCAGTGGAACAAGAGATGAGAAGAGGACGATGGCGATGGATGGGACACACACTGGGGAAGCCTGTTGATGGCGTTGCAGGGCGGTCCTTGTTCTGGAACCCCCGGAGCGAGAGAGGCAGAGGAAGACCAGGAAGTACGTGGAGAAGAGAGTTGGAAACAGAGGTGAAAATGATGAGGAGAACATGGAAAGAACTTGAGATGATGGCACGTGACAGGAGGACTTGGCATGTGTTTGTTGAAGGCCTATGCTCCTTTGGGAGTGGAGGGTTATGAATGAATGAATGAAGAACATTTGTTTCGTACTTTCCTGACGATCATATTACGTTAAATTGTGCACAGTTCAAGGCGCATGCGCACTGGAGTTCATTCTGACGTCATACTTTGCCGGAACAAGACGACTTGACCGTTACGATCAGCACTCAAATTTAATTTCAAAATGCAACAATTATCGTCACTTAATCAAGAGAAGCAAAGTTAGAAATGCATCCATGTTCAATCAAGACATCTTTACTACGATGCTGGTGCACACCAGCATTGTGCGGATGATTGAAGTAGACATTTAAAGATAAGTACATATTTTGGCCCTGGGGGCAAGTCTTGTCCATTGCTCTTCAGGCATGTTTTTTTTCTAGTAATATATATTATATGTTTCACATTATAATGTTGTCTGTATGTTCAGTTAGCGGGTCGGTTGGCGGGAATCATGATTTTTGTTATGTCAGTGTCAACTGACCACAGGAATCCTGATCGTTCTAATAGGGCATAGTTGAATATTTTCGGTTGGCAGAACATCCACTGAGAATCTTTCGTGGCATACTGTGTTTGCATCTTAATTTATTCAACATTAGGTGTTAGCTGTGAAGTTACGTATATACTTCTTGTATTTTACTGTAATAAGTTTCAATTTTATTCGGTTCTGTCATTGTTTGTAATCTAAACTGTTTTTTCTAATCTTAGTATCATTTATTTTCACATATATACATTTTAACGTCTTTTAATGAGTCCATGTGACGTCATAGGTTTTAGTTTAGTGTGATTTTGACCTATTTTAGTTCTGTATACCTCGTCATTTCCGTAATTCTACTTTATTTTATAGGATCATTTTAATGTCTGTAAATTGTCAATTGTGGCGTAATATTGTTTTGTAACTCTTTAGTTTATTGTGTCTATTGTATTTATTCATTCATAATTGATATTATAATGATAATAAGATAAAATAACTATAATATAATAATAATATAAAACTTGTGATTAATTTTGCCTAAAATACTGGATGATTAATACGATTTAAGCAATTTGCACTAGTAGTCCACGTCACCACTAGTTATTCGTCATGAGTATGGCATGATGTTATAAGATATTGATAAATAAATATAAATTTAGATATTACCTTGAATTTGGTAATCATATTGAGAGATAATTAGTTAATTGGTCTAGTCTTATTACTATTTTGACCTTTGGGCACATATAAGTGATTGATTAATTTATATTGGTAATTGATATATATTGTTTGACTAAGTAATGATATTACTGAATTAATATGGCAACTTTGGAATATTTTGTTAAACTTGGAAAAGAATTTTCTTTAAAAGGAGAAGCTCTCTGTGATTATGCAGTGGCGGAACTAGCCAAGGCTAAATAGGAGGAAGCAGATAAAAAGGCAATGGCAAAGCGAGAAGAAGAAGAACGAGAGGCCAAAGAAAAAAGAAAAATGCAGAATTGAAGCAAGAAGAGATTGATAGAGAAGCTAAAGTATATAAAATGAGAAAAGAACAGGAGTCAAGAGATGAAATGAAATGTATTGCTGAAGAAAATAAAACGAAACATGAAAGAGAATTAGAGGAAAGGAAAATAAAACAAGAAAAAGAGTTAATACAGATGCGTATGGATGAAATAAGATTGAGAGCTCAATAAGCTTCAAATGACAATAATACTGATTCACAGAATGCGAATTTAGCAACCCAAACCAGAAGCTACTATAATTTCAAATTACCACCATTCAAATTAAATTTCGACGACCTATCATCATGGTTATTACGCTTTGAGGAAGTATGTAAGGCAAATAAACTTGATAAATCCATATGAACACTAAAACTCGGCGAATTTCTAGATGGTGAATCATTAAATGCAACTAAGAATATAGATCCAACAACAGCTGATGATTATGAGGTCATAAAATATTTGTTATTACGACGATTTCACTTGGACGAGGAAGGATGTAGAATAAAGTTTAAAACTCTTCTACCCGAATCAAGCAAAGATTTCACTGGGTTCATTGCGAATATACGCAATACTTTTAATAGATGGGTTGAACTTGCTAGTGTGGATAAATCCTACGATAAACTAGTTGATTTGTTACTTAGGGATAAGGTTATATCCTCAGTTAGCTCACCATTTTTGTCATTTTTACAGGAACGTAAACCCCCCACTATAGTCGTATTAGAAGAAATGGCAATCAATTACTGTACTGCACATCCCAATGTTAGCATATCTAATTCTCAAGTAAGAGAACCATTACCAGTTGCTTCTAACATGGCATAGCACGGTAATGATAGATCAAGAGCTCAAAGCCTTGATAGGAATTTTTCTCGTAGAAGATATAATGACAACCATTATTATAAACAAAATAACTACAACAATAATGATAATTTCAACCGAGGTAGACAGCAATACAGGCATCAGTCACCTCAGTTTAGAAATAACAATTATGTTCAACAAAAGTCAAATTGGAATAAACCATTTAACTTCAATACAAATAACAATGGTAACAGATGGAATAATAATAATCCGAATTACAGATCTAGAAACTATAGCTATAACTGTAGACAGCGTAATAATTCCGGTGACCATCACCGACAGCGGTCTCAGTCACGTAGACCATCAAACTATGATCATAGTGCAGTGGTGGCACTCATTAGCGGTACGACCTCGAGTGTTCCAGACAACAATAATCAGGTGCAATCATCATCTTCATGTTATGCCGTCGATTATAATGTGGCAAATAGTTGCCAAAATTGTAATTCTATTTTTCAGAAGGCCAAAGAAACAGTGCTGAATTGTGGACATCTTTTGCCAGAATGTGGTCTCTCTGCAAATGATGGTACAGGCTCCCTAATCTTCAATAGAGAGATAGTCAATGGGACAGTAGTATCTGTTTTGAGAGACTCAGGATCAACTACCATGGGAATTAGGCAGTCCTCAGTACATCAAAGATATTTAACTAATAAAATTGTTAAATGTAGTACTTTTCGTGGTACCATTGAGTACTATCCCACTGCTATTCTGGATGTACATACCCCTTTCTTTTCAGGAAGAGTTAACGTCTGTTTGTTGCGAAATCCTATTGCGGATTTAACTTGGGCCGCATCTATGGTAGCAAGGATTGCTCACCAAGTGAGATTGAGGATTGGGAACGACGGCACTATTGCACTGATAACTTGGTCATTACAATGGCTCAAATACGTGCCAGTAAATTCGTCACAAGGGGCACAGTATTTTCAAATTTTGGTCTTGGCACCATTCTGGAAGATGATGGGGAGAATGTTGAGACTCTCCCACGTAATAATAATAATGGAGATGTCAGGTTTGATATACCAAGTAGTGGTGATATTAACACTACAGGAACATCTACTGTCACTCAAGTTGACACTGTTGTGCGTACATCATATGATGTACCAATATACAGATACACATCTGGTATAACTACTACATTACACAAAATGTTTTCTTTGTGTTTTTTGTTCACAAGCATACTATTGTCATCGTGTGTGACATGCACACATGTCATTAGAGACTTCTCAATTTCCACCTACACATATTTCCTTAAGAAAATGATATTTATGATTTTCTTACATTTCGTCTTGACTACAATATCCGGTGCTCATTGCACTACCCATGAGATGATGGTATGTCATTCTACCACTGACATGTGTATAATGTCATGTCACATTCTGAGATAACTCATAACTCTCGGTTATCAAAAGTTGATCTTTCTTATAATATGTTTAGGGTGTTTCAAATTCATCCTGAACATGTAACATTTTTCTTTTCATTATCTCAATGACAATTCATTTACTTATTATCATTATTCTCGCCTATCCTTCTTTCAGGAAGAAGAATTGTGTTTTCCTAACAATCATATGTCAGTACATCTACCTACTTTGAAAGTTACAATATTTTGGAGACATTATCAGATCGAACCCGATCTTAATAAGACTGTTAGTATTATTAAAAAATATATCGATTTTATTAATAAAATTGACATTGTCAAGATTGTTTGTACCTTAAATGGTAAACTTAAAACCGATCAGTCGGTCAACAAAGTTTTCACTTTTCATCATAAACTGTCGTATATGACATGTTTTGAACACACTGCCGTACATATTGATACATATCACCTTATCTACCATGATACTGTGTCTTCGTGTCTTATCATTAATTTTACCATGCCTACTATGGACAGTAAAGTCATTGTCTATTCTAACTTTTGCTCAGCCAATGCAGCATAAGTTAGTATATCGTCTATGTGTCGACTATAGGAAGTTAAATGCTCAGACAGTGGCTGACAGTGAACCACATCCTATTCTTGACGACTTACTTACTCGGCTATCAACTGCAAAATGTTTCACAAAAATAGATTTAACTAAGGGATATTGGGAGATTCCCTTAACAGAAAAAGCCAAATATTTTACTGCGTTCTCGACTCCACAAAGTCTTTACCAGTGGAACGTCTTGCATTTTGGGTATATAAACGCACCGGCGACTTTTATTCGAATGATGCGACAAATCTTATCTCACAGACAGGATATTATCACCTACATTGACGACATATGTTTATTTAGTTCGTCATTCGATGAACATTTTTTAGGACATCAATCCTTTTTGGAAATCTTAAAAGAAAATAAAATATCTGCTAAACCCACTAAAATACAAGTGGCTTTCCATGAAATAACTTTTGTTGGACATATTATCGGGGCTGGGCGTATCCAAACTGTTCCCCATAATATATCTAAAATTTTAAATTTGTCAATTCCTGAAACAAAAAAACAAGTTAGGAGTTTATTAGGTCTCGTCCAATATTATAGTAGATTCATACCTAATTTATCATTGAGGAAAGACATGCCTGTGAAAGTGACATGGACGGCAGACTGCGACAAAACTTTTAACTATATCTTATCACTGTTCTCCATGCTACCTATTCTAAGGTTACCAGATACTAAAAAAATGTTTATTCTCCATACAGATGCCAGCAATTATGGAATAGGAGGTAGCCTGCTACAGGAACACGAAGGATTACTCCACCCGACGCTATTTATTTCGAGAAAACTCACTAATGCGGAAACGAAATACTCGGTTATCGACAAAGAGTTACTCGCAGTAGTCTGGGCAATTCAAAAGCTAGAACATTTTTACTCGGTGCTCCATTCGTGATTCAGACAGGCCAAAAATCAGTGGCTTCACTCAGACGAGCCAACCACAAGAATGCCAAACTGGCACGATTTGCAATAGTGCTTCAACCGTTTGATTTCAAAATTGAATCAATTCCAGGACTTGAAAATGTGGTGGCAGACTCCCAGTCACCCCATCCTTCGTTGTCGAATGAAAAGAACTAACGACTCAAGAATAGAAACGAATTGTATGATGGAATTTACTCATTCGCATTCAAGATAATACTGACGTTCAACAGTTCTTGAGTGGGTAACATACGTGATCGTAATCCAAGTGCATGAAGACAGAACACTTGTGAACCATTCATTGCACGTTCTTAATTCGCAAATATCAACAAGAAGTAATCGGTTCTATTCATATTTTTGGACTTTGGTTAGTGGCCACACGTTTTTCACTCGCTGTAATACATACTACAATCAACCTACGCTTGAACTTTTGTCTGAACGTGGTGATCTTTACACTTATGTACTATTGGTTAGACTCTTGATCATCCCTAGGTGAAGGAACTTTTTCATCTTATCGAATGAATCGTATTTTACGCACTTGAGGGAATTTTTTCATCTGGGCTAATGAATCGTATGACAGATGGATCTTCATGATTGACAATATTAATTTCGTTACTTTTGGATTTAATAAAAGAAAAGAGAGTTTGAAAAAAACAGAACATTAGCACACAATAGTAATACAAGTACTATATTTATAAAAATAGTAATTCTTACATGTAGTTAATAACTTATGTTTACATGATTATTACATGAAATGATATGTATTATTATTTTTAGTTGATACATTAATTTAATTAGTTAGTCACTTCCGTACACATATATTTTAATTTAATATATTGATTTCTTACTACTTAATTCTCATGCATTCTCCATAATTCTTTTTTTTTCACTTTTATTTCCTTTCTTTCACAATGTTACGATACTTTAGTTTACTTAATGGTAGTCAAATTATTAGCCAAGTTATTGAGAAAATACTATTTGACTGAAAACGCGTGGACGAACGGACTGTTGTCCTTGCTCGTTAACTGGAACGTTATTGGGAACGATAGTTTGAAAGGATGCATAGGAGTAAGTCAACTCCGATTGGTGGGTATAGGAGGGTAGACAGAGAGTATTGGTTGGGAAGAAAAGATAAAATCTATATTTAGAAAAATCACTCCTAGAAGTGTGAAGTAGTGTTTTTCTTTTTAAATATTCGAAAATTGAAATGCTAGACCCTCGCTGTGATTGGGCCGGTCTAGGCATATTGGCAAAAAGCGTTTACAGCTCAGCGCCAGTTGAGAAGACATATGTTAGAAGCAAGCTGCGTTGTCCTCAGCATTACCAAGTGTGTTATTAACCATTGGCAGTCTGAACAGAAGGCAAAGCTGAACTTAAACTAATATTTATGCTAAAGCCAGTCAACGTACGTTTGTGATATTTCTTTGAATTGTGGTAAGTAAGCAATTTATTAATTTTGTTATTTCAATAAAATTGGTGTCTGCGATACTGCTCGATTGGGAAGGTTTTCGACTAAGTACAGAGTCCCCAGCAGAGTTATACAGGACCTGTGGGTTGCGTTCAAGCAGTAAAATTAATGTGTATTGCATAACTGAAAATGATTTTCACAGTTGCCAGTGGGAAAGCAAACCCACGTTATCCTATGGAAGATCATCATTGTTGAAGTGTCAGAGGCGTTGTAGCCCTTAAGGAACAGAATAGGGGCACTGGTAATGCATTGTCATCTCAGAGTGTTATGGGGTGGTCAGAGAGATCTGACCCTTTTTCTTTATGTCAATTATTACATGTGAAAGGGAATATAAATGTGTTTTTAAGAATCATAACGTTGTTTCAGAGGTTTTTGTTCTGGTACAGTGTGGGTATCAGAACCCTGGTGGCGTTGTTGCAGTGTACTAAAGTAACCTATTGTTTGGACCCTGAGGTCTAGTTACTGCACCAGGAACCTTGTCAGCGTGGTCATACCAGAGAGCCTGTGAAAATGACAGCAACATCTATTATCTAGATAAGTGCCATACATGTCGGCACTCAGTTTTATCCACTATTATCACTAGATCAATAGATCACTATATTCCTGTATAGAAATAAAATAAATTGTGGGCAATAAAACTTACACAATATTTTGTAAAAAGAGAAAGAGGGAATGATGATAGTACCCCACCCATATCTTTAATTACCAGTGTCATTAACTTAGAGAACATAGATACACATATTTTGATTGTCTTATTATTAATTGAATGGACAGAAGATCCATTGGGGTATTTAAATTGTTGTAAATCCATTCATAATATCAATTTTGGTTATTGGACCTGATTCAGAAAATTCTGATCAGGCCAAATAAATTGTAAAATACCATTTTACCTAAATTTTAACACAGACTTCTATAAGATATATTTCTTAGAGTGTCAGTGTGTTTGTGGTTGTAGTCTTGACTCATATATATATATATATATATATATATATATATATATATATATATATATATATATATATATATATATATATATATATATATGTGTGTGTGTGTGTGTGTGTGTGTGTTAGTAATTACATGTGTTTGTAGTACTTGTACTTACAATACATCATACACTCATAACCTAAACATATAGACGTAGCTAACATACATATTAGTCAAGAATAAGTCTGATTGAGGTCGTAAGGTGGTAGCAGAAAGGTGTTCTGATAACTCTACCCAACATTTATTATAATCAGGGACCTTCAAAGCTGACCTCATTCAGTACAATAGGAATAACATCTTGTTACATGAAATCCACCACATACCATTAAAAGTAGGATGTCGTGTAAGTGTTTACTACTTCAACATATGCATCACGTGCAACATTTAGAAAAATGTCTTATACAAATACCGAGAAAACATGGAGAAAACTTTTAAATAAATTAAAAGATGTACAATACAAGATAAAACACAACTATGAGCATTATATATTTTTTTAAACCTTCTCTGAATATAATAAATATTAATAGAAAATAATGGATTCAGTTTAGTATTTGTGTCTTCTACAAATTATTTCCCCTGGGTTTATCTCCCTTTACTTGTCATCGGTAACACGTACGGAAGTCTATATGTATACACATATCAATTTCGTGTGTGATTAGTGTCTGCTTCCTCGGTTATTGTTTATGTTGTGTTTAAAGTAACGCATACGTGGCTGTACTATGACAGCTTCAATCTCTTTAATGTTGTGAGTATGTCATCATATGGTCCTACAACACTTCTAACTGCATGTCTTATCTGGTAATGGTTTGTACGATCCTTGTTAGATTTGCCGATTACATGTCTGTAACATCTCATATCTAATTTCTGTATTGTTTAGAAATTCACAGTATACAGGTAGGTACAAGAAATCACAGTGTCTCACATGTACACACTGTCTGCTCAGGTTAAACCAAGTATATACAAATAATCTCTTTGCGTAATTAACGTCAAACATAGAGGTCAACAACATTCTAAAATAAAGAGCTCTGGTCGATGACCTGGTTGTCTGGAACGTTGTGTAATACTTAGTTCTAGAGATTGATCAAGATTACAACCAGTTCTGATGGTATATAGATAAATTTTGAAGATATTTATGTACTTACTAGCAATAACCCGTAAAAATTGACATGTTTTTATTTATAGTGTGTTGTTTCTGTTACATGTATTACAGACGGTACTATTTCCACTGTGGTCATTTCATTGCAGGCGACCGTCATTCGATATTTGTAGTGAAAATTATATGGATGTATTAAATATGAAGACATGGAGTAACCTTCCTAAATGACATGTGGAGTGATAATGATATAATGGACCGGAAATTGACAAAATAACTAACATTTCTTTTATAACAACATGTCTCGTAATTGTTCGTGCATCTTTTTCAATCTTGACTTTCCATAATCAAACTGTTCATGCACACCGTCATTTGAGCACTTTTCTATTTTCGGGAGAGTTCATATAAGGGAAACAATACAATTATTGTCTAACTTTCAACCACAGTTGCACCCCTTAGCTGTGTACTTAGCCGACATTACTTACGGCGGGAAGTTTGGTATTGGATTTTTTTAAAATTAAGTGTGTTACGTTTGCACACAGAGCATTTCTTTTAACCATGTGCATGTTGGTTGTAACAGGATACCGTCTTTTTTAGTGTGATATATTTTGTGAATCTGCAGGCTGTCTTTATTGTTTTGTATTATTTATCAATCTTAGTGGTTAGTTCTCGATATTAGTTTTCACCTCCGCCTTATTTTGGTTGAGTCCATGCCCTTCTCTATTTCATGATTATACAAATATATAGGACAAGGAAAAGACTTGTGTTGTATTGTTGAAGGTGGTTTGCTCTATTAAATTGGGTCACTATTTATTGAACAATGTTCCATGTAATATGAATAAAGCAATTATAAATTTCTGGCCATTGCTTTTCTTTTGATATGTTAGTCTTTTCATTCAGTTATAGTGAATCGTGCCTTTCGATGGAAATTAAGCGAATGCGGGGGTGGAAGATTTGGAACAATACTTGAACCTTGCAATACGATTGACTTGATAAGTCATTTCATTGAGTCCATATATTTAATTCACAGTTTGTACACATCAAGACAATCCATGCATGTTGATCACAAAAAGTACATATTATAACTTGATCCTATATTGAATATATATGTAGATATACTACCAGTCCTTGTCCAATAATCCAATTACTGTAGGCAGAACGTCATAGCTATTTGCACGCGCGGTTGGGGGTTCCAACGGCCGACAGTGAGTCTATGAGTCTGGCAATATCAAATACTATGGACTGTAATTCATCCTTCCCTAAGTTCACTTACGTACTAACCTTAATCATTTCATATCTTCATAATAACAATGGACTGACTGTAAAGATCTGAAGTTGATTCTTTATCATTATAATATTAGCACTGACTGACTGGTCTTAGAGATTGAATAAATGGTGATGGGTGTTACCTTAATGGTTATATAGTTCATACGCCCACACAGAGCAGAACATAATTCTTATATCACGCGAATGTCAAAATATCAAGTTCTGTGCTACTAACATATCACTGCTATACACGAGATCCTGCTATTGAATTCATTCTGTTTGTTGACCTAGATTTCCGCCACCCAGGCTATTTACGCGAATACGTAGGTGTAAGCTCCTTCTAAACTGAAAACCAACACTGTTACTATATGTGGTTTCAGTCTGATGATTACTCCTTTTAATAGTTTAATGGCTATTTATGGTCATGCGTGACTATAATCACGCCTACTGTTCTCCTACCGTGTTAAATGTTGTAGTGAGGGTGCGTGGTGCATTCACACGCCACAGATACACACATCAGAGGCATGGAATGGCGTAACGGCAGGTGTACTGTTAACATAATTTATTGTCACAATACGTTTATATAATTACACATAGTCAAACATAACTCACAACAAGAAAGTACTATAGTCACATCTCCACTTCTCATAATCATGAGCGCTATATAATATTACTACTGTTCTCCCAGCAACGGTCGGCATCCCCGTGCTAATATAATAATATTAATACTGGATCCTCTCAGCAACGGTCGGCATCACCGTGCTTATATAATGAATTCCTCAAATATGCCTCATCAAAGACGCTCTCAACATTGGCGCTCTAATGTAAATAATAAATGGCCTCTCCAACGATGCTTCCAACATCAGCATCACAATAAACAGACAATGGATCCCTTTTCCCAGCAACGGTTTATCCTCGCCGTGCTGACAATAATAAATTCCTCAAATATGCCTCATCAAAGACGCTCTCAACCTTGGCGCTTTAATGTATGTGTGGATCCTCTCAATGATAACGATGGCCTCTCAAATATGCTTCATCAAAGACGCTCTCAACCTTGGCGCTTTAATGTATGTGTGGATCCTTTCAATGATAACGATGGCCTCTCAAATATCATATAGATCCGGTTAGCCAACGGACATCATCCTCGCCGTGCTAACTACATCAATGGTGAATACTTTCGGCAATTTCTCGCAAGACTGCACTCCCTGGCAATCTGCAGTAATCTCGCCTTCACTCATCTTGACATTTATATATTCAAACAAATGTCCTGGATCCTTACCTCATCAAAAATACTCACAAACACAATTCTCCAATAAATTCAGAAATTATAGGCCTACACAAATAATATGGCCTTTATAACTTTTGCACTGCGCAGGCATACTCGAAACACACACTGTAGGACCGACCTCTCCCGTCGGTACCCAAACACAGAATGCCATTAGTTCACACACTAGACCCGCCAAAAAAGACACGAGACTCGGTTGTTTAAAAAACACAACTCAGTCTCGATAATTGCATGGGCTAGTCACACGAGCTTACTCACAGCTCAAGACAGTTCACAGAAAAAAACATCTCCGCGATTTGAACTGACCAGTGTTCGCCACTTGGAAACTTCTCGATCACACGAGGGAATTCCCCTAATACATTTTTAACTTAACATCAGCTTAACCAAGCAACATAACCCGTAATCGAATCTATTTGCTTAACATTTACAAGATCACTTCCCCTTGATAATATTTACTCTGTAACAGTTGCCACACCGCCCGGGAAAAAAAATGATTTATCATTTTTTTGTTGAAAAATTTAAGTCCCAAAAATTTAGAAATACATGAAATTATATTATATGGCTACCAAAAATATATATCTATCCAAAAACTGTACATCTACCAGAGATATCAGCAATAAATGTAATATTACAACTAAAACATCAAACATAATCAATCAAATATCCCAATGAATGTTACCGATGTAAATTACAACAAAAGCATCAATCATAATACAAACATACCAAAATTAATCTTAATAGAACACTAAGCTAAGTACATTTAGTACAAGTAACAACCAATAGAAAGTGAAAGAACAAGATCAAACAACAGAAGAATGATCTGTAGTAAAGGAAAGTAAGAAATCGGAAAATGAGAAACAATTAACAATAGCACAAGATAACCAATAAGTACAACAATTTCATGTACAATAAATACAAATTTACCAAAATACTAGTTACATTATACTAAGTTATATAATTAACTCAAGGATACAACGAATGAAAGTATAAGTATTGAAAAAAAGGAGAAGTATACAAATACAACGAAGAGAAACGAAGATGTGATACAGAAATATAAACAAGATATGAACACATATCGAAAAGACAACAAAAAGATAGAATGAAATGAAGGATAGTCAACAAAGACGAATGGAAAGCAAAGGTATGAACGCATAGAAAGTCAATGACAATACATACTAATAAATGTTTAGATCAGACAATATCTTTCACAAATTAAATACAAACATGATTACAAGGCACAAAACAAAATGTCAAAGTATATCCATACTAACAGCACAAAACGAATAATTCATAACTAACCAAAGTCTAATAAGTAATTTAACTAAGTTACAAAAGTTATACTTAACTGAAAATAAATTATAAACCTTAAACAAACAAATAATAGCATTTGCGATAACTAAGTTTTGACCTAATGCACAATCAACCGCTAAATAATAAAAATACATCATAATATCAAATAAGACCAGTTTCCAAAGAAGTAATATCCCTTTCAATCATAGGGCACACAAAAATAATTTACAATGCCAAAAACAATTTAAAAAAAAAAAAAAAATTACCATACAAAATATTTCAGAACGATAAGTTATCAACAATAAAATTATTATTTAAGTAATTCTAAGTCATAACTAATAAACTAACAATGAAATTAACTTTTAACACAATGAGAGAAGCATAAAATATCTTATCTCTAGACAAACTCTTAAATCAAAACATGTAAGTTTTTTTTTCAAAAAATAAATCACCAAAAAAAAAAAACTTAAGAAAAATACAATGTCATCTGTATATCAACTTTCCAACATACGAACATAACATAATGTTACAACAATCTGTCCATCTTTAAACAACCAAAAGTATCAGATGTGTCTATCAATTTTTACAAAAAAAGTTTAATTTAATTTATAAGTTAATTCTGATTAACAATAGCGTTGAGCTTCAGTGTTATTTAACTATAAATTTATATCTTACTCAGCCTAGTATAAATCTAAAATTTAATGGAACAATAGGATATGAAAGAAATCCTATAAAAATATCTTCAAAGTTTTTATAAAAAATATTTATCAAAAATATTTATCAAATTAATTTGTTGCAAAAATGTTAAAAAAAAATCTTATTATTTAAATTCTAAGTACTATATTCTGACAAGATCAATGTTTCACCATATGTTAACAATTTAAATACACAATTATTTCTGATACTGCAAGATAACTCTACAAAATCATATTACACAACATAACAATAAATCCACATAATTATTCTAACAATCACAGCTACAATCCGAAAAATATACAGAAAAATGAGCACAGGTTTGACACCGCTCACTGCATTTATCAAAAATTACACACAAATTATTACCAACACATATGTTACACACAATCAAAACAGAATAATATACAATTGCATAAAAAATTGGACTGGTACATTCGAAACAGTCATATATATTCCACACAAAAATATATATTTAGCAATCAAATGATTCATCGAAATAAACATCATAATGTTTCAAAGAAATTACAAATATTTTAATAGAACATCATATGATATATTATCCACAGAATACAATAACATGTACTATTCTAACAAATAAATCAGCTGTAAAAAAAATATATATCCCGACAATCCGTCATTAATTCTTGATCCTCCAAAAGTGACTCGTCAGATGTATAGCGAGACGCTAATAGGTTCTGCTTGATAAATAATCCACATTCTTCACGAATAATGTCAACAAGTGCGCCAACTCATCACAACGTCGCACGCTACGAGACAATACAAATGAAAATTTCTATTAATCATCTGTTAGATCTAATAAGGAAAAACGGAAAATCAACTTTCACGTTTACCTATTCCTTGGGGTGGAGTAGAGTCTTGGCCCCTTTTCACACACCTCAACAAGTCCTCCTTACACGATGTAAACATCACAGAAAGCTTAACGATCACTTGACCGTAACGAAAGTTCATCCTTGTTGTAGCCTGAAAAAAAATTACTACGTTCACAAGAACGAGATGACCTTTCGACACCACTAGTGTGACAATCAATAGTGTTATTACTTTGCTTGTAAACAACCTTGCTCTCATGTGGAGTACAGCTAACCTTGTTACAATTTCTATAATTGCTGTTAAGAACATTGTTATTTGTTCTATTGACACAGTTGTACTGTTTCACATCCCAGTTAGCATAATTACGATTAGCATTTCCTCTTGGATAAAAAATGCTACCAGATAGAAATGGCTTTTTATCAACAAATTTATTATCATATTGACACTCTTTCACATAATTATTTCCACTATAATTTCTAATACTCTTAGAATCACGATGTTGTGATCTGTCAAATTGTTTCTTGTTTTTAGGCAAAGAAACATTACTATATGAAGAAATCCCTTGGTACATTTTAACCTCAGGGTTATATCTCCTATCAAAAGTATTTTTTTCCTTGTTTGCGGCAGTGTGTTTAAGAAATGGGTCACACTGACTTGACTGGGTATGACCGCAAGATTTAACCATATCTTTATTGTTTTTCACAAAATATGTTTCTTTCCTGGAATAAGGAGTTCTATTTTTCTTCCCTGCTATCAAGCCATCAGGGTTCTCACTTAATACCTTGTTTGTTTTTAACAACTTGAATTGAAATTTATTATTGTTTCTTTTGTTATCCACAGGGTTATCTAATACTGTAGATTTTCCTTTGCTAGCTTGCCGCCAGGAACCAATATCACAAGAATCATCGGCATTGCGTTGAAAGTTATATTTCCCTCGGAAAGATTTCTGTCCATTATTCTTGCCTTTAGAATCTGCTTTATGTCTTTCACTGTCAACACTGACAGAAGACCACCTTTTTTTCTTTAAGAGAATGTCAAGTAAACCATCCAATCTCACTCTGGCTTCTGAAATTTGAATATCTCTAAGTGAAATATCTGCACTTAATTTCTTGTTTAACCTCTCAACTCTTAAAACCTTGCAGCTTTCCTCTGCTAGCAAATTTTTAATCTTAGCGACCTTCTCTCTCTCAGCCGTTAATTCTAACAATGTCTCTGTCTCATACTGCTCTTTATTTGCTCTCAACTGAGTCAACTCTAGTTGTAGAGACTGAATCTTAATATCATCATTGTTATTATACATAATCTCATCATTCTTCTTAAGGGGTACAATATTCATGTCCTTAATTTGATCACTGAGAATCTCATTATCATTCATCACCTCATGAAGCATTTCTATATAAGTTTGCTCATGTTCATTACTCTCAATTTTCAATTTCTCATACATCTCTCTCCTTTCTTGAAGTTCCTGAGTTAGATTTCTAACTTCACTATTGTTATCCTTAATCTGAGTTTCTAACTCTTTGATTTTACACAATGCTACACTCAATGCTGTTTGAGTACTAGCAAGTTCTGAGTTTGATTTGCCTAAATCATCTGTAAGTTTAGAGACTTTTTCATGTAACTCACTTACTTCAGCAGTACATTCTATGAAACTTTCCCTTTGCTCTAGGGTACTCTGTTTTATGTCCAATTGCTTCTTCTCTTCTAGCATCCTTTTCTTATACCTCTCATCACTTTCATGAATTAGCTTTTCACATATCAATCTATTTATTTCAGACTCAGTCAGCTCACGGTCTCCAAATCCTAATAGTTCACGGTATTTTTTTTCATCAGCATCTGTATAATAGTCCATAGTGACTTACTTACTTAGACAACTATATATGTATCAATTAAACTTTCACCTCCACAAGCCAATTATCTTTTTAAGAAATTGCAATTATTTCTTAATTACTGTACACCAACTTCTGTTATAGTACCTATATATAACATACATTACCTATGCATCAACATATTGTACAATCAATCGATATAATTATCGACAACACAACGACAATTATCAACAGAATAAGTGATGGATAGTATAGGCAGACTTGCTGAAATGCAGAAAAGTGGCACAATCTACACAGAACAAAATCACTTATCTTAATATTCTTCTGTCCCTTCCGCCGACACATCAGATATCACAAAGTTCTGCAGATAAAACCGTTCAAGCGCAGAAAGGTACACAAACTAGATTTTCTTCTCTTCAGATTCTTGCCAAAGTGTAGAATGCGCTCAACACAGCATCAGCATGTACAGCATACAGGAAACGCAGCACAGCAACCTCTGTAACTGTTGACTTGAAACAATCTGCAAACGACTCTTCAAAACACTTCACATTTAGTTAAACTTGACTGTCTACCAAAACTGTCAACTTCCCATAGTAATGTTCTACCGTGTTGGACACAGTTAACCCAACTAGGTCGAGGACCATGACACAATGTGAGGATACATAAGCCACGCCTACACAAGGCTTTCCTATCACGCGAACTCCGTGGGTTTATTCCGTTAAATAAAATGGCCCACCACTGTAAAGATCTGAAGTTGATTCTTTATCATTATAATATTAGCACTGACTGACTGGTCTTAGAGATTGAATAAATGGTGATGGGTGTTACCTTAATGGTTATATAGTTCATACGCCCACACAGAGCAGAACATAATTCTTATATCACGCGAATGTCAAAATATCAAGTTCTGTGCTACTAACATATCACTGCTATACACGAGATCCTGCTATTGAATTCATTCTGTTTGTTGACCTAGATTTCCGCCACCCAGGCTATTTACGCGAATACGTAGGTGTAAGCTCCTTCTAAACTGAAAACCAACACTGTTACTATATGTGGTTTCAGTCTGATGATTACTCCTTTTAATAGTTTAATGGCTATTTATGGTCATGCGTGACTATAATCACGCCTACTGTTCTCCTATCGTGTTAAATGTTGTAGTGAGGGTGCGTGGTGCATTCACACGCCACAGATACACACATCAGAGGCATGGAATGGCGTAACGGCAGGTGTACTGTTAACATAATTTATTGTCACAATACGTTTATATAATTACACATAGTCAAACATAACTCACAACAAGAAAGTACTATAGTCACATCTCCACTTCTCATAATCATGAGCGCTATATAATATTACTACTGTTCTCTCAGCAACGGTCGGCATCCCCGTGCTAATATAATAATATTAATACTGGATCCTCTCAGCAACGGTCGGCATCACCGTGCTTATATAATGAATTCCTCAAATATGCCTCATCAAAGACGCTCTCAACATTGGCGCTCTAATGTAAATAATAAATGGCCTCTCCAACGATGCTTCCAACATCAGCATCACAATAAACAGACAATGGATCCCTTTTCCCAGCAACGGTTTATCCTCGCCGTGCTGACAATAATAAATTCCTCAAATATGCCTCATCAAAGACGCTCTCAACCTTGGCGCTTTAATGTATGTGTGGATCCTCTCAATGATAACGATGGCCTCTCAAATATGCTTCATCAAAGACGCTCTCAACCTTGGCGCTTTAATGTATGTGTGGATCCTTTCAATGATAACGATGGCCTCTCAAATATCATATAGATCCGGTTAGCCAACGGACATCATCCTCGCCGTGCTAACTACATCAATGGTGAATACTTTCGGCAATTTCTCGCAAGACTGCACTCCCTGGCAATCTGCAGTAATCTCGCCTTCACTCATCTTGACATTTATATATTCAAACAAATGTCCTGGATCCTTACCTCATCAAAAATACTCACAAACACAATTCTCCAATAAATTCAGAAATTATAGGCCTACACAAATAATATGGCCTTTATAACTTTTGCACTGCGCAGGCATACTCGAAACACACACTGTAGGACCGACCTCTCCCGTCGGTACCCAACCACAGAATGCCATTAGTTCACACACTAGACCCGCCAAAAAAGACACGAGACTCGGTTGTTTAAAAAACACAACTCAGTCTCGATAATTGCATGGGCTAGTCACACGAGCTTACTCACAGCTCAAGACAGTTCACAGAAAAAAACATCTCCGCGATTTGAACTGACCAGTGTTCGCGACTTGGAAACTTCTCGATCACACAAGGGAATTCCCCTAATACATTTTTAACTTAACATCAGCTTAACCAAGCAACATAACCCGTAATCGAATCTATTTGCTTAACATTTACAAGATCACTTCCCCTTGATAATATTTACTCTGTAACACTGACCTATGTCCGTACTTGAATAAAATATATCTGTGCGGCAATACCATGCCCAACACTGGAAGGAGACAGGACACGTCTTTTCAGCTTGACGGTCAACACAAAAGGGTCCCGTATCTTAGTCACGGTGCGTTACCTATCAACGCTACCACGTCATAATTCGCTCGAGTGTATAGCGTTCAATAGTCCAAGAATTATTTACCTTAGATTATATTAAATGCTGTAACCCCTAAAATTGCACGCTGCCGACCTATAGCAGACGACTGCAATAGAACTACCGTAACAATTCCCTGCCAACCGGGGAAAAAAAATCTATTAGATAGATTTTTTTCAAAACTTATCTTAATGAATAATATCAAAAATTTAACAAAAACCCGACATATGCCAACGATGTTCTGTCTAGAACAGTGTCGTGGTCATGTCGACTAATTAACAGTCATGTAATATACTAATAATCAAGTTATACATATGTGTTATATTAACTAAAAGAAAATGTCAAATATCAATACTTAATTATTCAATTAACTTAAAGTCTGTCGTAATGAAATGTCATGTCAAGATTAATATAACTAACTAAGATTAAATCATAGTAAGTGTGTATTAAGAATGAAGTTATTAAACATCTAATTAAAGAAAATGAAAGAAAATGTTATAAGAAAAGAAAAAATGAGAAGTAAAGGAAAGTAAAGTAAAGTTAAAAAATAAATATCAATTAATATAGTTATGTGTGTTTAAAATTAATTATCTATGTTGAGTAGTTCCTAACTATCTAACTTAACTAACCAAGTAATAAAATAGTATGTAATATGTCCACAAACTTATCAAATATGTTATAACATTCTAAGAATTATGTGAGCTTTCTTTTCTTTCTTTAATTTTTTTCATATTTCATTTTTTTTCTCACATTTCATTTTAATTTCTTTATTAATTCAACTAATAACTAGAAACTAATTAATTTTGGGTATGACGATCCATACGTAGTTATTATCCTTGTGAATTTCCATAGGAAAAATGAATGTTCAAATGTTTTAATTCGGAAGAAATGTAGATCTTTATCACGTCCAATCAGTAATGTCACGATTTGACTTTAAATTTTATTTCCGAATTTGTCGCAACTAGTTGAAGCATGAATGGACACTAACCAAAGTCCCAGTGTAAATACGAACACAATGTCTTTTGCTTTCATTCATTTCATATGACGCATGTCTCTAATAATTATTTATTTGAATTGTAGTCGACGTTTTATTCCCTGGTCGAGAGTTCAACAATATCATTCTGTCTCTTGTTAAAAATACTTTCGTTAATTCATTTGAAGAGTATGAGTGTTCATCAATCGACATCCAACGGGTTTCTAGACAGTACGTCCGCCACGATATTCTCTGTGCCTGATATGTATTCAATTGTAAACTCGAACGGTTGAAGGAGAATGGCGAATCTTGTCAGCTTAGGGCTTTTATGATTAGCACGACGTAGCGATGCAACCGCCTTCTGATCGGTCTGGATCACGAAGGGTGCACCCAAGAGAAATTTTTGTAATTTGCTAATCGCCCAGACAACAGCTAACAACTCCTTATCTACCGGAGAGTTCTTGGTATGTGCCGTCTTGAGCTTTCGTGAGACGTATAAAATAGGATGGAGGACATCGTTGTGATACTGGAGCAAACAAGCGCCAATTCCGTAATTACTAGCATCTGTACGGAGGATAAACATTTTAGAAGCATCTGGTAGTTTCAAAATAGGTGGATGTGAAAAAATATCAAGTATTTTCCGAAATATTCTATCACAGTCATCAGTCCATGTCACTTTTAACGGCGTATTTTTTTTAAACAATGATGACAAGACAGCCGTGATAGATGACAAGTTGGGTACACATCTGCTGTAGTATTGGACTAATCCTAATAAGCTTCTAACTTGCTTCTTCGTTTAAGGAACTGATAAGTTTAAAATTTTGGAAACCGTATTAGGAACTGTTTGGATATATCCCGCTCGAATAATGTGTCCCAAAAAAGTTATTTCATGAAAAGCGATTTGTATTTTTGAAGGTTTAGCAGTTAAATGATTCTCTCTTAATATTTCCAAAACATATTTAAGTCCCGAAAAATGTTCCTCAAATGACGAATTAAACAAACATATGTCGTCGATGTATGTAATGAGATCTGGTCTACTTGATAAAATCCTTCGCATCATGCGAATAAAGGTGGCTGGAGCGTTAACAAGCCCAAAAGGCATCACATTCCACTGGTATAGACCTTGTGGAGTGGAAAACGCTGTGTAGTATTTAGCCTTTTCGGTTAGTGGTATTTGCCAATAACCTTTAGTTAAGTCTATCTTAGTGAATATTGTTGCGTTGGATAGACGTGGAAGTAAATCGTCAATAAGTGGATGTGGTTCGCTATCAACTACAGTTTGTGCATTTAATTTTCTATAGTCGACGCATAGTCTAATGTTGTTGTCCTTCTTTCCGACAATGACTAATGGAGAGGAAAATGGAGAATTACTAGTCTCAATAATTCCTAAAGACAACATCTGTTCAAGTTCTTGAGTAGTTTTATTAAGAAAATGTAGTGGAACTGAATAAGGATGTACACGAATTGGTGTATCATCTTTAAGGTTAATGTCATGACTAATTACCGAAGTGCGACCCGGTAGGTCAGTTAACACATCTGGATAAGATTGTAAAAGATCAGCAATCTGATGATGCTGTTGCGGTGTAATCGAAGAAGAGATGGTTACGTCTCGCCAAGATTCAGTAGGTTGTACTATATGTACAGGTAACGCCATCTGTACCTGAGGATAAGAAGATTCTTCTTCCTGAATAACTGACAGATTAGTATAATGACATAGTAAACAAGATACCAAAAGTATCACCTAATAGAAGAGTCTACCTTACCTAATATATGTCCGAATAGATTACTAGGAAAGAAAGAAAAAACAAATGATGATGACTGACTAGTGCTGAGTCATCAAAGATGTGACGAATAAGGTTAATGTACCCTGTTATCTGCGTGATGCAGAATCAGGTACTAATTTAAATCTCAAAGAATGGTGTTGAAAATAAGCACCATTGTCAAGCTCGATAATCTTTCGAGCATCTCTATTGTTACGAAATGTAACCAGAGCTTCACCATACCTGTTGTTGGTAGGTGGCAACAGACGCACGAACCTAACGTATGTCGTGTAATTAAAGAAATTACTAAGTGCCTGCCATGTAACGTCATGTGGCAGATTGCGCACTAACACTGTGCGAGAATATGCACCCTTCTCATTACTCTTAACTCCACCTATATGTTTCAACATCTTACTCTTATTAGTGCAATCTTTTACATTGTTTTCAATGGTAACAGTTTTATTATGATCAAGCAGTGAAGAATATATATATATATAATATATAAATCATCTCTGTAGACGTTTACAAAAGAATTTGAGCGGGTCATGTGTCCTAATTGGCCCAAAGAATTATTGAAATGCTGGCCGAGTATTCGCATGGGTCGATACGCCCTAAAATAATTATTACAAGACGGAGTAATGACTCTTTTATTTTGAATGTTGTTGTTTGTGATTTTATTTTATTTTTACCTACAAAGGCAAGAGTTTAAACAGATACCTGTACATTAAAAATTATGATGTGGAAATTAAACACACACTACTCACACATAAGATAATGAACACACTACATAACATACTCACGGACATGAGTCACTCACAAAATAAATATAGATTCTTCATGACAAAGGAGCAGGATTTTGTTAAGCCAAAGGAAATAATATGGATAATAAACATAAAATACATTTACCAAAGGGTTTACAAATTATATTACAATGTTAAAATAGTCCGTGCTATTGTATAACATATGAAATGTGATGTTATTTAATTAATTATAGTATTTGCTATGTATTTAGATTAGTCTTTGTGTATATACTAAATTAGTTTTCAAATACGAAATTTGATCCAGTGTTTAAAGTAGTAAACATATAATTGCTGTGCAGTAACATAATCCTAATATCTTGCCAATAATCTTGCTTTCACAATAAAATGTTCCGTCAGATCCAAAAAGTGCTCGTATTAATCTCTGGAACATTCGGTTTTAAAAAAAACATTGCAGACAATATATGAGCCTACGGCAATATACGTTCTTTGTTCTGCGTGAGTTCTTAGTGCGAGAGAATTATTGGAAGTTCAAACATCGTAATACCGGAAGGATAAAGGCTTTTACTAGCTCGCACATTCATCTTCTCTGGTATTACTGTTCATTCGATCGTTCATGACATCAGACTTGCCTCTCTCTTGTTTTACTACTAACATTAAAACTAGACAACAATGTATTTTATATGTGGGCATGCCTGCAAAAAATATCAATGTAGAAATGAATGTCAGCACCTAAATACACTTATTAACAATATCTTACAAAAACACAGAGAAGTGCTATAAGACCATGTGAAGACAGACTCACAACAGTAGAGAGACGAAGCTGGCATGTATAATGGCCACACATCAAAATCACATAGGCTACCAAATATGTTTCTTCACAGCTTAGTTCAAAGTAATAGAAGGCAGATCAAATAGAAAAAGAAATAAATCGACACAACAGATTAATGGACATGTCTACTTGTGACGGAATTAAACAGACTAACACTCAAAATATAAAAGTAGCGACTACAAGGCACGCTCATCATCTGTGGTGATCAAGAGTTATGGGACATATCAAGTCAGGTCACACGTGGTAATATTAGTTACATCAGTCACGTGGTCCATTATTACGAAAGATATGAGACATTTTGTCAACAAAGTTTAGTAATTTTTTTTTTTCAATCTATAATTTTCATTTTCCAATTTCTTGATATCAATGTTTATTAATTTTGTCGTTATGTCTTTTACGGAAATTTTTTCTTGTCGAACAGAAATAAAATTGTTTTATTGTGGTATTAACACAAAAGCTGACAAACATTTTCTGCAAAAGTATTAAAATAAGTACATACACACGCACACATCAGTTTAATAAAAATGTTTGAAAGCTTAAACAAAACGATAAAGTAAGCAGCCACTGAGTTTATTAGCAGAGAACCAAGACCGAATTACCGTGTTGAACTGAAGAACTACAAAAGCTTGATGATGAACCACACAACAGAGAGAATAGAAACAACCGAAAACATTCACGAACACTGGTCACGTGCGAAATCAGATTTCTTTACGCCGTGACAAATTTGTAAAGAATGGTAGCAATTTTTTTTTATTGCAAGGGAAACAACACACTTTATAATTTAAAAAATACTAAATTAATAGAGTTTTTACGTTTATGCATAAAATATATACAGATCGTGTACAAAATAATTAACTAAAAATATACAATGAAAAAAAATAATGATTGTTACATTCTATAATAAATAACTGTATTTTGTTGTATTTTAGTAATAAACTTTCTAAAACACTTCGCTCAATACTAGATTTAAAGAAGAGAATACTTATGCGGTCTGTAACTCTAAATGCTAGTAAAAGCTGATCGTCTAATTCAATGGTATTGCATTGCGCACCAAAATGTGTCGTCAGTGCTGGAGAGTGCTCTTCATCAAATCATGAACATACTGTATAAAATATTTAAAAAAAAAAAAAACAACAAAAGCTATCCCAGACAAATATGTTTACGACAAGCGGTCTTATTTATACGCACTGACATAAATATTACACAGGTGGAGGAACATTGGTTATAGATAAACACAACCTTTAACAAGTTTATTTTTGGACGTTATTGTAATTGTTATCCGGGAAAACCCGTAGGTACTCAATCTGCCTTAACCAACCTGGACAAGTATGTCTGCTAATGAGCTATTGGGGTCTTTGAAGAGATGAAGATAGAATATCTTCTTGTTCGTACACTCTCAGACGTCCACTTGAATGTTCTCAAAGAAAGCAGTAGTTAGTTTGAGGCTATTTGAATCCCCGTAAAGCTTTTCCACGAAAGGAGCTGACGTCGGCCATATGCACTTTCTCTGTACCACATATAAGGGGCAGCTTTGAAGCAGATGTTCAGCCAAACACATTGACACAGACACCACGTGACTAGCTAAAGTCATGGTTACATGAACCACTAAGTCAATGATGATCTTTGTTCAGGCTTCTTACCAGGGTACTAGCTGTAGTGGTGGTTACATGAAACACTAAGTCAATGATGATCAATACTCACACACAAGGTCAAGTATTTACAAGCATCTCTAACTACTGTGATGGTTCCATGAACCACTATGTCAATGATGATCAATACTATCACACAAGGTCAAGTATTTACAAACATTCCAAACGTTTACCTACCCCTTTTAAAAATTTAAATATACTTGGATGAACTTTGTCCTTTATAAAACAATTAAAAAGAGTCTTCCAATGATGCATATTTTGGAGCTGTCAAATCTTATCTGCTCTGTAATCTCTCAATGGTAATGTTTAGACATTTTGAATTAATACATCACCATCACACAAAGTAAATGTCCCTGGCGCTGACAAATGTCACAGAATATCCCAGACAAACGTGTCAACTACCAGTGCACTTACAGATACCTTGTACAAGACATTTTTGTCCGTTACAGTTACAACACCAACTTATTCCGGATTCTGTTTAGCTGTAAAAGGTTTTTATTTATGTGTCCTTCGTACGTTTATAGGGGGGTCCTCATATAACTACGATATTTATATGCTGCAGTAACTGAATTAATTGTTTCAAAATACTGCGGTGCATTGACATTGGTAAACTGATTCCCAACTATGAGCTAGTATGTGGCCAACATTATAAAATATGGTGACCCCTTTCATTATGGTGACTGGGCCTCATACAAGAAGATTATCTTATTCGTTTACGTGCAGCTATATATATATATATATATATATATATATATATATATATATATATATATATATATATATATATATATATATATATATATATGTAACTGTCTTTTTTTTCTTGTTGAGGTGATCACTGGCCCAAGACAGTTTACATGTTGTTAGATGTGTAGTGCGAGCGTATGATGAGTTGAGTGTGGGTGCGAATGAAGACGCGAATGTGTTTAGGCTCGTATAGATGTAGATCCTGCAACCCATACTCTCACATGCAGTAATCAAGGATGCTTTGACACTGCAGGCATGTTTCAAGAGATTTATTGACGGGAACACACATAATATCAACAGGAACAGTCAGTGTAACAAGGTCATGCTGACCTGACATCGATAGGTATACATTTGGCATTCAAAAAGGTAAACATCAGAATAGACGTGCATGGTCAATAGCAAAGTTCTTCAATAATGACAGTTCGTAGCGTCGCCCTTGGCGTCTCTGACTAAACGCGTCAGATGCCTTAGTTACCTTGACACACAGGTGCAACTTGGCACTCCCTGCCAATTGCACATATCAGGCTGTAGTATAATAGCCGGAAGCACAGGCCTCGTCCTAACGTCGGCCGTGTACTTCTGTTAAATAGGTTATCATCAACCCTGCAGTAATACTTATTGTAGATAGAAGTTCCGCCAATCTGCGGCTCCCACAATATATCTTCGTCACTGGATTTCTGGACAATATAAGACTAACAGTCTTGGATGGCTACCTCGAGCACAAATATATAAGTTCTGAAATGGCGGATCAGTGAGCTGCTGTTCACCCTAGGTAATCCTTTACATGTTCTGCCACCGAAAAGCGTAATAATGCATAAAGGTCGGTATTACCTGGTAAATGAATCCTCAGAACTACACAAGGAATTCTGTCGTCATCCCGACGCACAGAGATTCACTGGGGAAAACTGCCATAGCAGTTACTTCGAAGATTCTCCCCGAAAAACAATGGACTCTTGGTCCCTTCAGAAAAACAGGACCTCCCGGCTTCCCGGAAGTATATCTCACTCCCGCTTAAAAAACCTTCCCATAGGCCTACGCCGAACTGTCAACCTCTGACCCTAAAGGTCAAACACAATGAATGAATAAACAAGGGAAGACAACCCCTAATCAACCTGACATCGCAGGTAAAGACACAATTATACTTATGATACAAACATAAGCAAATAACTTGACAGATGACTCCGTCGAAAATGACAGCAACATTACTACCACCCCCCTGTAAAAAAAAAATGCAATTTTTTTTTTTTAATATGTTCATGAGCAAGATAGCACCAGTATCACTTCTGTGCTCATGCAAACAATGAACCTAATATCAGGTACAATAGAAGAGGGTACAAATCATCTCCCAACATAGGAGAAAATATTTCCTTTAAGCCAAACAAACTAAGGGATACCATTCAAGAAACCTAAGTTGCTGGCAATACCAATCATATATCAAACATTACTAAATAATATAATCATAGCAATATACAAATGTCAATGCTATTTTAGCAACATATCACTGATGGATGGACAAAATGAAATTTGTTAAATTATCTAAACATCATCCAAATACATTTGTATTACAACATATTATGATATTAAGGACAGACCTAAGTCTGAAAATATATCAGGAAAAACTAGGACACAAGATTTAACTGGAATCATGTGGGCATCTAGACAATATGTCCGCCATCACATTATCCGAACCACGGATAGCTCGCACCGTGAAATGGAAAGGCTGAAGAGCAATAGCATAACGAGTAGATCTCGAGCTCTTCAAATCCTTACTTTGCATAGCCGTAAGAGCTTTTTGGTCGGTTTCCATAAAGAAATGCGCGCCCAGAAGGAACCTTTGTAGCTTAAGAATGGACCAAACCATAGCCAACAATTCACGGTCCAAAACCGAGTAATTCCTTTCTGCCGCATTCAGCTTCCTAGAAATATACATTACAGGATGCAGAGTTCCTGAATATTCCTGCATTAGTGCCGCTCCAATGCCAGTGGAAGAGGCATCACTACGAAGGACAAAAGTCTTATCAATCGTCGGTAGTCTTAAGATAGGATGAGATGAGAACAAATTCTTAACCTGATCCAATGAAGATTGGCATTCTTGGGACCAACGCACCATATTAGGAGAACCTTTTTTCAATAACGTTGAAAGTGGTGCCATAATGGAGGACAGATTCTCAATGAATCTTCCATAGAATTGTATCAATCCCAAGAGACTACGCACTTGCTTTTTTGTCTTCGGAACCGAGATATTTAATATCTTTGAAATGTTTTGGTCCTCTGTCTTCAACAGACCATGACCAACTCGATGACCTAGGAAGGAAATTTCACTAAACCCAACAAAAGCTTTAGAGGGTTTAGCAGTCAAACTATGCTCACGTAGAGTAGATAGCAATTCCTTCAGACCCACATAGTGTTCTTCCCAAGTATCGCTGAAAAGACAGATGTCGTCTAAATATGCAATGACATCTGCACGATCTGATAGAATTCGTCGCATCATGCGCACGAAAGTCGCTGGGGCGTTCATAAGCCCGAAAGGCATAAAATTCCATTGAAACAGACCCCTAGGTGTCGAAAAAGCAGTGAGAGGTTTGGCGTGTTCCGTCAGTGGGACTTGCCAATAACCTTTCGACAAGTCTAGTTTAGTAAAGAATTTAGCTTTAGAAAGTCTAATAAGTAGATCATCTAATAACGGCATAGGTTCAGCATCGAACTTCGTAACTTGATTTAATTTGCGATAATCAACGCAAAGACGTATGTTATTGTCTTTCTTTCGAACAATAACTATCGACGAAGAATAAGCTGAAGTGGATGGTTCAATTATTTGTAGTTGAATCATTTCATCCAATTCTTTCTCGACTTGTGCTTGAAAATGAATAGGTATTGGGTATGGTCTTACTCTGATCGGATTACGATCAGTAAGTATGATGTCATGTTCTATGACATCTGTGTGTCCAGGAATGTCGGTAAGGACATCCTGATATGATTGTAACGTAGAGGATACTTGACGTTGTTCCTCAAAAGACAAGTTGGAAGAGACTGTAACGTCTCTCCACGATTCCGTTGAAGTAAGTGGAATCGCAGGAAGAGGTAAGTTCACGTCAGAAAAAATAGTTTCCTCATCCTGTATAACGGACAGGGATGAGATGTGACCATGTTGAACTGGAGAGTCGTCCGTCGCCTGGAAAATAGGCTGTAAATAGTCTGGACGTTCAATAAACTCTGTTAGCATATTTATATGGAAGGTTTTATGCCTTCCATCCACATCGACAATATAGTCGACATCAGAAATTTTCGAGACTATAGTGTATGGACCCTTCCAAGAAATGAGAAGTCTATTCTCTCTTGAGGGCAGTAAGACATATGCTTTGTCTCCAGGACAAAGTTGACGTAGGCGTCTTTTCTTATTAGCAAATCGCCTAGCTTTTTCTTTCGCAAATTCGGAAGATGAAGTTGCTAACCTGCACGATTCGATAATCTTTTCTCTAAGAGCTATAACATATTCATATGACGATTGTGTATCATCGTCAATATTATCGGAAGTTATCAAATCGTGTAACAAGGACATTGGCCCGCGCGGTTGCGCGCCAAAGACAAGTTCGAAAGGAGAAAACCCTGTATGCTCGTTGGGAACCTCTCTATAGGCAAAGAGGACTGCAGGTAAAACCCTGTCCCAATCTTCAGGATGATCCTCCGTTATCTTGCCAAGTAAGTTCTTTAGTGTCCTGTTAAGACGTTCTACCAATCCATTGGACATTGGATGATAAATACTACTGAGAGACCTTTTAATGTCTAGCGTAGCCATTACCTGAGACATAACGTCCGAAATTAACTGAGTGCCGTGATCCGACAGTATTTCTCCGGGGAATCCCAGACGAGAAAATACGAGCCAAAGAGCATCAGCGATATCGACAGTTGATATGCTCTTCAGAGGAATAGCCTCTGGCCAACGCGTGCACATGTCCACGCAAGTGAGGATAAATTGGTGTCCTCTGGCTGACTTAATTTTGAACGGACCAATGATGTCTATAGCCATTTTCTGAAACGGCCGAATCGGAATATCTGCAGCCTGAATAGGAGCAGCATGTCTCGGACCCCTAGACTTGACCTCTTGACAAATTTTGCAAGATCGGCAATAAATTCGGATGTCTTTATTCACGAATGGCCAAAAGAATGACGCAAGGACTCTAGTTTTAGTTCTGGAAAAACCCATGTGTCCCGCACACTGAGAATCGTGTGCATGCCGAAGAATTAAGGCTCTCATACACTTAGGCACAAGAATTTGCGAGTGCATAGACTTGTCCGAGTGTTGTACCATTCGTACCAATATACCATTCTTCATAGTGATATACGATTTGTGATTCGTATTTTGATTGGGATCCCCTTTCTTTGCAAGAAGGAAGTATTTCTTCAAAGAAGGATCCTCTTCTTGACGTTTAACAAACGAGTCATGGGAAATCACCAAGTGCTCGTCTTGGCTATCAACTTCATTACTATTATCAGATGAAGTTGGGGGATTAAGAGCTTGAGCTCTTGTCACCACTGCATTGACCGTTTGAATGTTTTTTTCTTCCCAACTAGAAATTTGTTGCGGGGTGCATTCCTTAACCCCATGAATACGACCGATTATAAGATCCGCAATAGGATTAGGAAGAAGACATGCATGGACATCTCCTGTGAAGAAAGGAGTGTCAATCCTAATAATAGCAGTAGGATAGCTTTCCATAGTACTACCAAATGTAACACATTTGATTGTTTTTCCAGTGGCACAGCAAGGATCTATCAGAGACTCCTTAACCCCGACGGTAGTACATCCCGAATCGAAAAGTACTGAGACTAGCCTATCATTTATTAGACCTTTATGTAAGATGAGAGATCCTCTCCCATCATGCGCAACTGTAGCAGGTAGAGCAGGAAGAGGGTGACCACAACTTAGCGTAGATACAGTTGATGAGTCAAACAATGTTAAGCATTGGGGGCATTCAGTTGCTCTCCCAAAATCGAAAGCACAACCAGTGATAGCCCTAGAGTTACCACTATCATTTACTGTATTACAGGCTCCATCAAACTCTTGTTGCGCAGAGTTTGCCTGTTGGTAAGGTCTTTTTTTGTTAAACCTAGGTCTACCTCGATTATCATTTCCCCTGTAATTATTTCGACTATCATTTCCCCTGTAATTGTTATCATATTGCCTATTGTAATCATCATTCCGGTTTGAATCCCGGTTTCTAAATTCACCATCGTCATAATCTTGACGTCGAGAATGATTACCTCGAAAATTTGAATAGTTATTATTTGGATAGCCTTTACGAAAGTGTCTCAAATTATTACCACTAAAATTACGAGAACTACCATCTTGTCTCCACTGCATAGACGAAGAACCATCATGTGTTGGATTACTCCGCTTCTGAGTGTAATTTTGATTACTTCCCCTATTCCAATTTTGTTGAGCACCCTGAAATTTTTTTCTGAAATTAGGGCCATATGGTGTTGCCGAAGCAGCTGGCAACCCTTCTTTCACTTTAGAATTGCTAACTGTAGCATGGGGATGTGCTGTGGCATACTGACAACAGTATTCCTCCATTTCTTTTAAGTTTTTAGGCTTACGCTCATGAAGGAATGCAAGAAAAGAATCATTAACAGATGACAAAACCTTATCTCGCAATAATAAGTCCATTAGACCTTCATATGTTTTCTCAATCTGAGACAACTCAACCCATCGTGTAAATGTACGACGTATCTTTGTAACAAAATCAGAGAAATCTACTCCATTTTCTGGCAACATTGTCCTAAAACGAAGACGATAGTCTTCTTGTTTTAATTGGTATTTTTTTAGTAATGCTGCCCTGACAACATCATAATTAGTCCTCTCATGTTCGTCTATTGTCATAAGAGTAGTCACTGTGTCACCTGTAAAAAATGGCATCAGTTGTTCAACATATTTTTCCTTTTTTATGTTATGCGTATCGCACAAAAATTGGAATCTATCTAGATAATCTGCTACGTCATCCTTTAAAGGATTGAAATGAGGCAATTTAATCCTACTAACAAACTCCTTTGTCGTACTCGAAGTTGTTTGCTGAGCACCCGTACTCGCCAATTTCAATTTCTCTAACTCCAAAATTGCGAGTTTTTCATCAAGTTCCATCTTCTGTTTTCTTTCCTCATGTTCCATTTTTCTAATTTCAGCCTCAGCAGCAGCTTGAAGTTTTTTTTCCTCTGCAGCAGCTTGAAGTTTTTTTTCCTCTGCAGCAGCTTGAAGTTTTTTGTCTTCCATTTCCATCTGGAATTTTCTTTCATCAGCTGCAGCTTGAGCTTTCCTCTCCTCAGCAGCAGCTTGAGCTTTTCTCTCCTCAGCCTCTCTTTGATACCTTCTTTCTTCAAGTTCTAATCTTCTATTCTCAGCTTCTAGCTTCTTTAGTTCAGCTTCTGCTTTCAATTTAATTTCCTCTTTTTGTTTCTTTTCTTCTGACTTTAATGCAATGGCGAATTGAGCAGATGAATATTCTTCCAATTCTTTACCAGACTTACCAAGGGTCAACCCTTGCTGGATGAAGAAATCCAATGTAGACATTCTGTCTAATGAGATCAGAAACCTGAAAAAAAATTAAATAAATTACCTTATCCCACTTCAATGGGAGACAAGTCTGAAATGCTAGACTTGTATACTCACTTCACTTTATTTTACTGTCTCAATCTTTGTAGATAACAAGTCTTTTATCAAAGAACTTGTATAAATATCTTATATAATATTATTTAACAAACTCTATATGAAGAGTCTACCTTATCAATAATATCAAAACATGACCAAGTATGTGTATGTAGACTGTGCATGACAGTAATGTAGTACAACCAAAAAAAAAATACAAAGACAAAAATACAAAACAATACAAATGGCAACACTGTTTTAACCAAAAATGTGTAGAGAAATACACAAGAAAGGAGAGACCTACAGAATACAAACAAAACAAATCGACAATCAAAACTGAAAAACAGACAAAATATTACAAAAACAACGTTAAGTACAATTACATCACAGCTAACATCAATAGCGACCAATTGTCACTAGCAAATTTCCAAATTAAGAAAATTTGCACCTACAGACCGCTTACAGTAAGCCTCGATCAAGTGGCATATTTACCGTAAGACCCACCAACCGAAAAACCCGCAGAAAAATACACAAAACAGTAGAAGTGACATAAACATATAGCAATCAATTTCAATGTGTTGCAGAACAAGTTCAGTCACAGCTGAAACTAAAATAAATTTCTTGCTCCTTGCGAACACAGAAACGAAATGTCAAACGCGCACTGAACGTCAAATCCACTGTAACATAAAGTGGTATTCACGAACCAAAGTTACTATGACCTTCTCAAATTAGGGCTTGCACATTGAATGTTTACAATTTCACGTACTGTTTACAGACACTTGACCTCCAACAATGTAGCTTGAATACTCTGACCTAGAAAAGTCTGTTGTTGAATGAAACGTGTAACAACCCGCAGTACTGTTTACAATAGGAACCCGCCTTCTATGCAGTTATGGTCCACGTAGCAAATGCCTAGATGTTCACTTCAGTACTTGTCTTGTTATGCTTTATGTAGCATTATAATATAAATGCTCGTACTGTTTATTTGTGTCAACCGTTGATGACCTATATCTGTCCTGTTGTAGCCAAAACTTGCAAGTGTAGAATTAGCGCTGTTACGGCTGTCCCGTGTGTAGCTTAGACCCACAGATCAGAAGTGTAATGTGTACTTGTCCTTCTTGTAACTTTCTCGACAAAACTGGAGACATCATACATGTAACAGCCAACCAGGAATGTAAATTTCTGGATCCATAAATGTCAACAATAATGTCAAATGCTCGCTCTGTTCTTTTTAAACCCACAGATCTGGTCCATCAGAAATGTAAGTTTCTAGGCCACATTGGCGACAAGAAATGTATCATAAGAGCCCACGTAACTGGTCCACCAGAAATGTAACTGTCTTTTTTTTCTTGTTGAGGTGATCACTGGCCCAAGACAGTTTACATGTTGTTAGATGTGTAGTGCGAGCGTATGATGAGTTGAGTGTGGGTGCGAATGAAGACGCGAATGTGTTTAGGCTCGTATAGATGTAGATCCTGCAACCCATACTCTCACATGCAGTAATCAAGGATGCTTTGACACTGCAGGCATGTTTCAAGACATTTATTGACGGGAACACACATAATATCAACAGGAACAGTCAGTGTAACAAGGTCATGCTGACCTGACATCGATAGGTATACATTTGGCATTCAAAAAGGTAAACATCAGAATAGACGTGCATGGTCAATAGCAAAGTTCTTCAATAATGACAGTTCGTAGCGTCGCCCTTGGCGTCTCTGACTAAACGCGTCAGATGCCTTAGTTACCTTGACACACAGGTGCAACTTGGCACTCCCTGCCAATTGCACATATCAGGCTGTAGTATAATAGCCGGAAGCACAGGCCTCGTCCTAACGTCGGCCGTGTACTTCTGTTAAATAGGTTATCATCAACCCTGCAGTAATACTTATTGTAGATAGAAGTTCCGCCAATCTGCGGCTCCCACAATATATCTTCGTCACTGGATTTCTGGACAATATAAGACTAACAGTCTTGGATGGCTACCTCGAGCACAAATATATAAGTTCTGAAATGGCGGATCAGTGAGCTGCTGTTCACCCTAGGTAATCCTTTACATGTTCTGCCACCGAAAAGCGTAATAATGCATAAAGGTCGGTATTACCTGGTAAATGAATCCTCAGAACTACACAAGGAATTCTGTCGTCATCCCGACGCACAGAGATTCACTGGGGAAAACTGCCATAGCAGTTACTTCGAAGATTCTCCCCGAAAAACAATGGACTCTTGGTCCCTTCAGAAAAACAGGACCTCCCGGCTTCCCGGAAGTATATCTCACTCCCGCTTAAAAAACCTTCCCATAGGCCCACGCCGAACTGTCAACCTCTGACCCTAAAGGTCAAACACAATGAATGAATAAACAAGGGAAGACAACCCCTAATCAACCTGACATCGCAGGTAAAGACACAATTATACTTATGATACAAACATAAGCAAATAACTTGACAGATGACTCCGTCGAAAATGACAGCAACAATATATATATATATATATATATATATATATATATATATATATATATATATATATATATATATATATATATATGTATGTATAATCGCAAACTTTAAAAATAAAATCTATATCTGCTTATGTCACTCGGAATACACTCTCTATGTAATTGATCATGAGTTTGCTATGCCCTTTCTCTAACGTAAAAAACAATATAATGGTTTGATTTTAGTTAATATCGTACGGTATGTTAACTGTTTAATTTGGCACGTTTACGTAGAATGTATGTCGACAGATACGCGAGAAAAGGTATAGAAAATAGATTTCACAGGTGGTAGATTGAGGGAAAGATATGTCTCTGGAGTGATTAGGTTATATCCTCCAGCCTATCCGTACGACTGTACTTTATTACCAGACAGCCTTTGCCTCCCTATCAAGAATAGATAGGTTACTCTACACACGCACAGCTGTGTGATAACAAGACTTAAAAACGTGAAAAACTACGGATAAATGGGTATGGGTCTGACCAACACACAAAGGTAAGTTTCTTTGTCGTTTATTATCATTAAACTTGACAACGTTATAATATCTAAAGAAAAAGATCAAAGAGTCATTTACACGCATACGAAATAAAGCAGAAAAGTGCAGCCTCCCCGAATAGAGAAAAAACCCAAAATTATTAATCCAAAGATTGAAGGTTAGCACTATGTTACAGAATGACCAGTATTGATACTCTATGAGTCCCAGTAAAGTAAACAAATCAGAAATATGGATAGTTTCCAGCAAACAAAGAAAAATACGCACACACACTCTCTCAAGCAGTGGCCACTCTCACACACTTACCTAGTTGCATGGTATGGTAGGTCTGTAATATCACTTGGTAATAGAATTAGTCCAAGAATATATTATCTATTTCACTAAATATTCTGTCACCCCATTTGTCGCAGATCCAAATTGGTCCCAGTTCATCCCCAAAAACTAACTAGTGACGCCTAAAATGGTGCTTCTCCTGGATATAAGTGTTACTACAAATAGTTAAAACTGTGAGAGTTCTTGAGGTTCACCCGTTCACTGGGAAATACTTCAAGTATTGGGAAACATCTGGTTGCTAAAACGTGTTACAAATAATGATGGTTCTTCTATAGATCAACTCTGTGTGTGTTAGAGCGGCTATTCTGCACAGCGTATGTATCTAGAGATATACTTCACTTGAATTACGACTGTCGGGAGTCGGGAAACAATAATAATGTTATATATACACCACTGTGGCTGGTAAAAATATAAATCTGATGTCCAGTGTTAAATTTTATTGTTCTCAAATACCATTTGGCGAGTACACTGTTTTAAATGAAATTGGTAATGCACAAGCCAATTAAAGGAGAAAAGTAACAAAACAAAAGACAGCTGGATGCCCTTGTGATCAGGTCTGCGAAGAACACAAGAAAATTTATGTAAAAAAATACTACTGCTATATATAAACACAGACGGGGACAAGCCGAACTCTTCTCCACTCTGTCAATCCTGACGAGATTTAAAAGACACACGGTGTTTCCTTACGCCTACACGCTAGCAGACGTTGATGGCGGCTGAGTTCTGTCGGACTGAGTTATGTGAACTCGCCCGCCCTCTGCTCGCGCCAGCGGTCAGCGTACAATGTTAATTATTATTTAATTTCTCCATACGCGCTACCTAAACAATGATCGCCTGTCATTAAATAGCTATTAAATTGCCGGCGTCTGTTCGTTTGTCGTATGGTATTACAAAATAATTGACTCTATAATATCAAATATACAAAATGAAATATAACGTGTATTCTATACTACCACTATCAGTCGCTTTAATGCCTATATGTCCGGTCAGCTAAACCGTCGAGTTTATCTCTCTCCTGTAGAGATTAAGAGTCGCGTCTGCCTACACTGTTAACATAATTACCGTCTAAGGTATGTGGGTAGCGGGTGGCGTGATTTAACAATTTAATTGAATATCTGGTATGAAATCGCTACGCGTTACTTTATTTCACTCGCTTTACTAGCGAGAAAAATCTAATAAATGTTAAAAACTATCATTTTTTAAATCATTAGCACTATTTTACCAGAAAATTCAGAATGAAAATCTCCACGAAACACTAATACAACGTATCACAAGAAATTGGTTCTAGAACTGCGCGCTAGAATATTCAAAATTCTGACTGACTTCTGATGGCAGGGTTAAGAAAACAGCAGTATATATATCATTAGATTTCTCTGATCTCTAATGTTGTTAATTTTGCTCTCCGGTGTGGAACGAAGTATTCAGAAACTAGCGCTCAAAATGAAAGCTTACGAATCGGCTACCAGAATCTCTCGTCTGGCGCTCTTGACCGACATCACAGGCTTTCGTCACAGCTAACGGGTTTCTCTTTAAAATGCCCGTGTTTTGAGATCAAAGAGCACAGGGGATTCTAAACTTTCCATGAGTAAAAAATTGTAAAAATTATATTTACACAAATTTCAACCACAGATAGCCTTTTAAAGTGTCGTTTGTATGTTATTGTGGTAGTACTGTGTGCTGTTGTGAATAATAAACTATTTGTTTGTATGTTTGTTGATTATTGTACATTACACTCTACCTTCATAACCCTAGACACTACACGAAGTCATTTAATATAATAATATAAATACATTTTGAATAAGATAAAAGGGGTGGTAGCGGAAAGGTACCCTGAAAAGTTCACAATACTATTGGGTAAATTCAGGGACCTTCATAGCTAATCTCATTTAATACAATAATAATACCTAACAACAATTCATAACATCAAAATCCACCACAGATATGTTGGTTATATTAGGGTGTCTTAGTGTATATTCTGATCTATTTACTGATTGTTTTTCTTATTTTCAAGCGTTTCTATGAATCCTGTACTTGCTTTCTTCTGTTTCCATCACGCACGCTGCATCCCTCAATTATTCCAAATGTCACCATAAAGTAACAACATTCATGCACACTGCTCAAACTTCCTTCGTTTGTTATCTAGGCTGTCAATGAATTGTTACTGTTCTTCTAAGAAACCATATCTCGCTTCCCTCCCGCGAGTATTTCGTTATTTATCATAATATCCACAGCTGTGTGTCACGTGATTTACTCCCCTTGCTCTGCATTGATGGTCCAACAGTAGCAACAATTCAGAGTTTCTACTGAGGGTCTTCACATGTATCCATCTTTCGTTCAAGATTACTCTAGGCAGAGATGTCAATTGAAAAAGTGCTTCAATTCTAGAGAGCCTCATAGGAATTTAAAGAAATCGAGTACTCCGGCTGATAGGATAGAGGCCATTAATAATAGGTCAAATGATCCGGGATTGTGGGTTAACTTAGGAGCAGCAGTTGTTTCATACTGGATTGATCACGGACCAGAAAACTGTTAAAATAATTCAGGTCTATTTGAGTTATCACGTCGATTATACCAAAATGGCAAAAATAGGAATTGTTCAAAAAAAGCCTGTTTAACGGAACAAAAGCAATTGTTTAACTGCATGCCCGACACTGGCTATTTTATTCGCGAACGACGAGATCAGTGTACTGCTTCGTTTGTATTCTTTTTTCTAATGCATAGTCAACCAGACTGACATCGTGTGGATACAATGATTGGAACAATTAAGCTATTGTTATTCAACAAAACTAAAATAGCACACTGCACAGATATGTCATGTTGACATTTGGTTTGCTTTTTAAGGAATGTCTTCATTGCACACGGACAACTCCATCAGTGCTCCGATCTCCACCTTTAGATCACACAAGGACAATATTAGCACAGTGCACGAACTCCGTTGCACCGGCGAGAATCCCAATGTGTGTAGATAGGAATCACACATTCTATATATAAATGTTGTTGTGGTGGGTAGGTTTCTAATCAGTAAATGTTGCCAGGGAAGCGGCCGTATTGCCTACTGTTTACGATTTTCAACTGTGGTGGAATTTGTATCGTGCGCAACTTGCACACGGGACTTTTTATTTGTGTCACTCTTATCCGAGAAGGCTAGGAATCCGATGTCACTACCCAGGAGACCAGGGGGTGGGAGTATGACATCATTAGGACCACTGGTTCTGAAAAATGTTTCCATAAATTATATTCCCTCAACTGGGAATCGAACCCGACACCTCTAGAATACGAGGTGGACACCATGTTAACATATTTAAGTCGAAGACAAGTAAATCAAAATTAAGTAATAAGTAATAGGTCAAACATAACTTCGTCCTATAGATTTTAATTACATAATAACAAAATGTGCAATACAAAAATAAAAAAAACGGTTAGTATAAATATGCCTCTGTAACATTATGATGTTTGTATGGATTTATACATTGTTTTGTCCATATTATTACATGTTATTCCCACTGTCACGGATTTCCTCCCTTGTGCTCTGCAATAGTGGTCCAACAGTGACCAAAACTCAAGAGTAACTAATATGGGTTTTCAAATTTGTCTACCTTTGCACATGATTACTCTTGGCAGAGTTGTAGATAGAAAGATAATGATGCTTCTACCTCAAGGTAGTGTCACTAGATGTTCAAAAAGCGAGAACGATGCTGCATGAGCTGAGCAAATGTTAACTCTAGTATCTGCCGTCAACGTTTGTGCAGATTTATGCAATAATTAATGTTAGCTCGTTCAAGCCCCCAGCTGAGTTAATTCAGCAAAATTCATGTGATCGTTATTGTCAGTGGTTATCAGGTATGGATAGAACTATATATATGTATTTGAATCGGAACTCACACATGTGCCTTACGCTCTGTAATGATTAAAGCTGCAATAAGAAGGCCAGCTAGGGGTAAAGTTTATTGACAATCGGTGGCAATCCGTCTAACAGTTTACCAGCACTACTTGGAGGCCAGTTAGCAGTGGTGGTCCAAGTCAATCAGATGTTTTCTCCTGGTTCATTAGACACAATGCAAAGCCAGATACTACTGGATCCACAACCGGGATTGAAACCTGTAACATGACAAGCCAAGTGTATGGTGCATATCCAATAAATACCACATGTCCTAATATGTGTCTATGTCTTCAGTATGTGTATATAAATGATGCGCTCATATGTCTGTTTACATACATGGGTCATAAAGTCATCACAACTCATGTCGTACATTATAAGTCATCAGTCATATATAGACAAAAGGTAAGATAATGTAGACAAAAGTACATGATTGATCATTTGCCACAAAGACATTGGAAAGCCATATGATAAAAACAGAGAACCCTTTGGGTTCAGCCTTACAATCCCTTTCTGAAAAGAGCTAATAGCTTAATTGCGAATTATTTACCAGGCCTGAGAAGGACTGTCGCTTCACCGAAGGCTGGATAGGTTTTGGTTACATTTCAAGTACACCAATCTTCCACTAGCTCATCAAGAATAGCGACAGAGTCATACACAAGATATACATCAACCAACATTATATACATCGTAATGTTTAAGGTCGTGTTTTTCTATAACGACTGTTCCTCTCCCTTTGTAATGTTTATGTCTGTGCGTATAAATAAAATCGGTTGTCGTAAACAAACATGTCTGGAATATCTTTTTTAAAATTTAATACATTATGTTCCTGATTTCACGAAGAGCACTTTTCAGCACTGACGACACATTTTGGTGCGCAAATCTACGATATCAGTGCGAGGATAACTTTATACTAGCTTTTAGAATGACAAACCATATAAGTATTTACTACTTTATAACTCGTAGCGGGTGGAAACTAAAAAAAAATATATTGATAAAATACAATAAAAAACATTCAAATGTTATAACATGCATATAATGTACATGCTGAACTAATATTATTTGTAAGTAAATAAATTTTGATTTATTTAGACTTTGATTCATCGCTATGGGACGCCATTGAGACAATTTTTCATTGTGTGACCGATTCTTTAAGCGGAAAGTCTTATAGCAGGACTTTTTATTCCGTTTTTTTCTTTTGATTTTCGTTGATTGTAGAATTTCTTGTATTTATCAATTCTTTTTGGTTTTGTAGTTTCTTTGCTTTATTATTGCTCTTATCTGTGTTTACATATATTACATATTTGTAGTCTATAATCTATATTTCTTGTCCATGTTGCCTGTTTGTAACTGTGGCTGACGAAGGTTAAAACCCGAATCGTCCATTGTTTCCTGTGCACTGTTTATTTGTAAAACTGATTCAATACCGTTTTATTTGTTTATACATACTTGTAGCAGAGTTTGATTTTGCTGGGGAGGTTATGATGGTATCCTAAAAGAATGATATCAGTGTCTGTATTAACCGTGTGAGGTCAAGCACATGTAAGCCCTGACTCTATAAATGATGATGATGAATTATGTGCAGGGAACCTAACGCTACCTCCCTAGATCTCACACGGTCACTATTTTGGCTCTAGTGTCTGGTGTATAGTGTACCTAGTGTCTAGGGGAGAAATGAATTGATGATACACAACATAAAAACACTTTAATTTTCTATGAGGAAGTGAATACAATCAGTGGTTAAGTTTTTCTTTAAAAATGAATCTTTTTTCTGTACAATTTATTTTGCCTGTCCAGTCATGTCTTTTGGACAGGTCTTTGAAAATGAGGACAAGATAGTTTACAGAAAAGATCAACTAAAATTATGTGTGGAAAATGTGTCCAATAACTGTAAAGTTCATATATGTCTTTCCTATTGGAATGTTCACAGCTTACACTTTATTTATCTAAGCGGGAGAGTCACTGTGTATGAGGGGCTGTAGTTTCTTCATACCCCCATAAACGTCCTGAGTATTGTTTTGAAATACTAGTGTTTATTACAAGAAAATGTCAGATATGCCCAGATGTTTAACACATCACCTGGGATTCCTTGTTGAAAGATACTACAATGTGTAGTTGCAGAAAATCTCGATTTCACCACACGCCAAAGCTCCTACTGTTATCTTTGACAGCATAAACGACTGGTCGGAGACTGGATGGCGTTATTCTTACTCAGCAGGTTTCCTGTCACCAGCTGGCAACAGGAAATAGAACCTCTGCAACAAAAGGACACCCTGGCCTTTTATATCTGATCACTAGTATTTTTATTATTTCCTACGGTGATATGGGGTCAGCCTCGCGTGCATTACAGGTGCACTCGCCCCTAATTTTACATGACTCCCACCTTGCTGTGACCACACCTCAGGTCACTATGGCAGATACGCTACTGTACGTTTACATATTTTTCGTCAATACAATAATGTGGAGTAACCACATTTCCTTTGATATGATCTTCTCTTCTTTTCTTTTCATATATAATTGCTTCAGGCATGTTAAACAGTGTTCATTGAACACAGAGGCTTACTAATATATTCTAATACAATAATATGACAACATAATCATGACAACATACATCAGTTAGATACAGTTCAATGTGAGGACTCAACAATGTCTGCTCCCGTCATGTCCTTCACATTTCCCAATAGCAGTATCTAACTTTGTAGTTGGATTAAACATATTAAATTCATAAAGCTTTCTTACCACAATTCAAGAAATATAAACAAATGACGCTGACTTTGCAAAGAAGTGGCCTCAGTTTCCTTTGCACTGCCCAGACTGTGAATATTTCTCTATATTTAAGTTTAAATTTAACACAGCTGTTCTCAGCGTATTTGAATGAAAAATATTGTTCAACTGGCAATGAATAGTGAAAGTTTTTTGCTAATATTTAGTAGAACTGGCCAATCGAAAGCTTGCGACTACCAGAATTCAAATGCAGTTTTTGAAAAACCAAAATTAATTCCAAACAAACTCTGCGTCTGGTAGTCGATTGGCCAGTCTGCTTTAGTTATGCCAATACAAAAAGATGTTTCGTTTTGGATTACTTTTTCCTACCGCTCCCCTTTCCCCCTATACTCTTGTTACCCAAACGCATTCTGAATATACCTCAATGCCTCTTTTTCTAAGCTAGCGTCCCCACTAACGTTATGAAAAAACAAGCAGGAACAACAGTCTGTCTGGTCGCGCGTCCGTAGACATTTAGTATTTTCTCAATAACTTGGCTAATACTGGGACTATCATATTATTTAAAGTACATTCTTGCTCAGTGAACTCTAAGTTATACTAACATACAATTTTTATGGTCAGTTTCTTATTGGTTTAGATATTCAATTTTTCCACTAACAATCGTCAAAAAATTTTTTTGCACAAAACGGCCATCTTCCCCTCTCTCTTTCACCTCGCCAGCCTGTATTTTTCAAATAACTAACTTGTTTTAGTTACGTCAGAAATGCTACAGCGAGGAGAAATAAAAATTTTGTCTGCGTGTTTGCCTCTGCTGGCTTTGCTCTAGTGTGTATATACTATTAGTCTCACATGCAGAACGACGCAGGTTTTGGCATGCGTTGGTAGCATTTTGCGTTAATGTATTACAGTCGTCTCGTTATTGCTACTTAGAAAAAGTCTAAAAGACTATCAATTTTTTCGTTACTGTTGACAGATTATGTTACTTCAGACAGCAGTTTGGCGTTACATTTCTACCAAATCGTTAATTATAAGGCTAGGCTGCATTGTGCATGCAGCAGATCAGGCAAAATGTTAAATATTAGTAGTACGTATTCGAAACCGAAACTAAAACGCGTGTTAGATTTTTAACGTGTGATCGTTCTATAGGCTTAGCACTCTCCAAATTCTGCGCTATGCTGGCGTGTGAGACGATCACAGTCAGCCACAATAGGGCGGGTTTATTTATTATCATTTTATGACTAAAATCTTACTGAAATGAGCGATTATTCTCGCAGATTTTGCGACACACCTCCCATCCTAAAACATGCATTCATTTGCAGGTTACAATCTGCGAGATAACTTAGCTCAATGAAGTCTTTCGCGTTTTTCTGATCTTCATCATAAGGATGTCTACTCAAAAAGTCTGCACCTACGTTCTGAGGGCCGGGAATATATTCAATCAGAAATGAGTATGGCTGCAATAATAAAGACCATCTCAATAATCTGGAATTTTCATACTTGGCCTGTGACAAAAACACGAGAGCTGAATGATCCGTTTGGACCACAAATGTCCTGCCATATAAATAAATCTGGAATTTTTTTATAGCCCATATCAAAGCTAGACATTCCTTTTCACTTGTTGAATAATTTTTTTCCGCCTTGTTCAACTTGCGGCTTGCCCTAAGCGATTGGGTTCAATTCCCCATCTTGTGAGGAGGACCTTTGCAACAATGTAGCGCCTAGGCCCACATTGCTTGCGTCACTTCTCACGATAAATTCTTGATTCAAGTCAGGCAATTGCAAACTGGCCTGCTTGTAAGTTTCTCTTTTAACTCCTGGTAAGCCAATTCACACTGTGCTGATCAAATTATAGTATCAGGTTGACCTTTGCGAGTTAAATCAGTCAGAGGAGCACATATAGAGTTAAAATGTTTAATGTACTTTTGGTAGAAACCACACAACGACACGAAAGATCGCACATCTTTCTTTGTTTGTGGTCTAGGTGCTCTTTTCAATTTTTCCAGATTCTTGGGATCAGGGGTCATGCTACCCTGATGTAGCGTATGTCCCAAGAATTCCAACTCTTTACAACCAATACAACATTTTGTTGGCCTAGCGGTTAAGTATTCTCTCTGAGTCTATCAAACAGCATATTCAAAGAGGTAATGTGTTCCTCAAATGTTTCCGTAGCAATGAGGATATCGTCCATAAAATTCGAAATACATGGATTTTTCAGGGGATCCAATAATTTTCGCATCATCCTAGAAAACACACTCGGGGCATTTTTCAAACCAAATGGTAACATGTTGAACTCATAATGACCTTCCGAGGTGCTAAAGGCTAAATAAGGTCGAACCTCAGGCTTTACTGGAATTTGGTAATAGCCTTTGCTAAGATCCACCTTAGAAAAATATTTTGCCTTGTTCAGCCTGGCAAATAGTTGAGTAGTATCAGGTAATGGATCCACCTGACCTTCTGTGACATCTTTCAGTTTCCTGTAATCTATGCACAGTCTATGTTCTCCCGATGGTTTCCGCAACAAAACCACACAGGAACTATAAGGAGACTCACTGTGAGAAATAATCCCTTCTTGTAACAAATAATCAATCTCCTCTTTCAAAGCTTTTTCCTTAGCGAAAGGAATAGAATAGGGCCTCATACAGATAGGTGCTGGGTCTATTAGTTTCATATCATATTCCAACAAATTTGTGTGCCCCGGTTTATCCGTTAACTCATCTGTATGTTTCTCAAGGACCTGTTGAACCTTCTCCCTCTGTCCTTTTGTCAGATGATTACTGATTTTCACCTGTGCAAACGTTTCACTGGTTTTCAGTGGATATTCGAATGAGGGGAGAGGGTCATTTTTCATTTCGGTTGCGATAGACAAGGCCATTAGGTGTGTTCCTTCCTGGATTTGTCTGTCCAGATATTTCCTCAAAAGGTTCACATGATAGACTTTCTACTTTCCCTTTTGTATATCTTATAATTTGTTCTGGATGCCTTTTCCAAAACTGTATATGGCCCTTGCCATCCGATCTGAAGTTTATTGTTGCTGCCTGGCAATAGAAGAAGTACCTTTTCCCCTACAGCAAGTTCCCTATCCTTAGCTTTCTTATTATAATAAGCAGCATGCTTTTTCCTGGCTTGTCTCAAATTATCATTTGCCAGTTTCCAACTAGTTTTTAAACGAGTGGTCAGTTCGTTCACATATTGATAAGATGAGGTAACAGTCTCCTCTGCCTTCTCATCTGTCCAGGTCCTTAAAAAATTACATGTGGACTTTTAATTTTTCATACTTATTTTTCATGGCACCCGTCAGGTCCTTTACTCTAGAAGCTTTGTAGTGAGGACTTTTCTTCCTAGAATCATCACTCACAAATCGTCCACTACCAATTCTTTTCGTGGCGTTTTCTCCCCACTTTAAATTTCTTGTGAGAGATCTTCTCTCTCGTTTATCTTCACTCAGTTCACATAATTCCGACCGAGGGATTGTAGGCTTATTCTGGGGTAAAACCATTCTTTGTACTCGCTTAATAGTTGCCATTTTAAAACATCCAAGTGATGACTGTGTGTGAAGTGGGGGTTCCCATTCCACTTTGTCTACATTATTAAATTTATTTTTCTTTCCATTTTCAGGCCTAAGTTTGCCCGGTGGCGTGTCTAGGTCCTGATCAATTTCCCACTTGCGGGTGTTCCCTCATGTAATATGCCATATGCTTCTACAAAATTCTCAATGTCAACCATTTCATCGGGCCAATAATAATTTTGAGCAACCTTTTGGATGATGGTACCTATTTTCTCATGGTCCCCATCTTTCCCAACATGTAAGCTCCTTATTACCTCTGCCCTATACATTTTAGGAAGTACCAGCTGTCCCTGACCATTGGATCCAGTTCCGGCCTTCCTATATAACAGTTTCTTCTTCATATAGAAGTCTCCCTTGCCTGGAGATGTATGACATTTGGATCAAGTGGCATGATAGAGTATCTAATTCTGAGGTCCTCAACAGAGCACATATCTCAAGCATCTACACATTGCTGCAGAGGGCCCAAACTAGATAGGCCGGACATGTTGTTCGCATGCCTGAAAAACGCATCCCAAGACAGTTGATATACAGCGAACTCTCTACGGGTAAGCGAACAGCAGGGGGACAAAAGAAACGCTTCAAAGACACACTGAAAGCATCGTTGAGCAGCTTCAAAATTTATGTCTCCTCCTGGGAGTCTATCGCACAGGATCGCTGTGCCTGGCGGACAAACATTACTCAAGGTGCTCGCATTTCAGAACAGAATTTAGCTGATAAGGCAGAAGGCAAGCGTGCTGCAAGAAAGGCCAGCATGCACAGCAATACTACTATCGACTCTAACCATGTGTGCCTCGTATGTGGCAGGGCCTGTAGGGCCAAAATAGGAATAATTAGTCACATGAGATAACGGCACAGATGTGTCACAACTCAAGTCTGAAGCTGTCGCCATCTTCGCTTGCGATGGGCAACTATTATTATTATTATTATTATGACATTTGGAAAATTTCTTAAAACAAGGCTTGAGGGTCTTATCCTCAGCCTGCGCCATCCTCATCTCATCTGGATGGGTATTTATCGGATTAGCCTCCTCCTTTTTATATTGTGATATGGTCTGAAGCGTGGCCATGATCACAGGTCTGTTTTTACACACATCGGTGTTATGATTGTCCATCCTACACCAACTACAATATAATCTACCTTTATTAAAAGGTTTTCTTTCATCATTCTTTCTGTCATTGAAATGTGAGGTTTTATTTTTAAAATCATTTCGTTGCCTATCAAAGTTCTGCTTACTTCTGTTATCAAACTTATTATAGTTTTGAGGAGCCTTATACTGATCTACTGGTTTCTTCTTGGTACCAGCTACCTCTGCCTGGGCTGCCTGATACCTTTCAGCGACATTAATTATCTCACTCAGCCTCTCCGCGCCCTGTTCCATGAGAAACTTTCTCATGTCTGGAGCCATGGACTCTCTCATCTGTTCTATGAGTATCATCTCTTTGAGATCTTGGGTTTTCCCCAAAGTAGCCCATTTCTCCATATACGTTTCTAACCGGGCGGAGAACTGGTGATAGGTCTCACCCGGCAATAGCCTGGCATTCCTAAATTTCTTTCTATAAAACTCTCCGTTCTTTTCGTATCTTAACAGAAGAGCTAGCTTCAACGTGTCATAGTTGTCTTGGTCATCCCTGCTCTTTTTGAAAAACACTTCATAAGCTGTTCCCCGAAGACCCTGAGACAACTTTACCCCCCATATATCTCTGTCTAACCCATAAGTAGTGGCTAAAAGTTCAAATCTTCTTAAATACCCTTCTATGTCATCGTCTTTCTCAACAAAATAGTCTAGATGAAACCCCATAGCTGAGTTGGAGGAACCTGACTAGCCGTAGCATCAGAGGTAGAGGGGCTGTGACCATTATCCGGAGCAATTCCTTGCAACTCTAACTCTCTTAGTCGCAACTCATGATCCCTCTGTAATCTTTTATCTTCTTTTTCTGCCTCCCTCTCGGCAGTCAGTCTCTTTTCTTCTGCCTCCCTTTCGGCAGTCAATCTTTTTTCTTCTGCCTCTCTTTGCAGTCGTTTTTCTTCTGCCTCCAATTTTTTCTCTTCAAATTGGAGCCTCTTTATCTCAGCCTCTCTATCAGCCTCTAAAGCCCTAGCCTCCTTCTCAGCCTCAATCTGCAACCTTTTAATTTCTTTTTCAGCCTCTAACTTTCTTTCTGCTTCTAACTTCCTGTCTTCCCTATCTCGTTCAATAAAGTTGTCACATTCTGAGGTTACATACTGGACCAGTTCTGGTCCATCCATGCCCATCTCTCTAGCAGTCTGCACAGCCACAGAGCGAAACTTGGCCAGATCTGCCATTCTGATAAATGCAAAATGTACTAACTAAGTTTCTAACTAAATACAAATTATTTAATTAATTCTAGGTTCTGACACTTTCTTCACTTCCCTAATCTTGGGCAATAATATATGGGGATTCCCTGGGAAAATTAGAATGTTGTTAATGCTAAAAAACAGACCCCAATGTATGTAGTACTAGGAGAAATTCAAATCCCGGACGAGCCCCCAATTTATGTAACAAAGTTTGATTTTGCTTAGGAGGTTATGATGGTATCCTAAAAGAATGATATCAGTGTCTGTATTAACCGTGTGAGGTCAAGCACATGTAGGCCCTGACTCTATAAATGATGATGATGAATTATGTGCAGGGAACCTAACGCTACCTCCCTAGATCTCACACGGTCACTATTTTGGCTCTAGTGTCTGGTGTATGGAGTACCTAGTGTCTAGGGGAGAAATGAATTGATGATACACAACATAAAAACACTTTAATTTTCTATGAGGAAGTGAATACAATCAGTGGTTAAGTTTTTCTTTAAAAATGAATCTTTTTTCTGTACAATTTATTTTGCCTGTCCAGTCATATCTTTTGGACAGGTCTTTGAAAATGAGGACAAGATAGTTTACAGAAAAGATCAACTAAAATTATGTGTGGACAATGTGTCCAATAACTCTAAAGTTCATATATGTCTTTCCTATTGGAATGTTCACAGCTTACACTTTATTCATCTAAGCTGGAGAGTCACTGTGTATAAGGGGCTGTAGTTTCATCATTCCCCTATAAAGGTCCTGAGTATTGTTTTGAAATACTAGTGTTTATTACAAGAAAATGTCAGATATGCCCAGATGTTTAACACATCACCTGGGATTCCTTGTTGAAAGATATTACAATGTGTAGTTGCAGAAAATCTCGATTTCACCACACGCCAAAGCTCCTACTGTTATCTTTGACAGCATAAACGACTGGTCGGAGACTGGATGGCGTTATTCTTACTCAGCAGGTTTCCTGTCACCAGCCGGCAACAGGAAATAGAACCTCTGCAACAAAAGGACACCATGGCCTTTTATATCTGATCACTAGTATTTTTATTATTTTCCTACGGTGATATGGGGTCAGCCTCGCGTGCATTACAGGTGCACTCGCCCCTAATTTTACATGACTCCCACCTTGCTGTGACCACACCTCAGGTCCCTATGGCAGATACGCCACTGTACGTTTACATATTTTTCCTCAATACAATAATGTGGAGTTACCATATTTCCTTTGATATGATCTTCTCTTCTTTTCTTTTCATATATAATTGCTTCAGGCATGTTAAACAGTGTTCATTGAACACAGAGGCTTACTAATATATTCTAATACAATAATATGACAACATAATCATGACAACATACATCAGTTATATACAGTTCAATGTGAGGACTCAACAATGTCTGCTCCCGGCATGTCCTTCATTTTTCCCAATAGCAGTATCTAACTTTGTAGTTGGATTAAACATATTAAATTCATAAAGCATTCTTACCACAATTCAAGAAATATAAACAAATGACGCTGACTTTGCAAAGAAGTGGCCTCAGTTTCCTTTGCACTGCCCAGACTGTGAATATTTCTCTATATTTAAGTTTAAATTTAACACAGCTGTTCTCAGCGTATTTGAATGAAAAATATTGTTCGACTGGCAATGAATAGTGAAAGTTTTTTGCTAATATTTAGTAGCACTGGCCAATCGAAAGCTTGCGACTACCAGAATTTAAGTGCAGTTTTTGAAAAACCAAAATTAATTCCAAACAAACTCTGCGTCTGGTAGTCGATTGGCCAGTCTGCTTTAGTTATGCCAATACAAAAAGATGTTTCGTTTTGGATTACTTTTTTCTACCGCTCCCCTTTCCCCCTATACTCTTGTTACCCAAACGCATTCTGAATGTACCTCAATGCCTCTTTTTCTAAGCTAGCGTCCCCACTAACGTTATGAAAAAAACTAGCAGGAACAACAGTCTGTCTGGTCGCGCGTCCGTAGACATTTAGTATTTTCTCAATAACTTGGCTAATACTGGGACTATCATATTATTTAAAGTACATTCTTGCTCAGTGAACTCTAAGTTATACTACCATTTAATTTTTATGGTCAGTTTCATATTGGTTTAGATTTTCAATTTTTCCACTGACAATCGTCAAATAAAATTTTTGCACAAGACGGCCATCTTCCCCTCTCTCTTTCACCTCGCCAGCCTGTATTTAACAAATAACTAACTTGTTTTAGTTACGTCAGAAATGCTACCGCGAGGAGAAATAAAAATTTTGTCTGCGTGTTTGCCTCTGCTGGCTTTACTCTAGTGTGTATATACTATTAGTCTCGCATGCAGAACGACGCGGGTTTTGGCATGCGTTGGTAGCATTGTGCGTTAATGTATTACAGTCGTCTCGTTATTGCTACTTAGAAAAAGTCTAAAAGACTACCAAATTTTTCGTTACTGTTGACAGATTATGTTACTTCAGACAGCAGTTTGGCGTTACATTTCTACCAAATCGTTAATTATAAGGCTAGGCTGCATTGTGCATGCAGCAGATCGGCAAAATGTTAAATATTAGTAGTACGTTTTCGAAACCGAAACTAAAACTCACAGTTTGTAACGTCTCTACCCAGACAGAACGTCGAGGGTAACAATAGCCACATAAGCGATAAAACAAACTCACAGTTCTTAACGTCTCTACCCAGACAGAACGTCGAGGGTAAAAATAGCCACATAAGCGATAAGACAAACTCACAGTTTGTAATGTCTCTACCCAGACAGAACGTCGAGGGTAACAATAGACACATAAGCGATAAGACAAACTCACAGTTTGTAACGTCTCTACCCAAACAGAACGTCGAGGGTAGCAATTGCCCCATAAGCGATAAGACAAACTCATCTCGGCTTTTACGTATTAATCAGGGCGCTCCAATTCACTGTCGTTATCTTCCAATAAACACCTGGTATCACTATACAAAATTGATCATCATGACGTAAGGCCATATTGCAACACCTGTGTCTAACTTCACAAGGGATAGCTAATTAAACTCAGACATCACATGAATTAAAGGAAGAAAATGTAAACAATGAATGGTGTATAGGATTTAGTACATAAAATGAGAGGTAGATTAATAATTCACCCCTCTAGTTTCATTCACCCTTGAGTGAATCATTCACTAGTTTAAGAAGCATTGCTTGAAAGTACAAAACCCCAACAAGACGTGTTGTAATATGAGTTAAAGGTCTACCTCAATGTATACACTTCATGGTTTTTAAAAAAATACCGACGGGAAAATAGTTAGCTATTGTTTTCATCTTCAGAACTTTTGTAATCTCAACAGTGATTTTCCAAATCCTCCTAAAGATACATTTTAAAATTCTCTAACCAGCATAAACCGGACCGCGGTATTACAGAACAGTACAAACCTGTATTTTTTCACTACTTTCAACTTGACCACGCTTGTATTTACCTATATGAGGTGGTTTGGAATGTAACGACATATTTAAATAGAAGAATAAAGGACTTAGAAATGAGTGTGATGAAATTATGATGTCGATCTCTTCTCCTCCTCTCCGGAAGTAGTCAGTTACATTTGTTGTGAGTACTGATTATGTGACATTTCTGTGGTCGGCATTTTTTTTCTCTGCTGTCAGGCAGATATATAGTATTGTCAAATCATCGTACACTCCCTTCGGTGATAATTCGTCATGTTTGCGCTTGTCGGCTTTGCTAAGATTAGGCAAAGATGGTGCGGTCAGCGACTAGAGTTGGGTTTAGCTAAAGCGTGCCGGGCGATAAACTTCCCGTCTGTGGACATATTACAGACACACACTTGACAGTCCGAATGTCGTAATGAGCTTCCTGAGGAGTTATTACGAAGATATTAGATACAAGTAAGAAGTTATGTGTAAACATTGCCGAGAGAGTGATCAGATGTTGGTATTCCATATTTGGAAAAGATGTCCTGTGCATTAACGCACACACAATTCCTAGTGGAAATATTTTGAATTACCCCATCAAAATACACACGTTTTGAAACTATTGACCGGCATTCGAGATGTAGGAATAACCACATTTCTGATTGGGGCTTGGGCTGATAGTAAACAACACTTGCCAGGAACGAAAGGGGCAATATAACATGACACTTTAATCAGGCAAGAATACTGTGAAAATTCACCTTGCGCAAAGAAGACAACCAGACTTTGCCAGAGTTAAGAATAGTACCAGACCGAACCTTGGTAGAGTATATTGAGGACATAGAGTCTAGGAAAACGTTGCCATTTGAACACGGAAAACCGGAATCTGAGGAAACTGCAACACACAATCAAAAGTGGGAACGTAATGCTAAAAAAACAACACCCCAGACCACGTGTAAGTTGCGTTAAACTATTTCTCTGAGCCTGCAGTCTTTGTGCCTAAAGATTGGCGAAGGTTGTACATATTAAATTCTATATTTTGCATTATTAACATGTGAACTAATATGTATAAAGTGACACGTGAAAATTAATGTGTGAAAATTGCCAATGGATGTCCATTTCATGTGAAGCTGGAAACCTCATCACATAGAATGATGATTTCATGAACCACCACTGCCAGGGCTGATGACTGCCTTATAGCGAGTTTCTAACAGTGAACCAAAAGCAGAGGTTAGTCCCAAGCTCCATATGGAGCAGGGAGTGATTGATGAAAGAAATGATGTACATAATCTATATTATTAACATTTTCGACCATTAGATGCAAATGTAAACATATTAAATCTATAATGTTAATATTTTCAAACATGGTAGATGTAAAGGAAAACATATTAAATTTATAATATTAACCTTTTCAACCAAAGTACAATGTAAAATTAAATATGCATCTATTCAATTTAAATATAATGAACGCTTTTCCGTTCAATGAAATTAATATTAAGTATCAACGAGGGTAAAAGTTGTGAAGTAGATGAGATGGTGAAATGAGGCAAATTATTTCACATGATGACGTTGCCATCCCCTATGCAAGCCTTATAATAGTCACCTTTTACAAAATGTGTCCCTATTTTTGTCTGTGTCCCTTCAGAGACCAACGGAAACTGTCCAGGACTTATTATTACTCACTGTTGTAATAATCCATGCGTATAAGGGAATGATGCCCAGCAGAATGTTCATGAAGTAGAAGTAGAAAGAGATGAAAAAGGCAATTCTTCCCTTTCGTCTTTCCTACCACAACTGGAACACAATCAGTATCTGAGGGCAAGAGTGTAGAATAGGATACCAGTTTCCAGAATGGACATTTAACAAAATAACTCTTAGTAGTTAAATTATTTAATTGTTATTTTTAATAGCGTTAAATTGTTTAAATTGTTATTTTTAATAGCGTTAAATTGTTTAAATTGTTATTTTTAATAGCGTTAAATTGCTTTTATGTATCATTCATTTTCCTTTTCTCTCCCTATACAGCCTGGAGTCAATGCTGCAGCTGGTTCTCTCGCCGAAACCTGCACAAAGCATTCACTTTGTAACCGTTAAGTTGGTTCAGAGGGAAAATGTGGTTAGATGAGGTTAAGTTTTATGATGGAGATTAGCTGATTTTAATTTATAGTTTAAGGGGAATAATCGATAGAACGAGAAGAGGGGTTCAAGAGTAATGCTTGCATCTCTTCTTTACTGGTAGGACATGTTTGCCTTTGTTTGTTTATTTATTTTTTGGTAAGGTGAGAGAAGGAAACTATTCACGTGTTTTAAATTGTCTGGTGAGTTGTTTGTCAGAAAACGTGTACTGGAGTGTTCGAAAATAGTTGTTGCAAATCGACGATTTAGATTAAATCAGTCTGCTCCGAGATGTGATAGATGTAGCATCAGTTTGCTCCCAGCTGTGATATATTTAGATTCTAGAAGTGGTAGCGAGTAGAATTGTCATCGCGCTAATAAGCCAATGGTTTTGTTTGATTCTGCGGTGGCAGAGAAGTGACTATCGCCCAGACGTCTATCTCGCATTTATTTGCCACATTTGTGTATGACAGTTTTATTTATTCTGAGGACGAGATGTCAGTGTTTCCAGTGAGAGAAATGTGCGTATTTCGAAAAACCAGGTACGTTGAACATTATGAGTTTTACAAATAGTATGTGTCGTGACACTCAATATTCAGAGGCTATTTGTTTCTCTTCTTTTGTGACTTTAGTTGGTGGTCATATTTGAGGGTACTTTCTCTGGAAGAAGTGTGGGTACACGTAGCCTGATGTCGACTCTAGACACCATCATCTGACGGGTGTAAGAGACGTGGGACCAACTTCGTAGACACTCCCTGGCGCTTCTGGGAACGTGCTGCGCCCTACAACATTGACCAGTGACGAGTGTGATCCAGTCATTTATCTGCAAAGAATCAAACATTAGCGGGAGCAGAAATCCTAAAGGCAATTCTCAAGTTGATTTAATCATTTTTAATGTACTACATCCGTATGTCTCTGACACTTTCTTAAATACACTTAATCAGACGTATAAAATAATAAGAGGAAATTCGCTGAATTAACTCAGCAGGTGGGGCTTTAACGGGCTAACGAATTATAAGAAAAACCTATCCTTCACAAAAGATGACGGCAGATAATAGAGTTAACATTTGCTCAGCCTCATGCAGCATTGATGTCGTATTCTGAATATGTTGTGGTACCCCGTTGAGGAAGAAGCTTCATTATTCTACCATCTACAACTCTGTCAAAATTAATCTTGTGCGAAGGTAGACACCTTTGTAGACCCACAATAGTTATTCTTGAGTTTTGGACACAGTTGGACCACTACTGCACGGCTAATCGGAGGCAACCCGTGACCTTTGCTTTCTTAAATATTTCTGCTAGGTGGTAGTCCATGTCTGGTTTCTTGATCTCCGAGGGTGGAACCACCGGCTTGTGTTCACACCTGTTATTGTTTGATGTAATTAAAATACCCATGTGAACAATTTCCTCTATACATTTCCATCCTGTAGGGTATCTATTGGTATTCATTGGATTGACCTGAGCTGTTAGTTGTTGTGATAAAAGATGCATATGCTTGGTGAGGCTTATCTAACAACTGTGCTCATGTAATTTAGTCCTAACTCCTTTCTCCGTAATTCCAATGGTATAGTTTCTAAAGCCATCTCTAGAGCTTATATTGATGTCGATCTGATACACCTGTTCATAAAGCGTGATGCTGAATTATGTTAAATTTAATCTTATTACTGTGTGCAGCAGAGTCACATATTGTACTTTCATAATCTATTTTTTCTCTAATAAAAGTTATGTAAAAAGTGAGCATTGTCTTAGTGCTTGCACCCCATCCATTACCTTTCAAATATCTTAAAAAGTTAGTAAATCCTCTGCAAGACTCCACTAGTTTATCTATGTGTTTATTCCAATTTAGCTGTTGGTCCAATGTCATTCCTAGATATCGAGATATTTGCAATGTATCAATGTTTTGCCCCTGGATATTTGTGTCTATAATTTTATTTTTAACAACCCCACCTTTATTGAAGATCATCCACATTGTTTTAGTTGTATTCATCTGAAATACCCATTTTGTAATCCATTTACATACTTTAGATTGTTTGCTTTTGTGTATTTACTGTTGACATATTTTTCCCAGTTCTCCGTACAGGAGCATCATCTGCATAATGTGACAATTTATATTTCACAGCATTAAATTCTACACTTAAATCATTTACCATTATTGTCAAGATTGATGGAGATATTACTGATCCTTGGGGTATTCCATTTTGTTGTTCATGCGGTTCTTCTTTTCTTCTTCTGCGTTCGTCCTGAAATGGACGGTTGTTACGTTGTGTCGCCGTTTACAGCGAAGCTGCGATATTTGCGCCTTTCGGCTAGACACGTCTGTTTTCAGCACGTCAATTTTTGTGCCGGGTTTGCATTCCCCCTTTGATCCCTACTCTCTCAGCCAGACTGCAGTGATGCAGCCTGTTTCCAGGACCACTACTTGGAGGCGGAGTAGGGTCTTCGTCAGCTCTGGTTCGCTGACCCTGACGCAAGCAGTCAAGCTGACTGCATTCATCTCGTTTGCTGCGACTTCGGTCCATTCATACGGTTATGATCTAACATTATGTACCTGAACAGTGAAATATCTATGTTGCAGAAAATTTTCTAAATAATTTTATATTTCCCATGTTGCTCCTATCGATTTTATTTTAAATAGAGCACCTTCACTCTAGCATTCATCATGAGCCCTAGCTATATCCAAAAATACTACCGCAGTTTTTTTCTGTCTTTTGAAATACTGATTATGCTTCAAGTTTCAATTTAATTATCTGATTCATAGTACGTCTGTTCTTCCCAAATCCCGACTGAGTTTGGCTATATAGATTATTCTTTTCCAGATAAAACTTTAATCTTTTATTTACTATGGTTGGTAATATTTTACCTAAATTGGACGTTAAACATATTGGTCTGTGTAAACTGGCATCATGGACATCTTTTTCTGGTTTTAGTATTGGAATAATTACTACTGTTTTTCGTGTCTTGGGAATTTTTCCTGTATTCCAAATTTTGTTAAACAGGGATGTCATAGTTTTTTGGTACTTTTTGGGATGTGTTTCAAGATTTCGTAGCTCAAGATGTCATGCCCTGATGATGTATTTGGTTTTTCCTTTATTGCATTTTCAACTACTTCCATTGTTATATCTGCATTTAAATATGCTAGATTTTCAGTATTCTCGGGTACTTCTTTACCGAGTTTTTTAAGATGTGTTGCTCTTCTGTTGGTTTCAGCCTGACCTAGTTTACCATAGAACTAACTCAATGATAGTATCTGGCCAGCACCTATGCTTTCTGCCAGTCAGTCTCATCCATTTCAGGTCTGTTTACAGTAGGTATTTGTTGCGTTATCAACGGTATGTTCATAAAATAGGCCAAGCATACGTATAGTAGGTGTAACGCCAACAGTAAATGATCAAATAAATGCTCCAGTGACAGATACGATACAGACTTCATTGTCGATACATTACTCCAATATAACAGATGTTCATCAAGTTAATACACTTGAATAGTGGCCACACATAGGGCCTAGTGATGACGTCCAATTTATATTATGATTGAGTAATTGGCCGCCAAATGACGCGTGCACCATGGGTTGAGTGATGGTGCCCGTGGTCTGGTTTTGTGTAGTGTGCAGATGTGTTCAGTCAAAACAATGTTCATACAAAAATAACAGGGCAATCCACATAGGACGTCAGTAAACTCACGACGTATAAAGTCAATGATTCTTGAAACAGCCGTTGACGTTTTTCTTCATTATTTATTGTGGACGCCACAGTGACAAAATGGTTACGCGAATATGTAGGCACATCAAACAGTCATTATCACAGCAACATTCAATACAGCAATGGACGGTAGACAGCATTACAATGATGAGTCAGATGCATGTTATATTTCATAGTGCTGTAAATGTAGTCAGGTGAAAAACTCCATCCTTTTCTATAACAGCCAGGAGATAACCAGATGTATGAGATCAGTTCACTCTCCTTAATCTGACTTCAGCAAGACAGACACGTCTGCCGAAGTATAAATAATGTCCTCAAAAATATCCTCTAGATAACAAAGTAGCAAGTAATGGTCCTTGGGACATGCATCAACCGATGCAGTACAATACAGCGACATGTGAGCTGGGAAACATCTCGTGACGACGACTTTCGAAGACAGGCTATGAATCGAAATCGCTCACGACCCAAAATCGATAGAGTTAATGAAAAAGTCAATTTACCTTGCCTTCAGGAAATACACAGAAATATTACGCCTCCCGGCATGTGCAAATACACTAGAGGTATTATCTCGAATAAACGAAATATCCATTAAGAGGACTACACATCCCTGACAGAACAAAAAATAGCGGAGATCCCCTCTTCAACGAGGCATCTCTTTCGCTATTCCAAATCGCTCACTCCACTAGTGGTGGGCGGAAACCGATCGACCAAGAAGCAAGACAAGTCATGCGCAGTCCAGCGCAAAATGACCACAGCTCAGAACTTAAGACGCAAGGACCTTTACTACGAACCAGCGTAAGAATGATTACCTTAAAAGGATAACCCAACAGGTTGCCAACCGTTGTCTGAGAAAACGGCCTAGCATAGCAAACTTAACTGCATTCAATACCAACGCGAGGAGACAACTGCTTACCGAGAAAAGTGACTATAAATTTCAAGCAGTTGTTGCCCTTGCGTTATAAAATAGATATTGTAATAAAACGATGTTGCGAGAATTTATCACGCAACATATCACCACCTCCTCCCGATAAAAAAAAATGTGGAACATATTTTTTTTTTTTAAATATCAAAGAGCATGCGATAAGCGGCTCAAAACGCACGAATTATGCGCTGATAATTAATTAAATTGCCTAACATGAGGCTAAATATAGAGTGTCTGGTGAGGATATACCTCAACAGAAAAATAAATATGTCTCAAAAAATATTCACATCGGGGAGGTGTCACCAACACACATCACGTTAGCATGTAAACACAATATACGTATGCAAGTTACCATAATCATCATTAAACAGCATACTCTAATATTGTCTTTAAAAATGGATGTACAAATCTGATAGGAAAATTTAAATAGTACATTCTTTGACATGTAATGACATAAGTACATAGTAAAGTTAAACTACATGACGATCCAGGACATATGCTCTGGTATTCCGAGGGTAAGTACACAATCTAGAACTCGTCATGCTTGATAATAGTAAGGTAAGTCCTCAGCTCAACAATGACATTCTGAGAAAGTACAAGCAATATAATGCTAATTAATAACTAATATGCTTCATAAGGTACAATACATTATTAATAATTGTGGCTGTTTAGTAAACTAACGGCCCTTATATTAACTACTCAGTCCTCCTCTATCATCTTAAAAAACGAACAGAAGAAGATGACAACAAAGCACGATAGTGTGTACATATAAAGTAAGTACAGATGTGCTAATCTATTGTAGAAATATAGGTGTGTTATGACTCTGTAATATATGGAAATATAGGACAGAAGTATTAGTTGGAGTCATGTGGGCATCTAGACAAAATGTCAGCCATCACATTATCCGCACCACGGATAGCTCGTACCGTGAAGTGAAAAGGTTGAAGAGCTATAGCATATCGAGTGGATCTCGAACTCTTCAAATTCTTAGTCTGAATAGCTGTAAGAGCTTTCTGATCAGTCTCTAGAATGAAATGTGCGCCCAGGAGGAATCTTTGTAGCTTTAGAATTGACCAAACCATCGCTAACAACTCACGGTCTAAAACCGAGTAGTTCCTCTCTGCCGCATTTAGTTTTCTAGAAATGTACATAACAGGATGCAGAGTATTTGCATATTCTTGCATCAGTGCTGCTCCAATCCCAGTGGATGAAGCATCACTCCGAAGAACAAAAGTCCTATCAAGAGTAGGTAATCTTAAGATGGGAGGAGAAGAAAATATATTCTTGATTTGGTCTAGTGAAGATTGGCATTCTTCAGACCAACGGACCAGATTAGGCGAACCTTTCTTCAACAATGTTGAGAGAGGTGCCATGATCGAAGATAAATTTGGAATAAATCTCCCATAAAATTGAATTAAACCTAAGAGACTCCTAACTTGTTTCTTCGTTTTAGGAACAGAGATGTTCAGTATTTTGGAAGTATTGTGGTCTTCTGTCTTCAAGAGACCATGACCAACACGATGACCCAGGAAAGAGATTTCACCAAAACCAACAAAAGCTTTAGAAGGTTTTGCTGTCAAATTATTCTCACGTAGAGTGGACAGTAAGTCATATAACCCTAAATAGTGATCTTCCCAGGTATCACTGAAGAGACAGATGTCATCTAAGTATGCGATGACATCCGAACGATGTGACAGAATTCGACGCATCATGCGAACGAAAGTGGCAGGGGCGTTCATGAGACCAAAAGGCATAACATTCCATTGAAATAGACCCCTAGGTGTAGAAAAAGCAGTAAGAGGTTTGGCATGCTCTGCTAAAGGCACTTGCCAATAACCTTTAGACAAGTCAAGTTTAGTGAAGAATCTAGAATTAGAAAGTCTAATCAGTAGATCTTCTAACAAAGGCATCGGTTCAGCGTCGAACTTTGTGACCTGATTCAATTTGCGATAATCAACGCAAATTCGTATGTTCTTATCCTTCTTCCGGACAATAACCATGGAAGAAGAATATGGTGAAGTCGATGGTTCAATTATATTTAATTGAATCATTTCATCCAATTCCTTTTCCACTTGCGACTGAAAGTGTATAGGAATAGGATACGGCCTAACCCTAATTGGATTATTGTCGGTAAGAATTATGTCATGTTCTATGACATCTGTGTGTCCAGGAATGTCAGTGAGAACATCCTGAAATGTTTGTAACATCGACGAGACTTGTCGATGTTCGTCACCAGAAAGATTAGGAGAAACAGAAACGTTTTTCCAAGATTCCGTGGAATGTAATGGAACCACTGGAAGGGGAAGGTTGACATCAGAGAAGGTAGCTTCCTCATCCTGTATGACAGACAGGGATGAATAATGACCGTGAGGTGCAGGAGCATCATCCGTTGCCTGGAAAATAGGCAGCAAATAGTCCGGACGTTCGTGAAATTCCGAAAGCATGTTTATGTGGAAAGTTTTATGCTTTCCATCAATATCGACCACATAGTCAACATCGGAAATCCGAGAGACTATTGCATACGGACCTTTCCATGCAATAAGAAGTCTATTTTCCCTACTGGGGAGTAGGACGAATGCTTTGTCACCTGGACAAAGTTGTCGTAGACATCTATTCTTGTTAGCAAACTGCCTTGCCTTCTCTTTAGCAATTTCTGATGAAGCAGTTGCTAGCTTACATGCCTCAATGATCTTTTGTCTAAGAGCAATGACATACTCATATGAGGATTGAGTTTCATCGCTAATATCATCGGCAGTGATGAGATCGTGTAATAAAGACATAGGGCCGCGTGGACGCGCGCCAAAGACAAGTTCGAAGGGAGAAAATCCTGTGTGTTCATTAGGGACTTCTCTATAGGCAAAGAGAGCCGCGGGTAAAACCCTGTCCCAATCTTGAGGATGATCTTCAGTTATCTTACCAAGCAAAGTCTTGAGCGTTCTATTCAGACGCTCAACTAACCCATTAGACATAGGATGGTAGATACTACTGAGAGATCGTTCAATATGTAAGGTAGACATTACCTGTGACATAGTGTCAGATATGAGTTGAGTGCCATGGTCTGACAATATTTCTCTGGGGAACCCCAAGCGAGAAAATATCAACCAAAGAGCATCTGCGATATCTGTAGTAGATATGCTCTTAAGAGGAATAGCCTCTGGCCAACGTGTGCACATATCGACACATGTAAGGATAAACTGATGTCCTCTGGCCGACTTGACCTTAAAAGGGCCAATAATATCTATGGCCATTTTCTGAAACGGCCGAATAGGAATGTCAGCAGCCTGGATAGGCGCAGCATGTCGTGGTCCTCTAGATTTGACCTCCTGACATACCTTGCATGATCGGCAGTAAATACGAATGTCCTTATTGACAAAAGGCCAAAAGAAAGCCGCAAGGACTCTCGACTTCGTACGGGCAAAACCCATATGTCCAGCACATTGCGAGTCATGAGCATGTTGTAATATTTGCACTCTCATGCTCTTGGGAACAAGAATTTGCGAATGTGCCGACGTAGTCGAATCTTGTACCATACGTACAAGTACGCCGTTTCTCATTGCAATCCAAGATTTTCTATTTGTATCCTGATTCGGATCACCTTTCTTCGCAAGAACGAAGAATTTTTTTAAAGAAGGATCTTCTTCTTGCAATTTTATGAAAGAGTCACGAGTGATTACTAAGTGACTATCTTGGCTATCAACTTCATTATCACTATTCAGTGAAGTTTCGGGTGTTTGTAGAGCTTGTGCTCTTGTAACTACTGCATTTGTAGCTTGCATGTTATTATCTTCCCAAGCAGCAATCTGCTGTGGGGTACACTCCCTAACTCCGTGAATACGACCAATAATAAGGTCCGCAATAGGATTAGGTAAGAGACAAGCATGCACATCTCCAGTAAAGAAAGGAGTGGCAATGCGAATTACAGCAGTAGGATATTTTTCTAGAGTGCCGCCAAATGTGACACATTTAATAACCCTTCCTGTAGCACAAGATGGATCTACAAGCGATTGTCTAACACCAATAGTGGTGCATCCGGAATCGAAAAGTAGTGAGACCGGAGTATCATTAACAAGACCCTTATGTAGAATTAAAGAACCCCTCCCGTCATGCGCAACAGCAGCAGGAAGAGCGGGAAGTGGGTGACCACAACTCAAAGTAGTTATGGTACCCGGTTCGAATAAAGTACTGCATTGGGGGCATTTGTTTGCTCTCTCAAAGTCAAAAGCAGAACCAGTGACAGCGTCAAAGTTTTTACTATCAACAACATGATTACAGGCTCCCTCAGTTTCCTGTTGTACAGCATTAGCCTGCTGATATCTCTTTTTTTTGTGTTGAGATCTACCCCGACTATTATTACCTCTGAAGTTATCAGAGTTATTATTATCTCTGCAGTTATTATTGTCTCTATTGTAATTGTTATCCTGGTTCGAATTCCAGTTTCCACGATTACTATCATGTTCACATTGATGCGAACATCTATTTGTTTGGTTTTGAGGTCTTCGGCAGGAATAACCTCTATTACCATATCCTCTTTTGAAATGCCTATAATTATTAGGGTGATAGTAACGAGTACTATCAGGTTGTCTCCAATTCTTCGAAGAAGAATCACCATGAAATTGATTTCCATGATTTTGACAGAAATTACCGCTACTCTTTCTATCAAAATTTTGTTGGAATCTACGAGCAAAGTTTTGACCATACGGAGCTGCCGAAGCAACTGGTAAACCTTCTTTCACCTTAGAGTTACCCATGGTTATGTGTGGGTGCGCAGTTACGTATTGGCAACAGAAATCTTCCATTTCTTTTATTGTTTTAGGTTTACGTTCATGAAGGAAAGCAAGGAAAGACTCATTGACAGACGACATGACTTTGTCTCTAAGTATTAAGTCCATAAGTCCTTCATAAGTTTTTTCCGTCTTAGATAGTTCAACCCATCGTGAGAAAGTAATGCGTATTCTTGCAATAAACTCGGAGAATTCAACTCCATTTTCAGGTAACATGTTTTTAAATTGTAGACGATAGCCGTCTTCGTTAAGCTGATATTTCTTTAACAAAGCGGCCCTGACAACCTCATAATTGTTCTTGTCAGGTTCATCCACCATATTTAATATACTTAGAGCTTTACCTGTCAGTATCCCTGATAACTGATAAACATATTTTGCTTTGTCTATGTTATGAGCTGTACATGCTTGTTCAAATCTGTCCAGATAGAACATTATGTCATCACTGGAAGGACTAAATGTTGGTAACTTAATCTTAAAAGTATCATTATTAGCCTTACCAGAAGATGAACCCTTGTTTGAATCATTACCATTACTCATGTTCATCAATTTCAATTTTTCCAACTCTAAAGCTAAGACCTTTTCTTCATGTTCCATTTTTGCTTTCTCTTTCCTCTCATCAGATTCTCTCTGTAATCTTCTCTCCTCAGCCTGAGCCTCTATTTGAAGTCTTTCAGCTTCTTTTTCAAGTCTTTTATTCTCAGCCTCTTTTTGAAGTCTTTCAGCTTCTGATTCCCTTTTTTGTTTGTCCATTTCCATTTGGAATCTTTTTTCATCCACCTGCATCTGCAGTTTCTTTTGTTCAGCTTCCATTGCTTTATCATATCGAGCAGTTGCAAATTCTTCTAACTTATCACCAGTCTTCCCAAGCAATTTACCCTGCTCAATAAAGTGCTCAAATGTAGACATGTTGTCTAACATATGAGTCCAAAACCTGAAATAATTAACTAATTTATTTCAAACCTAAGTGTAACAAGTCTTAATTAAGCACTTGTATATTCACATCACATTATATTATCCCAGTCTCTGTGGGAAACAAGTCTCCAATCAAAGAACTTGTATATGAAATATCATCACTCAATTCTTGATCATAAGTGCACTTCTCATTCAATAGTGCACGACACTATTCATCATTCATTTATCATCAGTGTAGTAGTAACAGTGCATTAGCATAGCCCATTAACTAATTACTATAACTGTAAACAATGACTATGTAAACACATGCAGAATGTAAACATTGAAAATGTAAACAATGCAAACAATGTAAACAATAACAATGTAAACAATAACAAAGATCAGCAACAATACAAAAACGTTCGCAGAAATCAACTAAAAATAAAGCAGAAATTAATGAAATATCACAAAAAATGTGACGATATCTGCGATAGAATTAAACAAAATACATGACACCACAGTGTATAAACAAAAATGTTGTATGAAACTAAATTATAGACAAGAGTAGGCTAACAAATACAAACAAATCAAAACAAAACTAAAGAATGCGAAATAATAACGAAAACAATATTAAAACATGTCATCACAGCTAACATAAATAGCAACAGAAGTCGCTTAGCAAATTCCAGTATCGGAAATTTGCAAACCCTACAGAAAACGCTCACAATAGACGACCTCTATGACGTGGCATAATCTAACGGAGACACCACCCAACCGAGAACCCGCTGAAATATAAACATATAAATATACGAATAACATATAACATATAGAATGAGATGATACACAGAAGACTCAGCAGAAGTATAAGGGCACAGTTTACATACAAACAGGCCACTTAACTTATAGGCTTCCAATCGTAGAACAGCAGAAAAAACGGATGTCAATCAACGTCCTAAAGAGCGAAGCTCCAACGATGATGGCACATCTGAACTGCTTCCACTGCTAACACGATGGTACAAGAGCTTCTGAAATACTGTGTGTTGAGTTGTTTCGGCACTTGACCTTCTAATCCAAAAGTAAGTTGATGGAAATCGGTACTTGGCCTTCTTCAGAAAACAACCCGTTTCAACCGGCACTTGACCTTCTCAAAAAACGACAGCACTGGAACCTTGACAGCAGCAACTTGCTTGACTTGCGTAAAAGATAACAGCAGTCCGAGTTATCCGGCAACATGTAACAACGCCGGGTACTGTCAAATTCTTGTTTCCGTCAAAAAATTGAAATTTTGACTTTTACCGGGCAACGCCGAGTACTTTGAAAATTTTGAAGATGTTGACTGTATTGAAGAATGTTAATTGAAAATTGAAGGATGCTGTAATGTTGAAAATGAAGTGGGTAAGGGACCCCGTGTTTGCTGGTACCAGAATCAAACCAGCTTATGGCCACCAAATGATGACGTCCAATTTATATTATGATTGAGTAATGGCCAAATGACGCGTGCATGGTTGAGTGATGGTGCCCGTGTCTGGTTTTGTGTAGTGTGCAGATGTGTTCAGTCAAACAATGTTCATACAAAATAACAGGGCAATCCACATAGGACGTCAGTAAACTCACGACGTATAAAGTCAATGATTCTTGTAACAGCCGTTGACGTTTTTCTTCATTATTTATTGTGGACGCCACAGTGACAAAATGGTTACGCGAATATGTAGACACATCAAACAGTCATTATCACAGCAACATTCAATACAGCAATAGACGGTAGACAGCATTACAATGATGAGTCAGATGCATGTTATATTTCATAGTGCTGTAAATGTAGTCAGGTGAAAAACTCCATCCTTTTCTATAACAGCCAGGAGATAACCAGATGTATGAGATCAGTTCACTCTCCTTAATCTGACTTCAGCAAGACAGACACGTCTGCCGAAGTATAAATAATGTCCTCAAAAATATCCTCTAGATAACAAAGGTTTTCAAACCTAGTTCATGTAACAAAGTAGCAAGTAATGGTCCTTGGGACATGCATCAACCGATGCAGTACAATACAGCGACATGTGAGCTGGGAAAACATCTCGTGACGACGCCTTTCGAAGACAGGCTATGAATCAAAAATCGCTCACGACCAAAAATCGATAGAGTTAATGAAAAGTTAATTTACCTTGCCTTCAGGAAATACACAGAAATATTACGCCTCCCGGCATGTGGAAATACACTAGAGGTATTATCTCGAATAAACGAAATATCCATAAAGAGGACTTCACATTCCTGACAGAACAAAAAAATAGCGGAGATCCCCTCTTCAGCGAGGCATCCCCCTAGCTATTCAAAATCGCTCACTCGACTCACTGGTGGGCGGAAATCGATCGACCAAGAAGCAAGACCAGTCATGCGCAGTCCAGCAGAAAATGACCACAGCTCAGAACTTAAGACGCAAGGACCTTTACTACGAACCAGCGTAAGAATGATTACCTTAAAAGGATAACCCAACAGGTTGCCAACCGTTTGTCTGAGAAAACGGCCTAGCATAGCAAACTTAACTGCATTCAATACCAACGCGAGGAGACAGCTGCTTACCGAGAAAAGTGACTATAAATTTCAAGCAGTTGTTGCCCTTGCGTTATAAAATATATATCGTAATAAAACGATGTTGCGAGAATTTCTCACGCAACACCTAGGCAGTCAAATATAATACAAGAAACGAACTGTTGTGTCCGTCTTGTGTCCGCACGGAAGTCGTCTAACACAACATTGTTAAAATCATGAACAAATCAAGCAGAGCTCAAAATATACTTCCTTTCAGTTAAAATCTCATTTAGCAATCACACACATTGCTAATGCCTCATCAAGTAGAATCATACAGCGGACATAGAATATCATCAAAATAACTACACATCCCACACAACCATTCCGGCTGAATACTCTGCTCTGTAAGTTATGCCCCTTTCGCTCACTCACTGTTACGGTCCCGCTGTATCTCTTCTTGCTAGTTGTTATTAAAAGATTCAGCACCGTTGGATGTGAGTTTATTTGGTTGCTTGTCAATACTTCAGATATTATGATTCATCTATTCTAATTCCAGCTTATAGTTCGATTGCAGTTTTAAGCCATTATTGTGTGATTAAATTATTATTATATTCAGTGTCGTTGTTGTATATTAATTCTCCAGCAGTGTTGGTTATATTATAGTTAGTCTTATGAATACCTGTGATAATCTGGACTGACCTTGCAAGGATTAACAACAGTCACAGCACAGAATGAGGACTTGAATAATTCAGGCAATTAACAAGTTCCATTGACGACTGAACAATTTAATATATACTGAAGCACATTAAAAACGCACCACTATTATATATACTGATGCCGAGAAGCTGGCAAAAAAAGTGTGGGAATGGATTTTCCCCGTGTTTGCCATGAAGTAGAGAGCGAATGGCTGCTGGAATGGAAAGTGCAAGATTCCACCCATTTGTGTGTGTACAGACTACATGAAAACGATGAAAGTTACACGTGCAACACGATTCTCAACAGCTATGACCCTGAAAATGTGTACGCGATGTGGCAGTATACTCGGTATAAAAAGGCCGTTGAGACAAAACACCCAGTACATGTGCTTGAAATGCCACGACTATCTGAAAACGACCGCCAACGAGCCATTGGTATGTTGGGGACCGGAATGAGCTCGCGGGCCATTGCCAGAAGGATGAATTGCCACCACAGCACTATTGTACGTCTCAATGAACGTTACGGAACCATTGGCGGTGCCCGGGATAGACTTCGGAGTGGCCAACCACGAGTTACTACCCCTGCGCAAGATCGTCATATTGTGCTGAGTCACCTAAGGAATTGACTCTCCCGGTAAGTCAAACAGCAAGAGCAATAGTGGGTAGACATGGGCAAGTCTCTCGAATGACAGTCATACGACGACTCAGAGATACAGGCCTTACTGCAAGACGACCTTATGTTGGGCCAAACTTGACTCACAGACATCGTTAGCAGCGCCTGCAATGGGCAGAGCAACATATCAGATGGACTAGACTGCAGTGGAATGCTGTCCTATTCACAGACGAGAACAGATTCAACATATCCTTTGCAGATGGACGTATGCGGATTTAGCGACGGTGTGAAGAGCGCTTTGCAGATTGCTGTGTCAACCGATTTCGAGGTGGCAGTATTCACATTTGGGGAGGATTCAGTTTTCACCATCGCTTGCCTCTTCACCTCTTCCGTAGAAATGTTAATGCTGTGACATATCGAGATGAGGTTCTGGATGCACTGGTTGCTCCTGCGTTCACAATTTATCCAGACTTGCAGCTTCTCCAGCAGGATAACGCACGTGCATTTTTTTGTATTTTTGGTTTTCTCCCTTGCCTGCACAGAATGCAATGAATTTCATAACAATCAAATGTACAAAATAATGACCAGCATGGATTCATAGGAAAATGAATAAAGATTCCAAATATGTAAACTTGTACACACTTATATTTACATTTCCCACTCTGTTCCTGGATTATACAGGTGGTGCGTTTTTAATGTGCTTCAGTATATATATCCTTTTACACAATGAGCGTAACACATTTCTCACACATTAACTTGGCTTTAACATAGTACTAAGCTCTACGCAATGTTCGTCCCACAGACTTAGCTCGTCTGGATTAACCGTTAAGTCTGTAGCGTAATAGAGTTTGCAACCAACTCCTACTGAATCCGATCCTTGGAATTATTATCCCTTCACAATGCTAGTGAGTACATTATCCGTAAATCTATAGATCCTGTCTATGTATCATTATTCAACATCTTTGGCTTGCATCGCCAGGTTTTAACTGCCATGTGTATAAGTACACCTTGAACGTAATCTGCATCATTCGCGATACTATTCTGGACTTTATCTGGTCCTATGTTTAATTTGATACGGATTCTTACGCTATTTTACACTTTCCAGTGGATCGACCGTTCCACATATATACTTAGTCAGTGGCTATACCACATATTAAAACACAATCCTTAAGTGGCTTTACCACACATTCCAACACTGCCATTCGGCTCAATGGCCATACATAGACTTTCCTAGTCTTTAGACACATATCCTTATATCGGCTTAAAGCCAGAACACAACGGTTCTACACTTGAGTAAGTGGCTATACCACACAATTGAAACACTATCCATAAGTGGCTATGCCACACATTGAAACACTGTCGGATGGCACGCCGGCCATCAGGCCCGCAGGCCATAGGTAGACCACTGTAACTAGGCCTGACGCGTCATATCTTGATCTGCGCGATTTCCAGTATTAATTCAATTGAGGTGTCTCGTGGTGCATGCATGCGAATGTGGCCATCATTCACATGCTTGCAAACCGGAAAAACAGTCCTCAACATCATTCCCCCCCCCCCCTCCCAAACGTGACACTCGTGGCACGCATGAGATTGGTGGCGAAGATGTGACCGACTATAATCTATGCATGTTATATATCGTCAAGAATGATATAATGAAATTAATATACACAATTAGAAATATCAATTATAAAATTATGTCCATTGTCAACATCAAGGCAAGAAAGTTATCTCAATCCTGTGACGCAAAGTTTCTAGATAACAAGTCCGCGAGGTTATTATCAGTTCCTGAAATCGGTATGATTGTAAATGCGAATTCTTGTAGTAACAGAAACCATCTGTAAATTCTTGCGTTTTTCATAGTTCTCGAAGTGATAAACGTGAGCGGACTGTGGTCTGTGTAAATAAAGAACTTTCTCCCTATCAAGTACTTTGACAGTTTTTCTAAGCACCAAACCACCGCGAGCAGTTCGCGCTCTCCTGTTCGTATTTTTGTTCCGCAGGAGTAAGCTTGCGTGAGACAAACAAGCATGGATGGAGTATCCCTTCATAGCATTGAAGCAAACATCCTGCAATTCCGGAACTGGATGCATCTGTTTGAATCAAGAATGGTAAATGTATGTTTGGTAATAACAGGATAGGAGGATTCTTAAATAAATTCTTTATCATAATCAGAGATTCTTCGCACTGCGGTGTCCATAATATATTTTTTGGACTACCTTTGGCCAACAATCCGGACAAAGGAGCAGAAATCTGTGCGAAGCGTGGTATAAATTTATGGTAATAGTTAACCAGCCCAAGTAAACTTCTTACTTGTTTCTTAGATGATGGAATAGCAATCTCCAGTATGCGCTTGACTGTATTGTCATCAGGGTGTAATCTATGGTTACCTATGCGGTGACCCAGAAAAGTAATCTCCTGACAACCCATCTGGACCTTAGAAGGTCTTACAGTCAAACCATGTTGTCGTAGTGTAAAGAGAAGAGAAGACAAACCAGTAATATGGTCTTCCCATATGCACTAGAAAACGAATGGTGAATGGAGAGCATCGACTCCACTTCTTTCATAATATTTGAGGGGAATTGTGAACCTCTGTCTGATAAAATTTCCTCCGGAAAACCAATACGACAAAAAATTGAAAATAATGCATCTGATACCGACGCAGTAGTGATGGTTTTTAGAGGTATGGCCTCAGGCCACCGTGTACAAAGATCTACACAGGTTAAGATATATCGGAACCCATTATTAGATGGAATTGATAACGGACCAATAATATCTATGGCTATCTTCTTAAATGGTCTTTCTGGTACATCAGTGATCTGTAAGGGTGCGATATGGAATCTGCCCTTACGTGATATGCTTTGACATGTCGTACATGACCTACAATATAATTTTGTGTCCTTATTGACACCAGGCCAATAGAATTGCGACGTGACTCTAAATAATGTTCTTTTAATACCCATGTGCCCTGCCATAAAAGAGTCATGCCCTGTTTGTAACACCAAAGGTCTAAATTGTTTTGGAACGACTATCTGATGAATAATTGACATACCATTATCATAGTATCTTGTTAGTATGGATTTCTTAATTTGAAACCAATGTTGTGCTGATTTCGTATGTTTACTAACTTTTCATTCTGCTAGCGCAAATAAACGCTGTAAACTTGGATCATTTTTTTGTTTTTCCGCAAACGCCGCTGGTGCTTCAGCAACGACGTCGGGAGACATAATTGTCTCTATTATAGGTGTAGGTGGGGTGGCCATATCTGTAGCCAACTGTTGTGCTCTGGTGACAACAGCATTTGCCACCACCGGGTGAGATTCAACCCATTTCGTAATCTCATGTGGAGTGCAATTTCTAACTCCAGGAATGTTACCTAAGATTATCTCAGCCACGGGAGCTCTTAACCCGCACGCATACACCATACCTGTATAAAACGGTGTATCGATATAGACATGTGCTATTGAATATTCTTCTATATTCCCACCAAATGTGATACATTTAACAGTTTTACCCGTAAATGCAGAGGGCTCGATAAGCGAGTGTTGTATGCCGACAGTAGAACAGCCGGAGTCACGTAAAACTCTTACTTCCCTTCCGTATAAGTATGCCTTGTGGTATGTGAGACGTCCCAAATTCTCACAAGCAGACATAGAAGACATTGTATGTCCACACCGAAGTGTATTTTTCCTCTCTGATATCAGATGTGATTGACAAACATAACAAGAGTCATCTAAAATGCTGCATGAATTAGCATGTTTGTTATCATCATCCTCATGATCTCTTTTGGTAGTACATGCGTTAGCATGACTATGTTTGTCATTATTCTTTGAAGATGACCTAAAATTATTTGTTTTCTTTTTGCCTGATTTTATCTTTTAATAAAAATCTGATGAATCATCATTATCATCATTCCTTTTATATGATGATACATGATTATTGTAATCCCTGTAATAGTCTTTGTGATAATCATCACGACCCCTGCCTTTGTGTCCTCCACGATCATGAGGTGAATAACCTCGATAACTCCGACGATAGAATCTTCACGGTGAGCGATACCGAGGGAAGTTGTAAGACCCCCGACATTCATGACGAAACTGTGTACGATATCGACCGTCCGTGCTCTGTGATCTAGGTCGGTGATCATAAGATCTATGATCATGGAGTGCTGCACACGTAGGCATAGGATCTCGAGGAAAAGATCGATGGACATCCTTATTCGGGTGTGCCGTGACAAACTGTCTACCGAATTTTTCATATTCTGCAATAGAGTTAGGGTGTCTCTCCTGTAAGAAGGATTCTAAATCATGACTACATGAGGAGAGCACTTTATCACGTAGCATGAGATCCATTAACCCCTCATATGATTTGGTAATACCTGATAATTCTATCCATCTATTGAAATAATGTTTAATGGAAGCAATAAATTCCCCAAAGTCAGCGTCCTTACTAGGCTTAGCCATATGGAAACGTTCTCGGAATCCAGATTCAGTTAACTGGAACCGTCTAAGAAGTACTTCTTTTACGACATCAAAATCGTTTCTGCTTTTCTCATCTAGATTCATGAAAACCTTGAGTGAGTCCCCGGTCAAAAAATCAACCAAAAGACTACTCCATCTTTCCTTAGGTATGTTTAAACCTGTAACTTTCATAATAAATCTTGATAAAAATGAATCGATGCAATCTCTAGATTGATCGAAATGTGGCATCTTCAATTTTGGATAAAATACATTTGAATTAGCCGAAGGTCGGGACTGTTCTGATTGCACCCTAGCCAATTCAACAGCCTTTTCCTTCTCAGCATTTAATCTTAAAGTCTCAAGCTCAATAGCATGTTTATGTTCTTGGTCTAATTGAAGGAGTTCCATTTTTCTTATTTGCATTCTCTCCCTATCTAATTCTCTTTCCTTTTCTTGTTGAGCTATTTCCTTCTCCTTAAGGGGGAACACCCACCCAAAAATGGGTTATCTTTTTAAAAAATTAACAGAAAAATAACTAACAAACTTGTTGACATACAATTTGGCCACATGTTACAAGAGATATTATATTTTATGATGAACAAAGTTTACTTTATAAATTTTAATGTTTTATGTGAAAATAATTAATTAACATGAAGTGATGAAAAAAAATGAAAGGAAAACCCCCAGTGCACCTGGGAATGAATTTCACTCACATAAAAAGTGCAAAGAATGCCAAACCAGCAGATGATGTGCATAACATCCCTACCTATGGCGTGAACCACCCAAACATGTCTACCTCAATGAGCTTTTTAGATATGGCTCTTGCAATATGACCCTTTTAAATAGCACAAATTTAGAACTTTGTATAGCAATATCTCTGTTTCTATACCATGTAAGACAAAAGTGGAGGTTCATGCCATAAAGGATAACATGGGCTATAAGTGTGCAAAATGTGAAAGCTATAGCTTTAAAATTGTAGAAAATATCACCGGAACTGTAAATCGCAGGCCCTGTTTTCGTTAAAGTTTAGTTTTTAAAATGTTAAAACACTTATCTGATCTCTTTAAACATTGATAACTCATTAACTATTACAGATAAACACATAATTCAAAAAGAATATCGAAGTAAAAATGCTTATAAATATTTAAAACACAATTATTATATGCAAATCAAAAATAACCTTTTTGTCTATTTCTGGGTGTATATGCCCCCTTAAGTTCTTTCTGTAATTCTCTCTCTTTTTCTTGTTGAGCCATTTCTTTCTCTTTTGAGCCATTTCTTTATCTTTTAGAGCCATTTCTTTATCTTTTTGAGCCAATTCCAACTTTTTAAGTTCGCGTTGCTCAATTCTTTCCTGTTGAGATAAATGCTTTTCATATCTCGTTTCAGCATAAGTCTGAAGATCAGAACCTGATTTACCTAGGCTTTGTCCAATTTTAATAAAATCTTCTAACGTAGACATGGTGCTACGTATCTCAATAATTTATATAAGTATATTAATTGTCAATAAATATTCTATGAACATATAGGCTTCATTAATTCAAAGTAACTATGATATTTAATATAGCCAGAGACAAGAACAGGTGACGATAAACAATGGATTGAACAAGCAAATGGACCATAATGAAATGATATATTCAATTATACGACGCTATGAAACAGATAAAAAGAAACTAAGTAGGTACTAGACATATTAATTAGCGAAATAAAATGTTTAAAGTAACATTACAAAAATTTTACGATACAAGTCGTCCTAAAGTAACAATGAGACAGAGAGATTTTAGATCACAAACGAATAAAATCGAACAATACGGAAACTAGGTTATGCAAATAAAATGACGCAAGCACGTGACGTCACAACTAGCACAAGCAAAGTGATTATATTGCTAACTGAAGAAACATTTATATCCTAACTCAAAAGAAAAATTAATAATCAGTTAGATCCTCAGTCAGCGAATATAAGCAATTATCCCTAAAAGTCGTTATAATTGTTTAAATCTTCCAAAGGAATGCCCAAGCAATGATAAGCCCTATCCATCCGTCCCGCGAAGTTACATAAAGTACATCAATAGTAAACACCTAATGATAATTACTAGAACTGCAAAATAGGACAGACAAGTGACAGTGGAGGAAAAATTAAAGGCCAAAGCTAGCCAACTGGACAACACACACTAGTCGAAAGCTCTAATTTAGACAAGAACTTATCTTCATGTGATCATGCCACTGTGATCCAAAAAAACCACAACAAGATGTTCCCAGCTGTTTGACTTGTTTCCATTGAGAAGCAGAAGTGACCGGTTGATTGAAGATTTTCGAAATTGATATTGAAAGAAATTCTGTCGAAATACTTCCCCGGTTGCTCTGGAGGTTTAACAAGTGTATGGATTGTCTTTCTGGTTCTCTGTGATGGTTCAGGATCAAAGATTGAATGACATACGATCGATTTGAATCAGCGAACTCAGCGACCGTTGATCGGAGTGATGACTCGACCTTGACCTTCGTAACTTGATGTGTAAATTCGAGTTGCCAGATTGGACCCGCGACTTGAATGAGACCTTCTTGAACTGTTCAATTTCCACTGTTACTTTGTCTGTGACGAACTGAATTGATCTTGAAGTTGTTTCCACTAGAATCTTCCCAACTTGAAGCCTGATTCATGAACATTAGTTCGTTCAATTGGGTAACGGAAAAGATGAATTCTGAAAATTGTCCGAACACGTCTGACACCAGTATGTTAAGGTCCCGCTGTATCTCTTTTTGCTAGTTGTTATTAAAAGATTCAGCACCATTGGACGTGAGTTTATTGGGTTGCTTGTCAATACTTCAGATATTATGATTCATCTATTCTAATTCCAGCTTATAGTTCGATTGCAGTTTTAAGCCATTATTGTGTGATTAAATTATTATTATATTCAGTGTCGTTGTTGTATATTAATTCTCCAGCAGTGTTGGTTATATTATAGTTAGCCATATGAATACCTGTGATACTCTGGACTGACCTTGCAAGGATTAACAACAGTCACAGCACAGAATGAGGACTTGAATAATTCAGGCAATTAACAAGTTCCATTGACGACTGAACAATTGTAACCGCGTATACCGTAAATTTTTAGATACAGGCTATATTAACATAAAATAAATTTGTATACAAACAGAAGGTTAAAAAAAGTCTTAGCGCAGATGTTTAATTAAACCAGGCTAAGCTTCGCTTCGCCAAGCATACGTCACGTGATTTTTATCCAATCGTGAGCTCAGAAAAATGTAGAAGGGACGCGAATAATTTCCCCAGCAACCTAATTAGTTGGAGAAGAAGGACGCGTCTAGCTAGTAAGGAATAAGTTTGTGCTGATAACGCAGTGGTTTTACTGCATGAAAGTTATTCAAAAGAAGAATTAGAAATTCTAGGAATGATGGCATGTTCTCTTCAAAGTGCATTTTGTGTGTAATTAAACTCTATATTCGAAGACTGTAAGTAGGAACTAATTACTATAAAATTATTAACCCTGCCGAAATCGAAAGATTGTTGCAGATTTAGCAAGGGAACAATGGCTGAAAGATTTCTGTTCAAATGTACATGCAGGATTGATTTGTTTTGATGAAGCAATAACATATCAGGCGGAGATATGGTAAAATTTTATATCCTGAAGAAGCAGAATAACCCCTATTGCACTACTGGTATGCACTTACTTGAAAATGTGGCATTATGAAGAAGAATAATTGTCATATGTGTCTTATGAAGTTTTGCCATGTCGACTTGTAATTACGTTATAATTAAATGAAAGTCACCTTTATACTAAAGGCAGGTCGTCACTCATTTGCTTTGCCATGCATTCATGAGAGGAAAGAAGGAAAGAATAAATGAACAATAACTACTCTTGCTGGTAAATTATATAAATAAAACACATCTGCTCTAATACTACACCTTAGAGGATTGTCCCCGAACCTGGTAAATTCCTGTAAGTCTGTAGAGAGAAATCATCACCTCTAGCAGGCTAGCTAGTAATCAAAATCTAATACTCTCGATTCAAAACAGCAATCCCCACTACCCTACCCGGCCACACATCTCAATTTGGTGCCGTATGACAAGTCCTCTAAAAAAAAAGAGCAGAAGGATGATGGACCAATTAATGGAAAATTAGCCGCCGTGAACATCATAGCAGCAACTACAACAACAACTATTTAAACATGGAGAAGTGTTCGACAACCATACAGAACAGAAAGAAGAGAACAGCATTGAGAAACCTCGCTTCAGAATTAAAACGTTGTAGAAGTTATGCAATCGATTTCCCTTGCATAAGAATAGTAGACGGATTGGTTGCAAAAGTTTATAAGATTGAAATAAAAGAGATTGTTGAAATCAAGCTACAACCATTGAAAGTCAAAGAAGGGAGACCAAAATTGAACTTGAGACAACGAACTGCGCCTGCAGTCACTAGAAAAGAGCCTCAGACAGAGAATGTCGCAGTACAAACGGATGACAGGTTTAAGAAAAGTCTAATTCCAGTCAGGATAAAATCAAGACAAGTTACAGAGGACTTACTTGATTTGTGCAGTGTTGAAATGGTCGATAATACAGAAAAGATGACATCTGAAGAAGAAGATAAGCTAGAATGCACGAAGAGGTACAAAATGATGGAGAAGTACAGAAAAGAAGTAGAAGAAAGATTTAGAGAGAGAGATAGAAGATGGCAGCAAGCAAATCAGATAGAGAAACAACACCAAACAAAAGCTCACGTAAAACAAATAAAAATCGACAATCACCGGCCCATTCCGCCTCTGACGAAAAATACAAGACCAGTCAGAAAAGCCACCCTAAATTATAATCCATCCAGCACAGATTCGTCTGACATATCAGAGTCAGAGACGACAGACTCTGAATTTTACCAAGACGACCACATACCCAGACCACCAACAGATGAAATACATCGAGCAAGACAACAACGAGACTCGTCCGAAAGCGAAGAAGATATCCCACCACTTGAATTACGTAATAGACTACAAGACAGAGACCTGCGCATTAGAAATGAAGAAATCATGCCACAGACGTCACACGATGACAACACGAAAACACCTTATATCCACACTCAAACTTACTCCCGCAGTGATAAATCGTCAGCTGATACCTATCACACCCCCAGTTCAGGCAGTTCTAGTTTTAACACTAGTGAAAACCAAACACTGCTATACCACAAGAACAAGATTGCTCGTTCAAAACAATCAGATCCTGAAGAAACTATACCCAAGCAGATTGTTGAACCATATACCAGCGATCTTTATGGAGACGAAACAGAACAAGACAGCATAGCTTTGTCAGACCCCAACGAACATAATGACAGAAAAATGGTAGAATTATACCAACAAGAAACAGACATTGATACAGCTAGTTCCATTGAAACCAGTGATGCGGATAGTACATTATTTGTACCAGTCAGCTCCAGCGTCAAACGCGCCTATAAAACAGAATCTGATGACTCAATCCCTAGCAACAAAATTCCGCGTATACAGCACAACTATATCAGACGAAAGATTCTGAAGAAACGCAATCATGTTCCAAAACCAAGCCGAGAAGTGTTAGCCTCATCTCAACTAGTCAAAAATAACAGTGTGCAAATTACTGTGCCCATTGTAACCAGTGCTAACGTTCAGCACAACCAGGTCAGAAGAAAAATCAAGGCGAAACATATACCTGCCTCAAAACCAACAGATGTTCCAGCCATACAAACCCTCACCACAGTAAAACCATCACCGCATTCGTCAATGTCCTCGGTGTCCCAACAATCAGCAAATGCAGTGTCGTCGCCTATCACACCCGTCACCACTGCTACTCAGTATGATGCTCGCCTAAGCAGTCGGGACATTGCAAGGTTAGAGATGGTGAAGGAACTAGCGAAGCTGTTCTGAAAAACACGCCCAGGTGTTTTATGTGTTCGCAAATCCGAACACGGTCATCGCATATGTGAACAAACCTTTTTAACTATGTACTAACTCTCCCCATGTACTCTATTTGCAGCTGTTGATAGTTCAAATGACTTGCTTACAGACTAAGATGTCAAAGCCTCACTGAGAAAGTTATTTTTTTCCAGCCTTAGAATACGGATAAAAAAAAAGAAATCAAGACCAGCCCACGGAGGATTCTAGTTAGACATTTTATTTGGATTATTGAAATAAAGATGACACAGATGATACAATGTTCTTTGTTTACAGACACCCTTATTAGTCAGACAGTTTTTTGATATTCAGAATGTTACACAACTTTACCTATAACACATGTGTCACACTATTCTGTTGTAACATTCATCTCCACTTTTGTAACTGATCATATTCCACGCTTCCATTCACCAGACATGTATTATGTTTATATGTCACACATTTTGAGGATCATAAGCCAATATTGTAAAACATTGACTGCCCTGAGGTTAGCAGCTGAAGAAAAAAAAAAAAAAAGAGAAAATAAATCACCCCATTACCAGTCATACACCCCACCAGCTTGATCCCTGATACTGCCTATCACAAATACCCCAATGACATTTGCGCATGCTGAATTTCTGCAAATGAAGAATCCCTTGAGAGCATTAGTATATGCTAACCCCAGATTGAACACATTACACCTATTTGTTGATGATGCCTTTGCCCATGTTAAAGAAATAGCATTTGCACATGCTGACCTAGCAAATGAAATACCCCTTTACAGCATTTGTATATGCTGAACCCACATTGAACACCCCATTACCGCATGATAACCACTAATGACACATGAGATGAAGAAGCAACTGGTTATGTATGATGAAAATGCCATTTTATATTAAGGTGAAACTTTATGTTGTCACAACTGAGATTTTGTTGAAATGTTTATGCACAAAATCCCCCACATTAACATTGGAGGGATAATCTTAGTCTTTCGTGGTTACGAGATAAGACAAAGAGATAATAGAATATTTGATGAATACCATGGACATGGAACAAATCAGAGCAGATGATTGTTGCACATATGAGGACCATATTTGAAGTCATTATTGATCGATTATCAGTAGACAAGAAACACAAATGAATTATGATAATCCCATGGAACCACAAGTACTAAGGACACAAAATGGAGATTAAATAATGGAGAAAAAAAAATAATGACTGAATAATTGCTACGCCCAGAGGTAAAGGAAATAGAGATACATCCGCATTTTTGGAGATATCTTTTTTTTGATTTTTTGCTCATTGCCTTTGTAATATGAACATTGTTGTATAACAAATGACTATTCCTTATCATGAATTACAGAATGTTGTAAGATAGTTGGAATAAATTGACAATGTACTATACTCATAACATACCCAGAATTACAGGAGAGAAAATAAATAAATGATTGATGAAATTGGACATACTGAGATTTGCTCACCCCGAGGATATTGGATAAGAAAATAACGTTATCCCAAGGACAGACATGTCACAGATATAGTACATGGACAATTAATAAGGATATATTTCCAGTACAGAATAAGAAGAATAGGAAGGATCCACATTTTAAAATATTGGAGATTCCTCACGATCAATTGAATATTTTTTCTTCCTTGCTATGTCACATTTTTTGAGTGATGACCCCCAAAATTTTTTTTCATCTCATATTGTCAAAAGTTCTTACATCTCAGTTAAATGTTTCCATAAATAATTGTTTGATGAGTTTTGCATAAATGTATTGCTAGATAAGGTACATAGGGAGTTACTAAGGATGAATTCTCAAGATAACAGGAGGACTAGAATAGATACAATGATATTGGAACACCATAAATGATACATTGGTGTTATGAAAAAAAAAAAGGAGACAAATATAAATTGTATACAAGGATGCCTCGAGAGTGACAACATGGATACATATTGTCAAGAGTATAAGCAGTTGTCTTAAAAGAGAAAATAAAGTAATACGGAACCCAATGTAGAAAATTCATGATGATTTGGAAACTATATTTTTCTTTTCCCTTATATTTCATATATGATAGTAACACATTCGTCTGTTGGTTGCTGAATAAGGTGATGTTTGAAAATTGATGTATGGGAAGTCAAAGAAGATCTTTGAAGAATAAATATATATATAAAATAATATTTCTAAGACAGAGTTCACAGAAAAAAAAAAATACTGTATTGACAGAAAAGAAAGAATGATTTGAAATAACTGACTAATGGACAGGATCACCACCAGACGCACAGATATTGGAGACAAACATCACATATTTTGAAGAAAAAAATGTAATATAGAACATTTTCTACAGTGACGGACTTAGAACGAATTTATACCCTTACCATTTAGAAAATGTCTATAACAAGGAAACATTCAGATAAATAAATAAGGATAAGCCATGAGGTTTTAATGCTTTTATTGTGAAAAATGATTACTTATAAAAATGATGCTGGTTGTATTATCGTCTGATAAATATGCATATTATGTTTAGAGATGTTTTCTACATGTAATATTGAGCAAGTGGCTCATTCACTGGAAAAAAAAAGAAGAAGAAGATGATGAGTACCCATGAAAACATTGGCTATTCTATGAAAGTGGATTACCATTACCATAGGAATTAGAGATTTTGGACATTTCTTGGAATATTTCAGAGTACTTGGGAAATAGAATAAATAAGTACGCAAAAAAAAAAAAGAGATTTGTTAAGTCTTGCAGAATTATATATGGAGCAAATAACAGGAACAGAAAAGAGATAACACCCCCACCACATCCAAGAGAATGTAATCAACTATATTTTTGAATGAAATGTAATAGATTATGATAATCCAGCCAAGTTCTGCAAATAAGATAGTTTATTGTTCATTCCCCAGTGTTGCCACTCGTCACATTTTTTTAGTGATGACCTTATGAGTGTTTTGCAGATTTTGTTGGGCAGTGTTGCCAATTTGTAAATTTGGTGAAAAATATTATGATGTGATGAATAAGTTACACTTTTTGAAGTTGATGTCCACTACTAGTTTTTTTTACATAGCAGATGACCTCATATAGACATAGGACCCCAGTATAGGAATTAAATTAAATTTTTTTGGAAATATTTTTGGACTTAGAAAAATTTTTGAACTTTAAATTTTTCTGAAAATTTTTTTGAACTTAGAAATTTTTGGGGATGGATTTTTTGTTATTGATAGTACTCAAATGTCTCCCTACGGGATACATTTGCAGGGCCCCGGAATCTGTATGTAACCGCGTATACCGTAAATTTTTAGATACAGGCTATATTAACATAAAATAAATTTGTATACAAACAGAAGGTTAAAAAAAGTCTTAGCGCAGATGTTTAATTAAACCAGGCTAAGCTTCGCTTCGCCAAGCATACGTCACGTGATTTTTATCCAATCGTGAGCTCAGAAAAATGTAGAAGGGACGCGAATAATTTCCCCAGCAACCTAATTAGTTGGAGAAGAAGGACGCGTCTAGCTAGTAAGGAATAAGTTTGTGCTGATAACGCAGTGGTTTTACTGCATGAAAGTTATTCAAAAGAAGAATTAGAAATTCTAGGAATGATGGCATGTTCTCTTCAAAGTGCATTTTGTGTGTAATTAAACTCTATATTCGAAGACTGTAAGTAGGAACTAATTACTATAAAATTATTAACCCTGCCGAAATCGAAAGATTGTTGCAGATTTAGCAAGGGAACAATGGCTGAAAGATTTCTGTTCAAATGTACATGCAGGATTGATTTGTTTTGATGAAGCAATAACATATCAGGCGGAGATATGGTAAAATTTTATATCCTGAAGAAGCAGAATAACCCCTATTGCAGTACTGGTATGCACTTACTTGAAAATGTGGCATTATGAAGAAGAATAATTGTCATATGTGTCTTATGAAGTTTTGCCATGTCGACTTGTAATTACGTTATAATTAAATAAAAGTCACCTTTATACTAAAGGCAGGTCGTCACTCATTTGCTTTGCCATGCATTCATGAGAGGAAAGAAGGAAAGAATAAATGAACAATAACTACTCTTGCTGGTAAATTATATAAATAAAACACATCTGCTCTAATACTACACCTTAGAGGATTGTCCCCGAACCTGGTAAATTCCTGTAAGTCTGTAGAGAGAAATCATCACCTCTAGCAGGCTAGCTAGTAATCAAAATCTAATACTCTCGATTCAAAACAGCAATCCCCACTACCCTACCCGGCCACACAATGTAATATATATATCCTTTTACACAATGAGCGTAACACATTTCTCACACATCAACTTGGCTTTAACATAGTACTAAGCTCTACGCAATGTTCGTCCCACAGACTTAGCTCGTCTGGGTTAACCGTTAAGTCTGTAGCGTAATAGAGTTTGCAACCAACTCCTACTGAATCCGATCCTTGGAATTATTATCCCTTCACAATGCTAGTGAGTACATTATCCGTAAATCTATAGATCCTGTCTATGTATCATTATTCAACATCTTTGGCTTGCATCGCCAGGTTTTAACTGCCATGTGTATAAGTACACCTTGAACGTAATCTGCATCATTTGCGATACTATTCTGGACTTTATCTGGTCCTATATTTAATTTGATACGGATTCTTACGCTATTTTACACTTTCCAGTGGATCGACCGTTCCACATATATACTTAGTCAGTGGCTATACCACATATTAAAACACAATCCTTAAGTGGCTTTACCACACATTCCAACACTGCCATTCGGCTCAATGGCCATACATAGACTTTCCTAGTCTTTAGACACATATCCTTATATCGGCTTAAAGCCAGAACACAACGGTTCTACACTTGAGTAAGTGGCTATACCACACAATTGAAACACTATCCATAAGTAGCTATGCCACACATTGAAACACTGTCGGATGGCACGCCGGCCATCAGGCCCGCAGGCCATAGGTAGAACACTGTAACTAGGCATGACGCGTCATATCTTGATCTGCGCGATTTCCAGTATTAATTCAATTGAGGTGTCTCGTGGTGCATGCATGCGAATGTGGCCATCATTCACATGCTTGCAAACCGCGAAACAGTCCTCAACACTCACTCACTGCCAAACATCACTTATTAACACTTTCCCCCATTTCCACAGGTACATCGTCTCCTGAGTCAGTAAACACTGTGTAGTGGCAACACTGTCCCACTGTTGGCTTTCAAACGGCGCTGCAGCGGCCTCTAGTCTTGACCAGTCAGACGCTGAAATGAAAGCTACCAAGGCTGCGATCCACTTGTTCGCCCAACATGTATTAGCAGCAACATTTTCGTCCTCTCAGCTTTGCAGACAGTAAAATGAATGACAACCAACAAACCTGCTACAATTTGGTTCACACTGCAGACGTTGGCCGACAACGGCGTCGTTTTCTTAACCAGAGGAGTGCTCACTGTTGCACTGACGTTTTGTTAGATCTGGCACTCTCGTACAACCAGGACCTGTACGTAACTCTAGGTCCCTACCAACTGTTCATATCAGGCTAACCATCTTCATCGACAACCGTGAATTACCAGCTAAACACAACTGACAACTTTTGCCTATCATCTGAAGTTACCTTCAACTTGCAAAGAGCCACAAATGTCCTTATACGCTATAGCACATGTAATGTGGCAGCGTACTGTTAATAAAAAATACTGCCTTGTATTTTCGCTCTCGCTACATCCTTAATGAAAGTCATAATTCGTTATACTCCTCTAACACACCTCCAAAATTTCAAACTTGCAACACCGTTCGTGATCTGAAAATCACTCGTGGCAAAAAATACCACCCTTCACTGCGTATCGCTAATCCGTGACCCGTGACACACTATTCAAAACAAGTACCTGACAACTGCGTGAATGACAAACAGGTCTGCGATGTACGTGACCCAAAATAGATTTCTGACCTGGCGCTGCACTGAAACTCATACCAGTGGCAAATTTACACTTCCTATTTTTCATCAGCATATGAAAAGATAATCAACCTTGAGGACCGAAATACGAGCTCCCCAGCTGACACAGGGTATTTTGTATTAAATACACCTATGCCTTAGTCCTCGAAATACTACACACGAGAGAGAGAGGGGTGGAGTCAAACACATTCAAGGAATAACCAACACTATCAGTATTCCCAACTCTGACTTATGTATTTAAATACTTGTCACCACAAAGATACAACAATATACATAGTCCGTGAAGTGTAACACATTGGTGAAAATCCCTGATAACAAAGTGCATTATATTGTCACAAATAAATATCAACCTGCCCTCGACAGTTCACGTCCGCCATCATGACCAACAATCTCCCCGCTCTCTCCCCAATCTCTTCTTCACTCCCCAATCAGAACGCCCCTTGCGTTCACCTCTGACCTGCTGACCTCGCAGTCTCTGTTGTTAAGTTATGTGTATCATACCCGACTAAAATTATGTACCCGCCCCCAGCGGAGCACTGCCAGTCCACAGCTGTGTTCATCACACTGTGACACTCTCCAATTATTGCAGTCTGCAAGGTCTCCCTTGTTAGGCAATTTGATAATTATTCCTTTGTTCCACTCCGTTTGTGTTGTCCCTGTTTTCCAGACTTGTGCAAATAGAGGTTCTAGTAGTTTTGCTGCAAGCTCAGGGTCTGTCATAAATAGCTCTGCATTTAAGTTATCGTGGCCAGGAGCTTTTCCATTCTTTAACCCGTTAATTGCCGTGATGATTTCTTCCTTCCATGGAATGTCTATATTAACATCCAGATCGTTGTCATCAACCGCAACATTCAACTGTGTCTCTGGTGGTTCCTTGTTCAGAGTTTCTCTGAAATGCTCTGCACATCTTGTTTCCTGTCCCTTTGCTGTCGTGTTGAGATGTCCTTGCTTATCTCTTACTAATGTAGTATAGTTTGCACCTCGTTTTCCGTTGATAGTTTTAGTTATTTATACTGTGCTTTTTTCATTTCTCAGTGCTGCCTCTTCTGCCTGTCTTGCAAGATCGTCAAGGAAATTCCTTTTCTTGGCTCTGGTTTGGCATTTAACTTCCATGTCCAGCTGACTGTACTGGTCTCTATATAGTTGCTTTAACCTGGGGGACTTCTCTTCTGTTTTCTTTCTTTTCATTTCTTTTCTCATCGCTATGGTGTTTAATGTTTCTGGTGTTATCCAGTCTTGATTCTTCCTTTCCTGGAATCCCAAGCATGATTTGCTGCTTTACTTATATATTGTTGAAATGGTGTCGAATTTATGGTCTATATCTTCAGTCGATGTCTTGTGAAGCAAGAATACGATTTTGGAATGTCAGGACAATGAACGAGACTGGAAAACTAAAACACGTCACAGCGGAAATGAGAAACTATAGATTAAAACATTCTATGGATAAGCGAGAGCAGTTGTCAGGGACAGGAAAAGTTAAAACAGCAACAGGAGAAACAGTACTTTACTCTTTTCAGAGAGGATGAACAGATCAAGGAATGAGTAGCCATTTTTCTACAGAAGCAAATAACAAGGTCATTATTAGAATGGAAACCCATCTACAGCAGACTGATAAGAATATGTTTGAGAGGGAGATTCACCAACACTACAATAATACTATGCTACGCACCAACAAATGACAGCGACGAAGAGGTCAAGGATGAATTTTATCAACAAGTGCAAAAAGAAATGGAAGACACACCTAGATACGATCTTATCGTAGTAATAGGAGACCTCAATGCGAAAGTTGGAACAAAAGTATGCCAATAGGATAAAATGCACAGATGTGCAGAACGAAGTGACACGTACTTGATTCTACCAAACAACACTAGCGATGCTTTTAGTTTTGGTTAAGCGCCCCTGATTGACAGCTCCTGGCTTCCGGGTCATCTAATTGTGCAGCGAACTTTAGTTTGTAATTATTAAATGTGAGAAAATATCTATGTCCATTCTCGTTTGTACGTTTTAAATTAGCTTTCTTGTTTTATTATATTTGACTATATTATCTAAAGCAATGTTCCCGACGGAGCATGCGGCCCTGTAGTATTGTTCACTAATTCTCAATTATATGTTAGCTTTATGTTTTATAATGTTAAGCTATATATTATCGGAAGCGATGCTGCAGACCAAGCATGCAGCCATTGCACGGTCACACATGGAATAGACATACATTTCAGCGGCGAAAGTTGAAGGACACCCAGGCGTAACAAAAAAGTGACTCTTTGGGGCGTGTCTGCGCAGTCCACCCCAATAACGCTGAATGTTGTTACTTGCGGTTGTTACTCCACGTTGTTAAAGGCCTTACGTCTATTGACAACTTAAGATCAGTTCAATGTGTCCGACATCATACATTTCAGACAGTGTGTAAAGCATTGGGTTTAATGGAAGATGATGCTCATTGGAATAATATACTGCAGGATGCTGCATTTGTCCAGTTCATCTTCATAGCGTAGGTATGTGTTTGCCATTATTTTGGTATTTTACCACGTGTCTGATCCACTATCTCTATTGCTTTCATACAGAGACAGCTTGTCAGAAGGTATTTTACACCGAATTCCCCATCAACAGTCTATACAAAAACGTGCCATACATAGATGAAACATAACAAATCTGCTTTAACTGAGCTAAAAATAATTATACAGTTTTTCTCAGAAAGAAAACAAACCTACAAGAGTTTGGTCTTCCGCATACAAAAGAACGGATGCTTCAGCTTTTGACCGACTATACCTGCAAGAAACGACATGTGACCAACAGGCGTTGTTTCAAACTGTGAGTCGAGATGAGACCTGCTTGAACACTGATCAACGTACAGTTTACAACACCGTTCTTGCATGTGCTGAAAATGGTTCAGGACAGCTATGCTTTTTTAGATGCGCCGAGTGGTACGGTAAAGACTTACCTTTTGAATCTGCTTTTTGCTAAAAATAAGATCTCATGATGATGTTGCCCTGGCCGTGGCTTCTTCAGGAATAGCTGCAATGTTGCTACAATGTGGCTAAATGGCCAATACAATGTTTAAGTTGCCACTAAATTTATGTCATGATGATCAAGATGTTGTGTGTAACATTTCTTTAAAAAAAGAGCTCCACAATAAAATTGCTACAAAAGTGTTCGCTCATTGGTTTCCCAACCGAGTTCCTTTACGAGCAGTGCCTATCAGGAATGCCACCGCATTTTCTGAAATTAAAGGTTGTTGCAATTATCATGCTATTGCGAAATCTGAACGCAAAATACGGACTACTGAATGGCACGCGTTTGGTCACAAAAGTCTTGCATCGGAATTCGATTGATGCAGAAATTATCACAGGCAGTAATAAGGGAGAACGAGTCTTAATTCCTTGCACTGACTTAGAACCGATCGAGCGCAGTTTGCCATTTAGGATGCGACGTCTTTAATTCCCAGTGATTGTAGCATTTGCAATGACGATCAATAAGGCGCAAGGACAATCTTTTGATCACGTAGAAATTTTCCTTCCTCAAGCTGTTTTCGGACTCGACCAGCTCTATATCGCCCTCACCCATGGAACAAATCCTGAAAACTTGAAAGTTTTTGTTAAAAACACTTTTTATCAGGGTACATTCTTTGAAACATATTTTTTTTTAAAATTCTTTCACGAAATTAGTAGCGCTCGACAAAGAAAAAGCGCGTAAAAATTGGTGTGCATGAGCCCTCACCGGATGTACAAATCATGAAAACTTGAAAGTTTTTGTTAAAACCACTTACTATCAGGGAACACTCTTTGAAAACAATCCAAGCACTTTCACACGAAATGTTGTCATCAAAAAACTTTTAAATTGAATCTAAAATAACATAATTCTCACCGTGTGTACGTTGGTCAAAGCTGCGGAATGCAACCGTGTTGAAAAATTGTATTGTTTCCATGATATATACTCTCCCGAAAATAGATCGCCAAGAGGGCCACCGATGGTTTAGATTAAGTTGAATTATTAGTTGTGTTACTACCTGTTGTGTTGTTGTAGTTTATGACATATGTGAGCTAGCAGAAGGGATAATGTATTTGTGTTGTTGTAGCTTATGACATATGTGAGCTAGCAGAAGGGTTAATGTATTTGTGTTGTTGTAGTTTATGACATATGTGAGCTAGCAGAAGGGATAATGTATTTGTGTTGTTGTAGTTTATGACATATGTGAGCTAGCAGAAGGGATAATGTATTTGTGTTGTTGTAGTTTATGACATATGTGAGCTAGCAGAAGGGATAATGTATTTGTGTACCCAGGACGTTCTCAACTTTTTGTTTCCTCATGGCCCCCACTTCTGACCCACTTTTGCCTCTGTGCTCCCTACCCATAGTCGCTGTGGCCACCTAGAAATATGGGGACTTGTAGGGTAGCAACAAACTGTTTCTACTTTGCTCTGTCAGTGGCCACTATTCGTGCAGTGCCCCAGATCTAGTTCATTCTTTGCACATTGGCCCCATAGTTCTCCGCCAAGTTCTTTTTGGTTGGCCTCTCGTTCTCTTTCCTTCAGGAGTCCATAGCACAGATGTTCTTGTGATGGTATCATAGTCTCTTCTGAGGACGTGGCCAACTCAACTCCAGCGTCTACCAGCTATAAAGGTGTGCATGTCCTCTTGGTTGCTCCGAGAAATCAGTTCTTGGTTGGTGATGGTATTCGGCCAAAGGTTTTGGAAAATTCAGGCAAGAAATCGATTGACAACAAAGACACAGTCAAGTAAACAGGAACTACACATCAAAACTCAACTCCGACAACTGACTACAGACCTGACAGTTATATAAATATATAGGCAGTAAAAGAAAGCACTCAGTCCTCCACCAACGAAGCAACGTCGTAAAGCTAGAGAGACAGATCATCACGGACACATCAAATAAAACAGGACAATGGAAGAATGTAATGAACGAATAACTCATTACAGTTTTAGAGGTCCTACGACCAGTCATCATCAACAAAGTCATAAATCAACTGGAACTAAGAAATATAACACTATTGGCTGACACAAGCGGTAATCACACAAACTGCACCAACCAAAAACACACATGCATCTAACTTTCTGCTAGTTGACTTTTTAAGTACGTGTCCTTTTCAGAGCTGTCGTCGAACCAGTAATAATAGCTGTAGAAATAAAAAGAACACACTTGCAAAAATAAATAAATACACACATTTAATACGCAACTGTGCTAGAATAAACGCACGACGTGACGACTATAGGCAACCAGCTCATGGTCCTTTACACGATTATCCCTTTTCATGGCTAACAACGATGCTAACAAATAAATAAAAAAAATTAAAAAACGACTGAGATAACAGTCTAGCGGTCAAAACGTAATAGCAATTTGAAAAAAAATACGCCCATTATAAGCGCAGGATCACGCATCTGGTCAGATTGGACGGGACATCGGAAATAAAGTAAAAACATACTTAACCACGTGATGCTGAAAGCAGCGGCTGAGTCCGTCACTAGAGCGACAAACACATCTGGAATGTATAACTACAACGCCTTAAGGATGAAGTAATTAATAAATGATAGAAACACTGGAGCAAGGGAAGAAACAATTGACACTTGTCACGGACGACTTAAATATTTTACATAATTAACTCCCTGTCATTAAAGACTTGTTAGGGGAGGTAGCTTGTTTGCTATCCAAGGGAAACAATTAGATTATGAACAAAATATCAGACTGAATAGAATATGTTCATACTTTTTAAGTTGTATAAATTTATTCTGAACAATTGCATTAGCCATAACATTTTCTTTAAGGACTTTATTTGTTGTTTTTCCTTTTTTAAATTTTCTTTTTTCTCTATGCACATTGTCAACAAAGTTTAAAAGATTTTCAACTGGATGCACATTTTAAAGTATTAAGCATTTAGCTTTTCTAACACTCTCCATGATAATTCCTTCGATATTTTTTTTCATTCCACCGAAGCGAACAGACGCATTTTTGCTGAACTCGAAATACACAAGCCTGTACGTCCTTTTTTAGGACGAGACAAAGTGGAGACATTCATCCAACAACTCAAGTTTACAGATAAGTTGAACTTTTTAAAAATCTTTCTATCTATCTTCGGTATTAGTTAATTTTAGGTAATTGGTTGCTAAAAGAAGTGGCGGTTCCTTTTTAGTTAGATTTAGGTATTAGCTTAGATCAAGTAATTGGTGGATAGTTAAGTATCGCTTGGGATTTTAATATAACCCAAAAATTTACGACAAAAGAAATTAAAAATAGTAGAAATTAAATAGCGCCACGTGGCAATCGCTTGTGCGAGATCAGGGCAGCCATCTTGATAGACATAATTTAAGTGGTGATTTCCTGTGTAGGTTGTTAGTATTAGATTATTGCAGTTAATAGGAAGTATTAGGGGAATATTTAACTATTGCTATTTAAGTATAAGGGGACTAGCCTATTTAACTATTGCTATTAATATTTTAATAATTTAAAAATTGTAGTGAGGAAAAATAAAACCCAAATATTATTAATAATAATATCCAGCCACCAAAATATAACTTATGTAGGCCTAAAGCAAATATATTAAAGTTACCTGGAAAAATTCAAACTAGTCAGGGACAATGGCACCATTAACCAGGAAACAGTCCGGGAAAGGAAAAGCCAATGAAAAGGACAAAACATTTAACCTGACGGAAAAAAACAGGACCACGAACACTGAAATCAGAGACACAGAAGTAACGGACAGGATAGAAACAATAAGGGAAAAACTGGAAGGAGGCTCAGAAGTAAAAACAACAAAGGAAGGCAAAACGTGGGCAGAAGCAGTTAAAAACCAAGGTAGGAACACCAGGCATGATAAACTAGAAGAAAATACTAACCAAAAAAATAGCAATGAAAGTACCAAAAAAGACTCAAGACACACAGCAACATAGGCAGTTCCCACAAATAAAGATGTAGTAAACATATGTCGTTTAAAGATAACGCAAGTAGCTGGTGAGGCTGTCAAGATCTAGGCACTAGATGAAGACAAAATTATAAACATCCTTGATCCTGTGTTAGGCAAAAAGGCGACAGCCAAAATCTCAAAAACCCATTTTGGCATAATAATTACCCCAAATCAGAGTGACAGAATAAAAGAGATGTTAGAGGAACTCAAAAAAGAAGCAAAAACAGTGACTCTTGCACATGACATAAAAGTAAAGATAGAGCTAGCAAAAGAGACCAGTAGATGTGTGTTAAAAGGGATAAACACTAACCTTTCAAGCGAGGAAGTTATGAACACCCTCGCAAAACATAACCCAGACATAAAGCTGGTACGCGTGGACAGAATAATGGTGAAAGGGAGTATTGTAACCCCAGTGGTTATAATAACGGCAGAAGGGAGGGAAACCCCTAAAACGCTACTATTGGGAAAAACCAAGAAGCACACCGAAGCTTACATTCCCCCTGTGCTACAGTGCTCCAACTGTTTGAAATTCGGCCACGGAAGGAACAATTGTAAAAGGAGAACAGTTTGTAGATACTTCTCCAGTAATCACCCCTCTACACAGTGTGAAAAGGCAAAGGCAGATACCGACTACAAAAAGGCGAATAGGAACAGAAAGTGTATCAATTGCAAAGGGAACCACAGTGCCAGGTATCAGGGCTGTCCAGTGTACCAGCAAACCAAACAAGCACTAAAAGAATCCATCTTAACAAGAACACCATTTAAAACAGTAATTAAAGAAATAAAAGAAAACACAAAAAACACAAAGAGGAAAGTTGCAGAAGAAATCAAGTCTGTAAAAGAAGAAATTAAAACTATTAAAACGCAGCTGTCAAAAGAAAAAGATCTGAAAGTAACTAACAAAACAAAAGAAAACAGCCAGCCAAACAGTTCAGCTACAACATTGGAAAATGGGAATGCGCAGAAAAGTGCAGAGGCATTGCTTCAAGAAGTGAAAGCCATACAGCACCAAATTTCCCAGGATGTAGCTAAACTGACTGTACTGAAAGAAGAAAATAAAATGATACTAGCCAAAATGTCTGAACTAAAAGAGGAAAATGAAATAATACTAAAAAGAATGGAAAGTGACTGACAGGAGATTAACATAGGGAGAGAAGTGAATGTAGTATTGGATGAAAGTAGGAAAGTGGTCAAAAAGTACATAAGGAGACAGGAAAACAAAAGCAACCTAGAAGAAACTATCAAAGAACAAGTTGAGGTACTTTTGAAACACTTAATGGAAAAAATTAGGTACAAAATGACAAGTCTGAATGAGGAATTTCTTGAAAACATGGTTGATAATGGGCCCACGAGTACAGGAAATACAGAATAAGAGCAAATGTGATAGTTTAACAAAAATAAAAGGGATACTAGATAATGTTAAAGTTCAACGTATTTAGAATTATACAGTGGAAATGTAGGGGTATCAAAAAGAATTTTGCACCCCTACTAGAAGAGACAGGAGGAACTACCACTATATATGCTCTTCAAGAGACCCATTTAAACCCAAACAGTAGATATAGTTGTAAGGGCTTTAAGATACTTAGGCACGATAGGAAACAAGGTAGAGGAGGTGGTGTCGCAGTCTTAGTTAGCGAAAAATTTAAAATTATAGACTGAGAAGTATTTAATACAACTAATATAGAAGGTATCCAGGTTACTATAGCAGCTGAAGCAAACAATATAACAATCCTAAATGTATACGCTAAAGATGGCACAATTAAATATGAAGAAATACTATCCATAAGCACCAGACTAGGCCCCAAAACAGTCATAGTAGGCGATTTTAATTCCCATTTTTATGCTTGGGGTGGACAACATGCAGACAATGCAGGAAAATGCCTACTTGATTTCATAGAAAACAATGAACTACTAATACTAAATGATGGAACTGCAACTAGAATTAATCCACAAGCTAACAGGGCAGACTCAGCAATAGACATAAGTATGGCAACTAACAACCTAGCGAATTAAAATTGGGAAGTGTTACAAGACACAAACTCAGATCATCTGCCCATTATAATAACCATGCATGAAAATGTCAGTGCGAACCCAGAACCAGAGAAACCGACTTTCAACTATAAAAAAGGAAACTGGAAAGCCTTCCAATCAGACCTGGAGGTGATGGAATATAAAGACATGGAATCAGATGATACTGACTTGTAGGCGGAAACACTGACCAATGAAAATCTGAAAATAGCAATAAAATATATACCAAATAAAAATATGCCACAGCACCTTAAGCCAATAAATAACATTAATTAGAAAAGAGAAACTCAATGGAATAAAGAACCAATTGCCTGGTGGAATAAAAGCTGTGCAGAAATTCACGAGAGAAGAAAAAGGGCTTTACAAAAATATAGAAATAACAGAACAGAAGAAAACTATGATGAGTATAAACTTATTAGGAATTAATCTAACAGAATAATATTTAAAGCCAAAGAAACTAACTGGAAGGAGTTTTGTCAGTCACTTAAACCTAGCACTCAAATTAATGCAGTATGGAAAAAGCTTAAGGCAATCAAAGGGAACAATAAGAAAACAATAATGCCAACAATCAAACTACCAAAGAGAGCAGAAACAGATAAAGAAAAAGCTAATGCCCTTGCCGAGTATTTCTATAAAGTCAGTACAAAAAGTAGTCTTGGACAGGAAGGAAATGAGAGAAGAGAAAGACTTAGGATACAGTTTTCAAAGGAACTACCAGACCAGATAGACGAAACAGACTATTTAGATGCTGATATAACAGAGGAAGAAGTAACTAATGCAATAAAAGATAAATCTAATACTGCCTCAGGGCAAGATATACTTAGTTATGAAATCCTTAAGAAAGTACCCAAAAGAACTATAAACATAATAACTTCTCTTTATAACAAAATCTGGAGCTTAGGAAAGATACCAAAAGCATGGAAAGTAGCTATGATAGTACCCATCCTAAAACCCAATAAGGAAGCCCATGATGTAAGTTCCTATAGGCGTTTCTCCTTAACATCACAACTAGGTAAAATACTGGAAAATGTTGTTAACAAAAGAGTTAAATCCTACCTGGAAAAAAACCAGTTATATAGCCCAAACCAGTCAGGGTTTAGAGCAGACAGAAGTACAATAGACCAGATAATAAGATTAGAACACGATGTAAAGCTAGGGTTCAAGAGAAAAGAGAAAACAGTAGCAGTTTTTCTAGATGTTGCAAGAGCATATGATGAATGCAGGCGAGATGGAGCTCTTTACAAAATGAAAAAGATTGGCATCACTGGTAAAACCTATAGGTATATAGAAAACTTTTTATAGGACAGGTATTTTGCTGTACAGGTAAACAATGATAAGTCAAATTTATATGAACAACAAAATGGGATTCCTCAGGGATCAGTGATTTCACCTTCAATTTTCACTATAGCTGTAAATGACTTAGCAGGTGAAATTAACGACATAAAGAATGCAGTATCACAATTTGCAGATGACACTGCCATTTGGCGATCTGGAAAAAAACTTGGACCATGTTTACAAAAAACTTCAAAATCAAATAGACAAAGTTTCAGAGTGGATGAAAAGTTGGGGCTTCCAAATTAATGTAAACAAAACAGTAGGTATGATTTTCAGCAAAGTCTTTCATCAGGGGTAAACTGGATTATGCCAGCATAGTCTATGACTCAGCTGCAGCTTCTAACAAAGCAAAACTAGACAAAATTCAAAATGCAGCCATGAGAACCATTACTGGTGCATTTATATCGACACCAGTAGAAGCACTGGAAGTAGCTCTTGGCATAATGCTCCTTGGTCTAAGACGGAAAGAACTAAGATTAAACTATTGGAGTAAAGTAGCACAAGAAGTGACCCACCCAGCACATAAAGCATTTGTCAAAAACCAACCAAGTGTATGGGACGTCCCCTTAAATGAAGATAGATATCCAACAGAGTGGAGAACTATAGAAGATCTAACGCAGTTCAAAGAACTGTCAAACACAATTGAAAATAGTAATAAATATAGATGCAAAATACCACCCTTTGAACTAAAAACACCAATCATAGACTACTCGCTTACTGAAAAGATCAAACAAAACATCGAAGATAAGGAAGCCAAAATGATAAGTACAAAGTTTATAGATCAACTAACTAAACAAAGTCTGGCCGTCTACACTGATGGATCCAAGGGTGATAGTGGGCTACTAGGGGCCAGAGTCGTAATACCACAGTGGGGAATAAAAAAGAGCTACAGTGTAACTGAAGGGACTTCGATTTTTACCGCAGAGATGGTAGCAATTCTTAAAAGTTTAGAAATAATCGAAGATAACCCACCAGAAGCTGTTACGATATTTACAGACTCACTATCATCCCTACAAGCACTAGAACACCCAGGTAAATGTAGCCGGCCAGACATAAAGGAAGAAATTCTAGCAATTAATATATCACTAGGGAACAGAGGATGTAGTGTGAGGCTAGTGTGGGTTCCAGCACACATGGGTATTGCTGGTAACGAGTTGGCAGATCCGAACGCCAAGAATGGAAGAACAAGTAAAAACAATATAAGAGCAGGAATGGGAAGGTCAGAGATCAAGAGCCAAGTGAAGATAACTATAAACGAGGAATGGAAGACAACATGGAAGAACAGTAGAAAAGGCAGACACGCGTTCAAACTGCTGAAAGAACCAACGAGTACGTGCCAGGTCAGAGAAGAATTAAAGATATCATCAAACAAAAAACTGTGGGGGTCTCCGTCTCGGTGCAGCATACTTTATGATAGAAGAACCACACTGCCAAGAATGTCAGGAAGAGAATGACTTAGACCACTACCTGATCCACTGTAAAAAGTATGAACAACAAAGGCTTGAATTAAAAACTTACTATAGAAATCACAATATAGACTTGACAGGTGATAAGGTTTTAAGTATAGATGTCCCAAGAGATGCCCAATCAATAGTTAAAAGATATATACATAAAACAAAGGAAAACATATAAGGTTAGTAACCAAAAACAAAGAAAAAAAAACTTACTAACTACTCATTGGACAAGGAAAGACAGCAAGGTATGAAATAAAAAAATAAAGACAACTCAAAAAGAACAAATACTATACCAAAGTAAAACCAAGTGTAAAGGACAATAGTTATCAAGAAACAATACAAAAGAGAAAATAAAATGGACAAATACTAATATAAATTAAAATCAGCAACTGCTAAAGACAATAGCTATTTAAATTGAATACAAAATTAAAAAAATAAAATGACACTAAATACCCCAATTATAACCAAATTTCAGGTTGAACAGGGTAGACCAAGATGGAACGAGAAGAGGCAATAACGGTGCCCGCTCTCCACCCATCACCTCATCAAAACAACAACAACAACAACATGATAACATTTTATATATCAATATGCTGTAGTGGCAGATGAGCACAACAAAATGTGTTATTGGCGCCACATAGCGCACTACAACAATCTTTTAAGGACTTTTTCTGACTTGGTCGTTCCTCTTCTACCCTGGGGGCCGGTTAATCTTCTACCCTAGGGGCCGGTTCCTCTTCTACCCTCTGGGGCTGGTTCTTCTTCTACTCTGGGGACCGGTTCCTCATCTACCCTGGGGGCCGTTTCCTCTTCTATCCTGGGGGCCAGTTCCTCTTCTACCCTAGGGGCCGGTTCCTCTTCTACCCTGGGGGCTGGTTCCTCTTCTACCCTGGGAGCCGGTTAATCTTCTACCCTAGGGGCCGGTTCCTCTTCTACCCTAAGAGCCAGTTCTTCTTCTACCCTGGGGACCGGTTCCTCTTCTACCCTGGGGACCGGTTCCTCTTCTACCCTGGGGGCCGGTTCCTCTTCTATCCTGGGGGCCGATTCCTCTTCTACCCTGGGAGCTGGTTCCTCTTCTACCCTGGGGGCCAGTTCCTCTTCTACCCTGGGGGCTGGTTCCTCTTCTACCATAGGGGCTGGTTCCTCATCTACCCTGGGGGCTTGTTCCTCTTCTACCCTAGGCGCCGGTTCCTCTTCTACCCTGGGGGCCGGTTTCTCTTGTACCCTTGACGCCGGTTCCTCTTTTACCCTGGGGGCTGGTTCCTCTTTTACCCTGTGCGCCGGTTCCTCATCTACCCTGGGGTCTGGATCCTCTTCTACCATGGGGGCTGGTTCCTCATCTACCCTGGGGGCTGGTTCCTCTTCTACCCTGGGAACTGGTTCGTCTTGTACCCTGGGAGCCGGTTCCTCTTCTACCCTGGGAGCCGAGTTCTCTTCTACTCTGGGGGCCGGTTCCTCTTCTACCCTGGGAGCCGAGTCCTCTTCTACTCTGGGGGCCGGTTTCTCTTCTTCCCTGGGGACCAGTTCCTCTTCTACTCTGGGGCCGGTTTCTCTTCTACCCTGGGGACCAGTTCCTCTACTACACTGGGGGCCGGTTCCTCTTCTACCCTGGGGACCAGTTCCTCTTCTACTTTGGGGGCCAATTCCTCTTCTATCCTGGGGAACAGTTCCTCTTCTATTCTGGGTACCAGTTCCTCTTCTACTTTGGAGCCGGTTCTTCTTCTACCCTGATTGCTGGTTCATCGTCTACCCTGTGGGCCGTTTCTTCTTCTACCCTTGGGGCTGGTTCCTCTTCTACTTAGGGGGCCGGTTCCTCTTCTGCCCTGGAGACCAGTTGCTCTTCTACCCTGGGCGCCGGTTCCTCTTCTACCCTCGGGACCGGTTCATCTTCTACCCTGTTGGCCGGTTCCTCTTCTACCCTGGGGCCGGTTCCTCTTCTACCCTGGGGTCTGGTTCCTCTTCTACCCTTGGGGCCGGTTCCTCTTCTACCCTGTTTGCCGGTTCCTCTTCTAACATGGGGACCGGTTCCTCTTCTACCCTGGACGCCGGTTCCTCTTCTACCCTGGGGACCTGTTCCTCTTCTACCCTAGGCGCCGGTTCCTCTTCTACCTTAAGGGCTGGTTCCTCTTCTACCCTGAGGGCTGGTTCCTCTTCTACCGTGGGCGCCGGTTCCTCTTCTACCATCAGGGCTTGGTCCTCCTCTACCCTGGACACCGGTTCCTCTTCTGCCCTGGGAGCTGGTTCCCCTTCTTCTCTGGGGGCTGGTTCCTCTTCTACCCTGGTGGTTGGTTCCTCTTTTACCCTGGGCGCCGTTTCCGTTTCTACCCTAGTGGCTGGTTCCTGTTCTACCCTGTGGGCTGGTTCCTCTTCTACCCTTGGGCGCCGGTTCCTCTTCTACCCTGGGGGCTGGTTCCTCTTCTGCCTTGGGCGCTGGTTCCTCTTCTACCTTGGGCGCTGGTTCCTCTTCTTCCCTTGGGGGTGGTTCCGCTTCTACCCTGGGGGCTGGTTCCTCTTCTACCCTGGGGGCTGGTTCCTCTTCTACCCTGGGGGCCGATTCCTCTTCTAACCTGGGGGCTGGTTCCTCTTCTACCCTTGGCGCTGTTTCTTCTTCTACCCTAGGAGCTGGTTCCTCTTCTACTTTGGGCGCTGGTTCTTCTTCTTCCCTGGGGGCTGGTTCTTCTTCTACCCTGGGGGCCGTACCTCTTCTTCCCTGGGGGCTGGTTCCTCTTCTACCATGGGTTCCGGATTAGATATGAGGTATGGCGCCCGCCTCTAGTTCTAAAGGTACCGGGTTCAAACCCAGTACAGAAAATATTTTGGATGGAATTTGTTCAGAACCAGTGGGTACAATAATGATATACTCCTCCCCGATCCCCTGGGTAGTGAGATATGATGTCTAGCCTTCTCGGATATGTTATCCTGTTAGCTGTGTTTCTTTTGGCCTCGTTCCAGTCTAGTCTTCGGTCCCTCAGGGATTATCTAATGTTGGTCCCCCCCCCCCCCCCTCACTTTCCGCGAACTCTGGGTTTTCCTGGACCCCTTGCTAGTGGTTTCTCTTGTGTGACCGTGGTGGTCACGAACAAATTATTATTTTTGTTGTGCTATTATCATTTGTTGTTGTGCTTGTTATAACCATTGTCAGAAGTCCTGTATTTATGTTGTTTGATTTATTCTTCTCTTCTTGTCTAGAGCAACTTTCACAACAACAAAAAAGTATCACGTTTTAATATCACTTTTTTTAAAGTAATGGACGACATGTGCCCTCTGAAATTCCGGTTAGTTATTTATAATTTCAGTGTGTCTTACTTCTGGTATCAAAATATTGTTTTCACTGTGTTTTGTTCTACGGTTTTTGCTCGTTGTTGACGGATTGTCTGCTTTATTTTTCTACCCGTAGTTATATAACTGTAATCTCTGTAGTCAGTTGTCGGAGGCGAGGCTTGATGTGTAGCATCTGTTTACTTGACAGTGTATTTGTTGATGTACCTAGTTATATAACTGTAATCTCTGGAGTCAGTTGTCGGAGGTGGGGCTTGATGTGTAGTACCTGTTTACTTGACAGTGTATTTGTTGATGTACCTAGTTATATAACTGTAATCTTTGTAGTCAGTTGTCGGAGGTGGGGCTTGATGTGTAGTACCTGTTTACTTGACAGTGTATTTGTTGATGCACCTAGTTATATAACTGTAATCTCTGTAGTCAGTTGTCGGAGGTTGGGCTTGATGTCTTCCTCCTGGCCTGGTTCCATTCTAGTCCTCGGTCCTTCAAAGATTGTCTATTGTTGTCCTCCCAGCGGACTTTGGGTCGTCCTGGGGGTCTGGATCCCTGGCTCTTTGTTTTCCATGCTTGTCGTGGTAGCCGATCTTCTCCCATTTTTCAGACATGGCCAAACCATCTTAGTTGGCTGTTCTTCTTGGGTCTGCAAGTGACGGGATGTTAGGCCTTGACGTATCGTCTGGTTGCAAACCATGTCTCTTCTTGTTACTTCAACCACCTTCCTCAGATACCTCATTACTGAGGTTTGGATCTGGCTTTTGTGGGTTGTGGTCATTGCTGTGGTGAAATTACCGTGATACAACGTTAAAATATCTCCAATTATAAAGATAACGGGTAAGATAACATGTAGGGATAAAATTATACATAAGATACGAGGATACATTCTCGCCTACGCCAGCGTTTTCTACCGCCATTGAAACTAACTAGTTGGAACGTGCAGACTAAACGGTTTACCCTTTTAGACGGGAGGGAAACGGAGATAAAAGAAAAAAATTATTATGACGTTCGGAACACGTGTTTGAATCTAAAAGGCAAACAGACGCAATTTGTAGTTTAAAGGAAAAATCACGCCACTAGTTGACACAATGTAAGGAATTGGTAGAAAAACGACCTTAGCTCTTGTTAGAAACAGTCGTATCTTAGACGTTTTACCGTAATTAGTTGTTTTGTTTGAATACAGCGGCAAACGCCGTGGACGAAGGTTCAAAAACAAATTTCAAAAACTAACCTTGAGAAAAGTAGGGTTTTCTTTAATAATAAAGTTATGAAAATAAAACCTAGCTAGTTTGATAGCCCATCTTGAGAAGAGAAATAATATACTTTTAATTACACAGACGGACAGATAACACGGAAGATATTGACGAAAGACCGTATTGTTCCAATCAGACTAGCGAACAGTTTTTTGTGCATACTTTCACTAAAGTTACATTTTGGCGTCCTTGAGACTAAAAATGGAAAAATCAAACTGCAGAGGATAGGAGCTAAAAATAACTTAGTGGGGCAGGTTTGTGTAGTTTTTTCATGTAGTTAGTCCAAAAAAACAAGTGTAATTTTGGAAAAAATACTACATACTAGACTGAGACTGGACTGAAATTTGACTTTTAGTTTGAATATTTGAAAAAGTTAGAGGGGAAGTCCGCTGATTGGACAAAAGCATTCATATTATTGAGAAAGAGACGCACACTTGTGCCATTTGATAGAAGACTGTCCATTGACACAGTACGTTACAGCTAGGGGTGATTTCCAGGAATTACTAAATAAAAATCAGTGAAACGGCCTAATCTAGCCAGCAGCTCAGCTGAGTTTTGCTAGTACTAAGTAACTGTGTTCTCAATTCTGAATTGTGGTAAGGAAAAAAGCATTTATCTTGTTTATTTTAATATTTTGAGTGATTGATACTGCCATATCATGAAAAATGATTACGACAAGTGAGTGCTTGCTCTAGGTCCACAGCAGCAGTCCAGGGCCTAGAGACAAACACATAATATATGAAAACCTATCTAAGACTATGGAAGGAGGATCTATAATTGAGATCAGTGGGAACATATCACCCACCTTATTGAATGGAAGAGGAAACTATTGAACATATTTCGGATGCAATGCAGTCTTGGGAAACTGGTACTATTTGATAACAACTGGGTGAGATGTGCTAAGTTGGTCAGAGAGATCTGACCCAATCTGTGTAATGTTGTTTTGTGGTGTTGTGTGTAAGAGTGGCGCAGTAAATAGAGTGTTGACACATGGCACAAATTTTGTTTCAGAGTTTCTGATCTGGCACTACGATTGTGCCAGATGCTTTTGTAGAAGTACAAAAGCGGGTGTCTGTGCAGCCTAACATTTTACTCCAGCTACTGAGAGGAGTGGGCCACAAGAATTCTGTACTACATCGTCACAGGCCAGATAAGTGCAAACCTGGCCTGCTGGAGATTCATAAACTATTTCCACCATAAATAAAGAAATAAATCTTGTTTTATAAACATTAACATCAGTCCATATGTCAAGGACAAAGAACTTTGTAGCCATAGATTGGGCATGATGACGCCACCCCAACTAAACATCCAGTGCTAGTTTTTCCCAAGACATCGTAGATATTATTAATATTAACCATTGTAATAATATACCTATGTACAAAAATTTCATTTGATTATGCAATATATATATATGCATTTCATTGATAAATACATATTATTTCATATGTTCTGACCAAAAGAAACAATTGGTTCAGGACTAATAAATTTAAAAAAATTTCAAACTTAAACTATAACAGCCAGTGTTAGTTCAGTTTATCATAGAGTTTATTATTATCATTAATAGACTTAGAATTTACATGTGTGTGTCTGTGTATTTTATTACCTACACATCACCATTCAGTACCCTAGACTTTTAACGTAGCTAACATTCATTATAGTAGAATAGGTCTGTTTGTGGTCGTAAGTGGTAGCAGAAAGGCCTTCTGTAACTCACATAAAATTTATCTCAGGAGCTTTCACAGCTGACCTCATCCAGTACACTAGGTAACATAACAACCATACAATAACATCAAAAACCACTACAAATATTGGGGTCTTGTCCGGGGATTAAGTTTATCAAAGATATTAGGGTCTCCTGGTCCGGGAATCAAACTAGTGGGGGCATAAGGGAATAAATTTAAAAGTGTCCCTTAAAATAAAAAGTGGAAAATAAAAGTTGATGAATCTTCACAGCCAGTGGTAATTAATTAATTAATTAATATATTACCTTAGTAATTATATACTTGGAATTACCTTAGTCATTGTTAATTTTGTGTTAGAGTATGGCAGATCTAGCAAAGTTTAGATCGGCTGCTGTGCTGACGGCGAAGGAGATGAACATGGAGGGTCAAGTTTTAATTCAGTATGTAACTTCAGAATGTGACAAGTATATGGAAAGGGAAGATAGGAGGTTAGCTGAAGAAAAGAGGTTACAAAGTAGGCTGATAAAGAACTTAAGAGGCTGCAGATTGAGGCTGACAAAGAGGCTAAGGCATTGGAGGCAGATAGGGAGATTAAAAGGCTACAATTAGAAGAAAAAAAGGCTGAAAGGGAAGCAGAAGATAGAAGATTGCAAAGGGAGCACGAGTTACGACTAAGGGAGCTGGAATTACAAGGCCATGCTCCTGAAAATGGTGCCAGCCCCTTTCCCTCAGATGCCACGCCTAGTCAGGGAGCCTCAACCTCAGCTATGGGGTTTCATTTAGACCATTTTGTTGAGAAAGACGATGACATCAAGGGGTACCTCAGTAGATTCGAACTATTAGCTACTATGTATGGGTTAGAGAGAGAGAGGTGGAGTCTTAAGTTATCCCAAGGGCTTAGAGGTACTTCTTATGAAGTTTTTGCTAAGATGCATAGAGACGACCAAGACAATTATGACATGCTAAAGCAGGCTTTGTTATTGAGATATGAAAAGAATGGTGAATTTTATCGTAAGAAGTTTAGAAATGCCAAACTGTTGTCTGGGGAGACATACCACCAATTCTCTGCCAGACTGGAAACCTATTTGGAGAAATGGACTGCTCTGGGGAAGACCCAAGATCTCAAAGAGATGATCATGATAGAGCAATTAAGAGAGTCCATGGCTCCAGACCTGAGAAAATTTCTCATGGAACAAGGTGCAGAGAGGTTGGGGGAGGTTTTAAATGTCGCTGAGAGGTATCAGGCAGCCCAGGCAGAGGTAAGTGGCACTAAAAAGAAGCACATAGAAAATTTTAAAGCTCCACAGCAATTTAGTAAATTTGATACCAGAGAACAAGGTAATAAAGGCAGGACAAACTTTGATAGGCCACGAAATGATTATCGTGATAGAAACTCACAGTTCAATGACCAAAAATATAATGAAAGAAAACCGTTTAACCAAGGAAAGAGATGGTGCAAATGGTGTAAGAAAGACAACCATAACACCGAATTTTGTAAAAGGAAACCTTCAAACATTGCTGCAATGAAATCGGGGAAACAAAGATTAAAGGTTAATCCTAATGGACAGCAGGAACCTTATCACCCCCCAGTTTGTGAGGATGTTATTTGTAATGGGGTCACCATTAGGTGCCTATATGATACAGGTTTGGATTATGATTCAGTTGTGAAGTCTAGCCTAGTGGACCCAAGTCAGTATACCACAGAAACAGTGGAAATACAAGGGGCGACTAAGGACATACCACTCATGACACTTCCCATCGCAAGGATAACGGTGAAAACTCGCTATGTGGAAGGAGAAATCAGAACAGCAGTGATAGATGAACCAATCTACCCTCTGATATTGGGGTGTAGATACGTCTTCTTGGGGAATCCCGAGAGACCTGTGATCATGGCGACAGTGCAGACCAGGTCACAGAAAAAGGAGGAAGAAGGTGAACCTATAAATGCTCATCCAGAAGAGATGAGGAAGGCGCAGGCTGAGGATAGGACACTCAAGCCATGTTTTAAAAAAATTGCCCAAATGCCACACACCTCCGAGCAAGGGGGAATATTTCATGAAGAACAAACTCTTATACAGGAAGGCCGGAACTGGAACAAATGGTCACAACTAGCTGGTTCTTCCCACTTCATATAGAGATAAAGTGATGGAACTCGGGCATGCGATTCCCTTCAGTGGTCACATGGGGATCAGCGCCACAGGACAGCGTATAGCTTGTCATTACTTCTGGCCAGGGATAACGGAGGATATAAAAAGATATGTCAAATCCTGTCCAGAATTCAAAGGGTAGCTCCAAAGCATTGGACTGCTCCTGCAACTCTAGGGGAAATGCCCATAGTGGGAACACCTTTCGAGAGGGTTGCAGTGGATATTGTGGGACCTCTCACTCGGACCAAGAGGAGGAACAGTTACATCCTTACTCTGGTGGACACTTGTTCTATGTGGGGAGAGGCGCTAGCCCTGCCATCAATTGACTCAAACATGTAGCAGAGGCACTACTTACAATTTTCACAAGATTAGGATTCCCACGTCAAATCTTGACTGATAATGGCTCACAGTTCAAGGGGAAACTAACGGAAGAAGTTGTTAAGCTATTTCAAGCCAGACACTTTCATTGTAGTCCGTACCATTCACAAGGGAACGGCCAGGTAGAGAGGTTCAATGGGACTCTCATTTCTATCCTGAGGAAGCTGGCACATGAAAAACCGGATATGTGGGATCAATTTCTGCCCGCTGCGTTGTTTGCGTATCGGGAGGTACCACATAGTTCAACCGGGATGGCTCCCGCAACTCTGCTATTTGGGAGGCCAATAAAAGGTCCATTAGAAGCTTTATTAAGGACCTGGACAGATGAGAGGGCAGAAGAGACTGTTACCTCATCATATCAATATGTGAACGAGCTGACCACTCGTCTGAAAGCTGGATGGAAACTGGCAAATGATAATTTGAGACAAGCCAGGGAGAAACATGCAGCGTATTTTAATAGGAAAGCAAAGGACAGAGAATTAGCTGTGGGAGAGAAGGTGCTTCTTCTACTACCCGGCAGCCAGAATAAGTTGCAAATTGGATGGCAAGGTCCATATACGGTTCTAGAGAAGGTGTCTAGAACAAACTATAAAATTGCCAAAAAGGGGAAGGAGAAGGTATATCATGTAAACCTTTTAAAGAAGTATCTGGACAGACCACTCCACTAAAGCACCCCCTTACTGACCTTGGCTATCGCGACTAAAATGAAAAAAGAACCACTCACCTCACATGAATACCCATTACATCCCTGTGAAACAGCCGCACAGGTAAAAGTCAGTAAGCACCTGACTAAAAATCATAGGGAGAGAGTTCAACAGGTTCTGGAGGAACATACAGATGTATTAACAGATAAACCAGGACATAAAATTTTGCTACAGTATGACATGAAGCTGGTAGACTCAAACCCAATCTGTATGAGAGCCTATTCTGTTCCGTTCGCGAAGGAGAAGGCATTGAAAGAGGAAATAGATTATTTGTTGAAAGAAGGGATTATTTCACACAGTGAATCTTCTTTTAGCTCCAGTGTAGTTTTGTTGAGGAAACCGTCTGGGGAACATAGACTGTGCATAGATTACAGGAAACTGAATGCTGTCACAGAAGGACAAGTGGATCCATTACCAGACACAAAACAGTTATTTGCCAGATTGAACAAGGCAAAATACTTTTCGAAGGTGGATCTTAGCAAAGGCTATTACCAGATTCCAGTGAAGCCTGAAGTTAGACCTTATTTAGCTTTTAGCACCTCGGAAGGACATTATGAATTCAACATGCTACCATTCGGATTGAAAAATGCTCCGAGTGTATTTTCTAGGATGATGCGCAAATTGTTGGATCCCTTGAATAATCCATGTATCACAAATTTCATGAATGATATTCTTGTCGCCACAGAAACATTTGAAGAACACATTAACTCTCTGAATATGTTATTTGATAGGCTCAGAGAAGAAAATGTAACTGCTAGACCAACAAAATGTTGTATTGGATGCAAAGAGTTGGAATTCTTGGGACATACTGTATATCAGGGTAACATGACCCCTGACCCCAAGAACTTTTTTATATGAAGAACAAACTGATTTATAGGAAGGCTGGATCTGAATCCAATGGTCACGGACAGCTGGTCCTTCCCACTTCATATAGGACTAAAGTGTTGGAACTAGGGCATGCGATTCCCTTCAGTGGTCATATGGGGATCAGCGCAACAGGACAGCGTATAGCTTGTCACTATTTCTGGCCAGGGATAACTGAAGATATCAAACGATATGTAAAATCCTGTCCAGAGTGCCAACGTATAGCACCTAAGCATTGGACTGCACCAGCAACTCTGGGGGAAATGCCCATAGTGGGAACACCCTTTGAGAGAGTTGCCGTGGATCTTGTGGGACCTCTCACCCGAACCAAGAGAAGAAACAGCTACATTCTGACTCTGGTGGACACTTGTTCTATGTGGGGAGAGGCGGTAGCCCTGTCATCGATTGATTCTAAACATGTGGCAGAGGCATTACTCACAATTTTCACAAGGTTAGGCTTTCCCAATCAAATCTTGACTGATAATGGCTCTCAGTTCAAGGGGAAACTAACAGAAGAAGTTTTCAGGATCTTCCAGGCCAAACACTTCCATTGTAGTGTGTACCACCCCCAAGGGAACGGCCAAGTGGAAAGATTTAATGGCACATTGATGTCGATCCTGAGAAAGTTGGCACACGAGAAACCAGATACATGGGACCAGTACCTGCACGCCGCCCTCTTTGCTTATCGGGAGGTACCCCATAGTTCAACCGGTATGGCCCCGGCAACATTATTGTTTGGAAGGCCAATAAAAGGTCCACTTGAAGCGCTGTTATGAACGTAGACTGATGAAAAGGCAGAGGAAAATATTACATCCTCATACCAATATGTGAATGAGCTGACCACACGTTTAAAAACTGGCTGGAAACTTGCCAATGAAAATTTGAGACAAGCCAGGAAGAAACATAGGAGCCGCGGTAGCATAGTGGTTAGTGCACTGGCTTCCTAGCGCAGTGGTCTATGGTTCGATCCCCAGATGAGGCGGAAAATTTTTAGGCCACAAACGGCTCCTGGGTTGACCCAGCCCCAAATGGGTACCAGAGCTACTCTGGGAAGGTTAAGGCGGCCGGCGTGATGCCGACCACATCACCCCTCGTGTGCCGACGGTCAAGATAATATGGGCCTAACACCATATTCCCAATATGCCTCAATGGGCGTGTAACGGGTTCCTTTAGCTTTACCTTTAGGAAGAAACATGCTGCCTATTATAACAGGAAAGCTAAAGACAGAGATTTGGCTGTGGGAGAGAAGGTACTGCTTCTTCTCCCCGGTAGTCAGAATAAGTTACAAATTGGATGGCAAGGTCCATATACAGTTCTAGAGAAGGTGTCTAGAACCAATTATAAGATAGATAAGAAGGGGAAAGAAAAAATCTATCATGTGAATCTCCTGAAGAAATATATGGAAAGAGAACATCAGGAAGAGACACACTTGTTGACCTTGTCCATTGCCATGGAGATGAAAAAGGAACCACTTTCATCATTTGAATATCCATTACACCCCTGTGAGACAGCGGCACAGGTGAAAATCAGTACACATTTAACGAAAACTCAGAAAGAGAGAGTGCAACAGGTTCTAGATAATCATACAGAGGTGTTAACAGACCGACCAGGGCATACAAACCTATTGGAATATGATATGAAACTGATAGACCCCACACCTGTCTGTATGAAACCCTATTCGATTCCTTTTGCTAAGGAGAAAGCTTTGAAGGAAGAGATAGACTATTTGTTGAAGGAAGGAATTATTTCACACAGTGAATCTTCGTATAGTTCCGGTGTTGTACTCTTAAGGAAACCCTCTGGAGAACATAGACTCTGTATAGATTACAGGAGACTGAATGCTATTACAGAAGGACAGGTGGATCCATTGCCGGATACAAATCAGTTGTTTGCCAGGCTAAATAAAGCTAAATATTTCTCAAAAATGGATCTGAGTAAAGGATACTATCAGATTCCAGTAAAGCCTGAGGTTAGACCATACCTAGCTTTTAGTACCTCAGAAGGACACTATGAGTTTAATAGATTGCCATTTGGATTGAAGAATGCGCCTAGTGTCTTCTCTAGAATGATGAGAAAATTATTGGACCCTCTGAATAATCCATGTATCACAAATTTCATGGATGATATCCTTATAGCAACAGAAACATTTGAGGAACACATTGACTCTCTGAACATGCTGTTTAATCGACTTAGGGAAGCGAATTTAACAGCCCGACCAACCAAATGTTGCGTTGGATGTAAAGAATTAGAATTCTTGGGACACACAGTTTATCAGGGAAACATGACCCCTGACCCAAAGAATTTAGAGAAACTAAAGAAAGCCCCGAGACCACAAACCAAGAAAGACGTGAGATCCTTTGTCTCATTATGTGGTTTCTACCAAAAGTATATCAAAAACTTTAATTCCATATGTGCACCGTTAACTGATTTGACACGTAAGGGAAATCCAGATCGAATTACATGGACACCACAATGTGAAATGGCTTACCAAGAATTGAAGGAAAAGCTCACAAGTAAACCTATTTTGAAATTACCTGACTTAAGTCAAGAATTCATAGTAAGGACGGATGCCAGTAATATTGGGTTAGGTGCGACTCTGCTACAGAAATCAGATGCATTGGATGGGGAATTAAGCCCAGTGGCATATGCTAGCAGAAAGTTGAATAAAGCTGAAACCAACTACTCAACTAGCGAAAAAGAATGTCTTGCAGTAATATGGGCGATAAAGAAATTCAATATTTATCTGTATGGGAAGGCATTTAAGTTGCAAACGGATCACAAACCCTTGTCGTTTCTAGCGCAGGCTAGACATGAAAATTCTAGATTACTCCGTTGGTCATTACTGATGCAGCCATTTGAGTTTAGCATAGAGTATATAAGTGGAAAAACAAATCTGGGAGCGGATTTTTTAAGCCGCCATCCGTGTGATGAGAATCACCCTAAGCCCCAGGAATAATACTAAATTTCTCTATGTGTATATAGAATTATAGACTGACATATAACGTCTGTTTTAAGTGGGGAGAATTTGTCGTGTGAAATTCTAATCCACATATATAAATTAAAAAGTAAATGTAAAGCCTAACAAATAACTTCAATAAAAGGAAAGAAGAATGGTAAAGAACAGTGCTGTCACAATGACTGTACTCGAAATCCCCCTTGTTTTCTACTTCGTCTGCAAATTGTAACGTTTCACGTTGATAGTAAAAGCCTACTGCAGCATACACGCTTTCTACGATAAAACGTGTACTGCATTTCTAAGAAAAACCTTGAGATACGCAAGCTGACCTATATTTAATATTCCATTCATGTCATTTTATACACTAAGTTAACATAAACGAAAGACAGATGGAATTAGGATAGAGAGAAGGGAGGGCTGAAAGCCGGAACGCATGCCACACTAACACGCGTCTCGCTATACAATTACTACCATCACGCGTGTAAGGCCACAAGCACTAGCTTTTTTCAAATCGACAGTGATAAAAAACACTACCCATACGAGAGTTAGGTTTAAAAAACTTACAAAACGCTTATTAGGAAACATGACATTCTACTGTTTTATGTCTGAAATCCTGACATTAGTATGACAGTACAGCAGACACCATAAAGTTTGGAAGTGAGGAGGTGGCAACAGCACGACTATTCTAGAAGAAAATGCATATTTTGAACGCAGCCCCTTAGCCCCATTAAATTTATATATTTGGGTTCCTTAGGACTTGCTGACAAATAATATGTTAAACGTTACGCAAATAGTCTAGGAATTAACAAATTATAGCCAAAAGAAATAGTGAGGGTGTCAGACAACACCAAAATCAGAATCGCTCAGTGGCAGATTTTGACACCACCATTGTACGGGAAATAGGTCCCCATGTTAAATCCTATTTGATTGGATAGAAGTAAATGTAAGGCTAAACACGATTAGTCGGGCTATAAATACTAATTCTTTGTTGTTAGGGAAACGTGAGTAGGAGTACTTTTTTTTGAAAAACTGTGTAAACATGGCTCGATTGGTTAGACCCGCCAATATAGTCAATTAGGAGCGTCAGGTCAGCACCACATTTTCAAATAAACTTTCTAAAGCAACAGTGCGTTGAGATTCAGCTTATATTTTTCTAAATAAAAGCCTGAGACAGTGGCAGGTCGGATTTTGTGCCTATTCATTGCCAGTCAACGTAATTCTGTATTATTTCCATGAATTGTGGTAAGCTTGAAATATTTGATATCTTTTTAATGAAAATTGAATGTAAATTGATAATTTATGTCTGTATATGTGTGTGGTTCAGTAGCGAACATGAGGCAAAGCCTATATAGTGCTCCAACCTGAACAGAAGGTGTCGGAGGAAAGTAAAACTACATGGAATTGCCAAACAGTACACTGACACCTATCTTATTGACTAGAAAGAAATAATGCTGGAATTGCAGAGGCGTAGTAACCATTAGGGAGGAGTATACTGATGTCAATTGTTTCAGATGAAGCTGACAGTTGGCCTACCGCTCTGAACTCAGTGTTTGTTATGTATTGTGTTCAGTCTGGAAATAGATTATAAATTAGTTATGAAGTAGGAGGTACAACCTTCTTGTTTCAGGGACTGTGGTCCTAAAGTTATTGAGCAGCACCTGGTCTGAGCTTTGCTGAATCTGGAGGCTGACAGCATACTCCTGGGTCCAGATAGCGACTAGTGAGGTGTCTCCAGAACACAGGGGAGCAATCGAGCAGAGGAGTCTTTTCCTGCCGCCATCACGAAAGTTAAGCCTCTGTGGCCAGTGGAGCTCAACATTATGTGTCCCCTCAAAAATTGACATTTTAGTAAAAAAGAGGGACAATACCTTGTTTAAATTGACAGGAACTGTGAACTTTTCCCCCATACTATTTCCCAGATAAACAAACACTTGAAGTCATGATGACAAATAACAACATAGCTTGAAAAACAAAACCAGTATTACCTCATAGTACTACTACACAACTGACACACATAGGATAATATTAATAAAATATGTCACTACAAGGTTCATATTCATAAATTATGTATATATAAAGTGTGATTACAATTGATTGTGATTCCTGGTTCACTTTGTAGTTGAATCAGGATATATAATAGTGAAAGTAATTAATACATATATATTTGAAACTTTACCAGTGACTCATTTAAGATAGTCTTATAGAGTGTTAAATGTGTGTGAGTGTCACAGTGTTGTCAAGTGTGGTGGAATAAATTAAATTGTTTATCTGTCTGTTGTTGTTGTGACTTACACTTCATCAGATACATACCCTAGACATTTAACGTAGTCATCACAATATTCCAGAATAATTCTGACTGAGGTATAATGTGGTAGCAAGTAAGGTTATCTGTAAAACACTACACCTATTAGATACAGATACCTTCACAGCTGATCTCAGTCAGTACACTAAGTCCCCTATAAATATTTATAACATCCCACTTTACCACAGTAGAGTTGTTTACGATATCCCAGCTTTGACTTGAGCAATGAGAGCTTCTCATATGGGCAACTGTATGTGGCATTTTCCCGAGTGAGCACACCAGAACACTTATGGCGTCTACAAAGAAGCCTTCACTTAAATTACTTGTGTTAGAAGCACACATCAATGCAATAATACAATTAAAACCAAAAATACATGAATCTTCCTAACCTATTCGCATCAAACCCGACTTGCACCAATTCCGATATGGACCCGAGCTAAACCGGGTATGACCGCTAGTTTTAATGAATAAGAAAATTGTATTCTATTGATTTTTTTCACGCGTCTATTTTAAAGTGTTTCTCTGTGGCATTATTGCCAGTACCTCCAGATAATTGACTACACAGATCCAGTGAAAGTAAAACAATGATATCATCAATACACGAAGTAGAAATAGCTCGCTTTAGTTCTAACTCGCCGTGTAGTACGATTTATGTACATTTTACAATAATTGTATTAGGGAAGATAACGTTTTTTTTCTATTCAAGGCAAACAATTCAATTAATAAACTTTTAAAATATTTAAAGTAATTTTTTTTTTCCAAACCGATTCAATAATGTCTAATTATATTACAAACTTTTATAAGACTAAAAGAGCTTAATTAAATTATTTAGACAGACTGGTTTTTTATGTAACGTCTTTTTTTTAAATTGTAGTTGTTATTAAACAGTTTAAAGATTTTTACATAATAAAACTTGTGAAGAGCAAATACTTATGTGCTCTGTATCCTTTTATTGACAATGTAGTTGTATCTATAAGTGCCGAAAATAAATAGTCCCTAATCGCATAAATCTCTTGAGCAGGTTTTATTACAACACATCCCAGACCATGGAACTAAACCAGAGCACATATTATTCAGCAAGAAACACAGCAGTTGCAGATAAGAGCAAACATAAGAAAGTCTCTGTTTGGATGTACAGGGACTTTACTTACGTGTTTTTGGTCATTTGTACGAGTGCCTCCAATATACCAAGAGAGGTTTAAACCGTCAGATATTAACTTCATTGCTTCACATACGTTGTGCTGTTTTAACATGAAGAAGCTGATTCTCGACTTACATAATTATGTTGTGGTCAACATTATAAAACGCGAAACACCGTTCATTATGGTTACATGGTCTCATACAAGCAGATTATCATATTCAGTTACGTACTGTTAGGTAGCAAGATCTGTTGGGACTGGAGTGAAAGGTCAACATCCTTGAACAAATCGGTGTCAGTGTGTGTTGCTCGATTATAGTATTAAATGAGTTCTGTGCTGACACGTGTGGTATTCTATGTGTATGATTACTGTACCAGCAGATCACACAGTCACGTATGGTAGTCTATGGGTATGATTACTGTACCAGCAGATCACACAGTCACGTATGGTAGTCTATGTGCATGATTACTGTACCAGCAGATCACACAGACACGTGTGGTAGTCTATGGGTATGATTACTGTACCAGCAGATCACACAGTCACGTATGGTAGTCTATGTGTATAACTACTGTACCAACAGATCACACAGTCACGTATGAAACAATCTATGTGTATAATTACTGTACCAGCAGATCACACAGTCACGTGTGGTAGTCTATGTGTATAATTACTGTACCAGCAGATCACACAGTCACGTGTGGTAGTCTATGTGTATGATTACTGTACCAACAGATCACACAGTCATGTATGGTAGTCTATGTGTATGATTACTGTACCAGCAGATCACACAGTCACGTGTGGTAGTCTATGTGTATGATTACTGTACCAGCAGATCACACAGTCACGTGTGGTAGTCTATGTGTATGATTACTGTACCAACAGATCACACAGTCACGTATGGTAGTCTATGTGTATGATTACTGTACCAACAGATCACACAGTCACGTATGAAACAATCTATGTGTATGATTACTGTACCAGCAGATCAAACAGTCACGTATGAAACAATCTATGTGTATGATTACTGTACCAGCAGATCAAACAGTCACATATGAAACAATCTATGGTTATAATTACTGTACCAACAGATCACACAGTCACGTATGGTAGTCTATGTGTATAATTACTGTACCAACAGATCACACAGTCACGTATGGTAGTCTATGTGTATGATTACTGTACCAGCAGATCACACAGTCACGTATGGTAGTCTATGTGTATAATTACTGCACCAACAGATCACACAGTCACGTATGGTAGTCTATGTGTATGATTACTGTACCAACAGATCACACAGTCACGTATGGTAGTCTATGTGTATAATTACTGTACCAGCAGATCACACAGTCACGTATGGTAGTCTATGTGTATGATTACTGTACCAACAGATCACACAGTCACGTATGGTTGTCTATGTGTATGATTACTGTACCAGCAGATCACACAGTCATGTATGGTAGTCTATGTGTATGATTAATGTACCAACAGATCACACAGTCACGTATGGTAGTCTATGTGTATGATTACTGTACCAACAGATCACACAGTCACGTATGGTAGTCTATGTGTATGATTACTGTACCAACAGATCACACAGTCACGTATGGTAGTCTATGTGTATGATTACTGTACCAACAGATCACACAGTCACGTATGGTAGTCTATGTGTATAATTACTGTACCAACAGATCACACAGTCACGTATGGTAGTCTATGTGTATAATTACTGTACCAACAGATCACACAGTCACGTATGGTAGTCTATGTGTATGATTACTGTACCAACAGATCACACAGTCACGTATGGTAGTCTATGTGTATGATTACTGTACCAACAGATCACACAGTCACGTATGGTAGTCTATGTGTATAATTACTGTACCAGCAGATCACACAGTCACGTATGAAACAATCAACGAATGACGGATTCAATCTCTAGAAATTCTTTAAAAAAAAATGTAGTCCCAAAATATATCTCATTTTTATAGGTCCAGCTTTATAAGATATTGTTACCTTTACCCTCACTAACTCAGTAGCAAACCTGGTACCAATTTACAGCTAGGTAGCCTGGAGCATAAGGCTACCATGTATAGAACCCGGAAACTTTACCTTGAGAAGAAAATGATGTAACCACTCTACCAATGAGACACTATAATAAAAGATGTGAAGTGAATATCAGAATTGACGAACTAATGTAGGTAAGGTAGTTGTCAACTAAACCCATCATCAGCGCCGGATTATTCATTAGGCCCACTAGACACCCAGATGAGGCGAGAATTTTTTAGGCTACAAACGGCTCCTGGGTCGACCCAGCCCCAAATGGGTGCCAGAGCAACTCTGGGAAGGTTAAGGCGGCCGGCGTGATGCCGACCACATCACCCCTCGTGTGCCGACGGTCAAGATAATATGGGCCTAACACCATATTCCCAATATGCCTCAATGGGCGTGTAACAGGTTCCTTTACCTTTACCTTTACCACTAGACACTGGACTTGAGTCCCAGGCTTACAGGGGCCGCCGTGAAATAAGCAACGGAGAAATTGTTTGGGAGAAAATGTCAGGGCCCCAAAACAATTTTAAAAACTTCACAACACTTATTTATTTCCGATTCAAAATAGGTAATTAAAGTTCAGTAATACTCAGATAGTTTTTAAAAAGAAATAGTTTCAAAAAATATATTTAGTGCGTTTAGTTCTTTTTTGTTACACACCCAGTGCTATTCAAAACCTTCCAGTTGGCAACACTGTCCCAAATATTAATTGTTGCCGGTTCTGAAAATCTCAAAGTGCGCGTTTGTACAATTTTTATTTGTTTGTTGTTTCGTTTAAAATGACGTGATTGATTATAATTTTAAATTTTCATTATTTAATTACAACACTTCCATATTTTTATTTTATCCTTATTGCAGTTTGGTTCTGTTGAGTGGAAAGTGTGTGATGGTAGGTAGTGAACGTGTTAAAAACGCCATATTGAATCATTATGTTGGTTGAAATGTACTCGGTGACCTCAAGGTTCGAATCTATAACCAATTTTGTTTTAAATATTTTATTTTACTTTTATTAATTGTTTTTTTTTTTTTTAATAAAATATTTTTGTCGACATTCAAACCAGGTGGATCACACTGTACCTAAGATCCTTTGTTTTACTGAAGATAATTTAGAAAAGACACATAATAAACCGTTCTTTCTTAAGTGGAGCCGGAACACGTAATTTGACAGGGGAGACAAACAAAACACAAACTGCTGTATCACGTGAGAAAATGCCCTAATTGACATTCTATTTTCAAACAAACTCTGAAGCATCATTCTCTCTCACTGATAAGGACATTGTTGAGCCGGGATATCAAAGTGATGAAGTAAGGCCTGTTGTTCCCGAAAGTGATAAATGTGATAAGGACATTGTTGAGCCAGGAACCTGTAATGAACTGATGAAATAAAACCTGAACTTTCTGACAGTGGTAATCCAGTAATTCAACCTGTCATTAATAATAGGTCAAATGATCCAGGATTGTGGGTTAACTTAGGAGCAGAAGTTGTTTCATACTGGATTGATCACGGACCAAAAATCTGTTAAAATAATTCAGGTCCATTTGAATTATCACGTCGATTACACCAAAGTGGCAAAAATAGGAATTGTTCAAAAAAGCCCGCTTAACGGCACAAAAGCAATTGGTGAACTGCATGCCCGACACTGGCTACTTTATTCGCGAAAACGAGATCAGTGTACTGCTTCGTTTCTATTCTTTTTTCTAATGCATAGTCAACCAGATTGACAACGTGTGGATACAATGATTGGAACAATTCAGCTATTGTTATTCAACAAAATTAAAATAGCACACTGCACAGAGATGTCATGATGACATTTGGTTTGCTTTTTAAGGAATGTCTTCATTGCACACGGACAACTCCATCAGTGCTCCGATCTCCACCCTTAGATCACGCAAGGAGAATATCAGCACAGTGCACGAACTCCGTTGCACCGGCGAGAATCCCAATGTGTGTAGATAGGAGTCACACATTCTATAAATATTGTTGTGGTGGGTAGGTTTCTAATTATTATATTTTGCCAGTGGAACGGCCGTATTGCCTACTCTTTACGATTTCCAACTGTGGTGGAATTTTTATCGTGCGCAACTTGCACACTGGACCTTCTATTTGCATCGCTCTTATCCGAGAAGGCTAGGAATCCGATGACACTACCCAGGAGACAAGGGGGGGGGGGGGGGGGGTTACATCATTAGGACCACTGGTTCTGAAAATTTTTTCCATAAATTATATTCCCTCAACTGGGAATCGAACCCGACACCTCTAGAATACGATGTGGACACCATACCTCCTAGCCACTCCGACCCCCCATGTAAACATATTTAAGTCGAAGACAAGTAAATCAAAATTAAGTAATAAGTAATAGGTCAAACATAACTTCGTCCTATAGATTTTAATAACATAATAAACAAATTTGCAATACACAAATCAAGAAAACGGTTAGTATAAATATGTCTCTATTACTTTCTGATGTTTGTATGGATTTATACATTGTTTTGTACATATTATTACATGTTATTCCCACTGTCACGGATTTCATCCCCTTAGCTCTGCAGTAGTGGTCCAACAGTGACCAAAACTCAAGGGTAACTAATGTGAGTCTTCAAAGGTGTCTACCTTTGCACAAGATTACTCTTGGCAGGGTTGTAGATAGAAGGATAATGATGCTTCTACCTCAAGGGAGTGTCACTAGATGTTCAGAAAGCGAGAACGATGCTGCATGAGCTGAGCAAGTGTTAACTCTAGTATCTGTCGTCAACGTTTGTGGAGATTTATGCAATAATTAATGTTAGCTCGTTAAAGCCCCAAGCTGAGTTAATTCAGCGAAATTCATGTGATCTTTACTTTCATTGGTTATCAGGTATGGATAGAACTATATATATTAGAATCGGAACTCACACATGTGCCTTACGCTCTGTAATGATTAAAGCTGCAATAATAAGGCCAGCTAGGAGTAAAGTTTATTGACAATCAGTGGCAATCCGGCTAACAGTTTACCTGCACAACGTGGAGGCCAGTTAGCTGTGGCGGTCCAAGTCAATCAGATGTTTGCTCCTTGTTCATTAGGCACAATCCAATGCCAGATACTACTGGAAGGAGTGATAAGAGCAGCAGTGAGTGATGATCCTATATACCCGCTGGTAATAGGATGTAAATATGTCTTTTTGGGTGACCCAGTAAAACCTGTTGTCATGGCAGCAAACCATACCAGGTCAAGCACCAAAAAGGAGGAGGGAAATGAAATAAACATTCATCCTATAAAGATGAAAAAGGCTCAAACAGCAGACAGTACATTGAAGCCTTGTTTTGGCAAATTGCCAAAGGCCCATAACCCTCAAGAGAAAGGAGACTTCTACATGGAAAATGGCTTACTCTACAGACAAGCTGGAAAAGGACCTAAAGGGCATGGACAGCTGGTAGTGCCAAAAATCTACAGGGAGGAAATTATGGAGCAAGAGCATGCTACAGCAGGCAATGGTCACAGAGGAAAAGGGGCCACTGGTCAAAAGATAGCATTGCGATATTACTGGCCAGGAATAATTGAAGACATAAGTTGGTATGTGGAATCCTGTTCAGAATGTAACCAGGTAACCTCATTCAGAAGTGTAGTCCAGTTACAGGACCTAGGGAAGCATTGTTGCGGACGTAGGCCCATTAAGAAAACTCACAAGAGAAAACAACAGGTAGATGCGGTAATAAGGAGAAAACAAAATCACAACAAGTCTACTGTTACACTAGTAACCATGGCAACTCTCCGTATTGTACAGAGAGGGGACGTAAGACATCCCACCCCGACTAGATATTTGTCGGAACACCATGGCCTGGATCATCTGGAACCTTTTGTTAGTCAGCAACGAGTAAGAAAAAAGCTGCGGAAACAAACCAGAACCATAGGAAGTAGAAACCAGGGCTGTACCAGACAATTGATGGAGACAGGCCCCACTTCGGTATACAGCCCCTTACAATAGAAATAGGTGTGGGTCCGGCAACGTGATTAATTCGCCGTCCCCATACACGGTCCACTGGAAGCATTGTTGCGGACATGGACTGAACAATAGCAAGCATAAGCACACAAGGATGAGATTGACTATCTCTTAAAAGAGAAAATTATTTCAAAGTCTGAATCTCCCTACAGCTCAAGTGTGGTGCTATTAAAGAAGCCTAGTGGTGAACACAGGTTATGCATTGATTATAGGAAACTAAATGCTATCACTGAATCTCAGGTAGACCCATTACCTGACACCAATCAGTTGTTTGCTACATTGAGTAAGGCTGTTAGCCTTTAGTACACCGGATGGACATTACGAGTTCAATGTACTCCCATTTGGTTTAAAGAATGCTCCAAGTATCTTCACCAGAATGATGAGGAAATTGTAGGAATCATTACAAAATCCTCATATCACCAACTTCATGGATAATATTCTGATTGCTACCACTACATTCGAGGAACACATAGTAGCACTCTCCATGTTGTTAGGTAGATTGAGAGAAACGGGATTGACAGCACTCCCAACTAAGTGTCATATTGGATGTGAGACATTGGAATTTTTAGGTCACACTATCTCTACAGGGCAAATGTCTCCGGACCTAAAGAATGTAGAAAAAATGAGAAAAGCACCAAGACCACAAACTAAGAAGGATGTAAGATCCTTTGTGTCACTGTGCGGGTTTTATCAGAAATATATACCCCATTTTAACTCATTATGCGCGACATTAACCGACTTCACCAAAAAAGGCCAGCCGGATAAAGTACAATGGACCGCGGAGTGTGAACAGGCTTATACAGAGTTGAAAAATAAGCTGACAAATAAACCTATACTTCCCCTTCCCGATCTCACACAAGAATTCGTACTAAGAACGGATGCTAGCAATGTAGGCATCGGAGCAACATTACTACAGCGGGCAGACACACCGCCACATATGCTATTACCAGTAGCTTTTGCCAGTAGAAAGTTAAATGCAGCTGAAAGAAAGTATTCTACCGTTGAACGTGAATGCCTTGCTTTGGTCTGGTCGATCAACAAATTCGCCCCTTTTCTTTACGGGAAACACTTCATTGTGGAAAGTGATCACCAGCCTTTGATGTTTTAGCAGTGTCTAAAAAATTAAATTCACGACTTTTAAGGTGGAGTTTACTGTTATATCCATATTCGTTCAATGTGAGATACATTCCAGGACGGGACAATCTTGGACCCGATTTTTTAAGTCGTCATCCTATCAAAGCAGATATAGAGAAACGGAATATTAAGGAGGAACTGCAGCATGTGTTACCAAAAAGTTAACCGTGCATGCACTGTTTTAAAGAAGAGGCCTCTGTAGCGAGATTTGATAACACTTGCTTGGTTGTAGCGCAACACAAGCCCACAGCGCGCACACACACACACACCAGCGCAAGGACAGCGCGGCGGTCTTTCTTTGAAGTTTGAAGACGGGAAATGTGAATTACGGTTAAGCTAGACAATATTACGGAAGAATGAGGAAATAGCTATATAGGAATGTATGGCGGACTTTAAAAGTTTGCATTTACTGGACATTAAATTATTAACTACAAGAGAACGCCTTGTTGGAATACAATTAAATAAAAATAATTCAACAAAGGAGATAGACTAGGAATTATATCCAAAAGGATATTATTAAAATATAAATAGTTTTAAAGATAATTAATATTTTTCACCTTCATCACATCTGCTAAAAGTTAGCTAATAATCTTTAAAAATTTATTATAACTGCATACCTAAACGGATTTAAATATAAATTGGATAGAATGGAAGCTTCATATGGGGAAAAGGAAATGATACCTATGAAGGAAGGAAGGACATAAGTGTGTAGTGAACAGAAGAAAAAAACAAGTACAGGAAAAGCACAGATCGCCTCAAATCGCCTCAAACCGAGAGATTAAACGAAAATCTTTTGGGATTTTTAGAGGTGCTTTCTCGTACGGGCGAGAGACTGAAATATAAGGACAGAGCGGCGCATTGGAAATCACACACACCAAATCCAGAAGCCAGAGTGAGAAACTGGAAGACAGTATCTGCAAGAAAAGTTATTTTTTCACGCTGCATGCAGGGCAGATTAACTTCAACCAAAACAGTCTCACCGTGAGCTTATAAATCCTAAGAGGGTATGTACGTTTATTAAAGATATATGTATTACTAATATCATTTTATTTCAGAGATTTTATTTCCGATTGATTGTATCAGATATAATAAAAAGGGAATGACGCTAACCAGAGATAACCTTCACCCGGCATTGTCAGGAAGCATAACCATTAATTGGTTAGCCAAATATATCATGGCTAGTTCTTGCCTGGAAGCTTACGACATACCAGCAAGTACATAAGTGACTTGGCATCCATGAGTGGAAGGCAAAGGTTATATCGTACCCATGTATCATAACATGTGATTATTCATGTATTTTGTTAATTCTGCACAGTTTATATTATCTTATCATGCTATCTCTGTAACATACTACCATGATTCATTCATTTATATACAAACACTGAAGACATGGTCGCATCATGAACAGCAGTTGGTGGTGAGATTGTTGGAACACCATGGCCACCTATTACCTTTTGTTCCAGGTTTTATGATCAATGTTTATGATCATTCCTGATCGAGAAACTAAAGACTTGAGGATCGTTGATCCAGCTCACTGAAGCCTAGAGGTCAACCAATCTTCAACACCTTAGTCCCCCGTAGTTATAGGGCGGGCTGAAGGAAAGTCTTCCGTATTCAAGTGTGTCTGAGGAACCTCGAGCAGATGTGGCTAATAACATAAGATGAGTTTTATGTGTATCCATCCAACAAACACTGTGAGCAGTTTCTAAAACGACTGTCTAATGATGACAACTAGATGGCAAGAGATAATGTGACAATCCTTTTTTCAGTGGAAGATAAATCCAAGACTTTTTCTATTACTTATTTTAATTTGTAAATATAAATAATCATTCATTTTACCATCTTCCGACACCCATTTCTCATTACAAGAATATATAGATGTACATTATAAATTGGGAAATTGTACTCATTAGACTTGTTAAATTTTTAACTGTTAAATTTTGAGTTACCTTTTCAAATTTAATTATATTATCACATAGGGTTACTATAGCGAAAGTAGCCTCTTATACTTCTGAAGCCTAAATCTATTGTCCAGCTCAGAGTATTCACAGCTGTAACTCATTTGTGATACCAGTGTACTTCTCGGGCACTGGAACTTCATACTTTCTGGAGAGAGATTCTACTTCTGCTCTACCACTATTATTATTCTTGGAAAACCTTTCGCTACAGATAGGTACCCTGAGAATACCACATCATCAACAATTAGACTCAGGGACTTATACAGCTTGACCTCGATCTGTCTACACTTAGCTGAGTAACTCCAATAACCTCTCATATCACTACAAAAGTCATAAATCAGCTGGAGTTAAGTAAGACTACACTATGGGTAGACACAAGAGGAAACACAAAACACACATGGAACTTAATTTCAGCTAGTAGTACTTTTAACGACACGTCGGCACACTAGCAATAATAGATATATAGGTAAAATCATTACACTTAGAAAATTTAAATAAATAAGTATATGGATTGAACAAGCAGAAACACTCGAATAAACCTTACGACGTGACCGTCAGACAGGCAGCTAACGGTCCTTCATAGAAATAGATCTTTTCATGGCTAATATATAAGTCCCTCCCCCCACATAATTAAATAAAATAGAACAGAAATAACAGTACAGCAAAATGTAATAAAAATGCGCACAATGTACCCCGCTTATAACCGAGATATCACACCTCTTGTCAGGTTTTGGCCGGATGTTGAATCTCAGAAACAAGTGAAACAAAAAACGTCACCATGTGATACTTTCAGCAGCAGAGACAGTTAGTTATGGAAAGCATCCTATTTATTTTCGAAGGGAAACAATTTAATTATTAACAAAAATCATAATAAATAACATATTTTTATTACTTTTTTAACTTCACGAATTTTTTAGACAAAATTATAAAAGGCATACACAATTCACTAATTTGTATTAGCATACTTTTTAATACTGTTAAAATTTTGTTTGTGTTTTATGTTTAGAGTAAAAGACTTTAAATAATTTGGAATTTGATGCGCATGTTAAAGTAGTGAACACTTATATGCACTGCCACTTTCAATGACAATTTTATTACCGCCACCATGGTTGAACTCGACGATATGTGCACCGAAATGTTTCATCGGCGCCAAAAAGTGCACTTCGACAATCTTTAAAACACATTTCTTACTTAGTATTTTCTCTTCTACCTTTGGGGGCCGAAGTGACTAAGAAGTATGGTGTCCGCCTCTAATTATAAAGGTATAGGGTTCGGTTCTCAGTCTAAGGAATATTTATGATGGATTTTTTTCAGAACCACTGGAGTAGTATGTCATGTACGCTACGATACGGATTCAGGAGGCGCGGTATGACTTTTATATAAGGAAATACTCCGGATCGATTCGGCAGGAGGCGCGTCAGGAGGCGCCGCATGACTGTTTATATAGCGATATATTTTAGCCGGGGTGACATCCTCTGACGATCAGTTTGCGTCCTATCATAGTTCAAGTGTGTTGTTGTTATGTGTTGTGTATTACAATATTTAGTTATACATATTTTACATATATTACAACAGGTAGACAATATTTAGTTATACATATATTACAATATATATTACAACAGTTACACTATATAAATAAATAAATAAATAAATAAATAAATAAATAAATAAATAAATATATATATATATATATATATATATATATATATATATATATATATATATATACACACACACACACTAAATACATTTTATATATTTATTGACAAAGAGGTGTTAACTGGTCTATGGGTGCTGTAGGGTGACGTCTAACCTCACTACTACGGTCGTGCCGGCCATACGGCTACAATGTATAAGCGGTGTGGTGTTGGTGGTATTGCTTTTGGCTTGCTTGGTGTTATGTGTTGTTGTATTGTGTGTTGGTGTGTTTGTTTATACATACAATATATAAAAAATAGAAAAAATCGATAATGACGGAAAATATAATAAAATCGATAATGGTTGGTTAGTAGGTTACTAAGGGGGTTTTTGATACGAGTGGAGTCTTTTTGTACTGGCGCGGGTGACGACGCATGGGTGTGTACATTTTGGGGTGTAGCAGGCGAGTGTGCCAGCATTGAGAGGTGAGAGTGAAGTGTTAGAGACTTGCCTATACCAGGGACAGCATCTAGAGGTGGGAGTGAAGTGTTAGAGACGTGACTATAACAGGGCCAGCATCGAGAGGTGGGAGTGACGTGTTAGAGACTATAACAGGTCTAGCATCAAGAGTTGGGAGTGAAGTGTTAGAGACTTGACTAGGGCCAGCAGCGAAAGGTGGGAGTGAAGTGTTAGAGACGTGGCTATAACAGGTCCAGCAGCTAGAGGTGGGAGTGAAGTGTTAGAGACCTGACTATACCAGGTCTAGAATCTAGAAGTGGTAGTGAAGTGTTAGAGACCAGCCTATACTAGGTTTAACATCTAGAGGTGCGAGTGAAGTGTTAGAGTTTTTAGAGGTGGAAGTGAAAGAGACGTGTCACTATTCTTGGGCCAGCACCTAGAGGTGGGAGTGAAGTGTTAGAGACTTGACTATACCATTTTTTTGTGTAGGTATTTTAATTGTTATGTGTTGTTGTATTGTGTGTTGGTGTGTTTGTTTATACATATATTTATAAATATATATAAAAATATAAAAAAATCAATAATGGCGGAAAATACAAAAAATCGATAATGGCGGGCTAGTAGGTTACTAAGGGCTTTTTTAAGTGAGAGTGTGGGGGTTATTGATTTTGACTGGTTGCGGTGATGACTCATAGATGTGTTGAGGTGTAGCGCTGGAGTAAGACAACGTAAAAGCGGTGGGGTATAGGTGGTATTGGTTTTGTTCTTGTCTATTAATTTTGTGTGTAGGTATTGTAATTGTTGTGTGGTGTAGTGTAACTGGTGGGTTTGGGTTTTTGGGTGGTTGTGTTGTTGTGACAGGGGCACCAATTTACCCTTTCTCATGTGACGGGAGCACGAGGTTTGCCCTCTAAGTATGTACCCGTTTTACATACTGGGTAAAGTTTATTTTATATTTTTATCTTTTCTCTTTTTCCTTTTAATAAGTGTTTCTGAAGAGTCATAAAAACGAGAGTACTGGTTTGGTTCACCAGAGGTAGAAATTCTCTTCGATATTTTACGGGACCCAGGTTTTTATTTGATTCGGTTTCCTTGGACTTTGTGTGACATATAATGTAGTACTCTTTCATCAGAGATCATCCAAACTGAATGCAGAACTAATCCATGATAGAAGTTCCAACAATAACTTTATTTTACAAGTCTTCCAATTTTCACAGACGATTTGATCATATAATTATAGTGTCGGTTGCAGATTACAATGTCCTACTCTATTATATTACGTTGGAAACTGGTACCAAAGGGAATTTGGTATTATTCCAGTTTCGTATGTAGCTGTTGTGTAATGCAGAATGTCATCGTCAAAACCAACTAAGAAGCTGGTGTATTTTGAACGATGGGAGAGTGGAAGACAATTAGGGAGCTAATCTCCAAAATAAATATGTTCCAAAAACTATTCTAACAATGTTCGATCTTAAACACAAATGGCTGTTTGTCATTGACATATATCAAATCGAGCGAATTCATAATATATCAAATCGAGCGAATTCATAATATATCACATCGAGCGAATTCATACCATTTCTGCGTCAAAGCAAGAAATACACTGTCCAATGTCAGGGGATAAAATAGCTTGAGTCTATCTGAGTCTACTTCAACATCGGTCTGTCTCAATATCACGACCATCTCGTTGCAAGGTCAGTAGCTAAAAGACTTGTAAACATTCGTCTTCATAACGGATGTCCCTTAGTCCAATGAATCTATTGGCTAAAACCACTGGTTACAATTATTTGTGTACCACTAATGTATATGTCATCGATACTGCACTAGTAACGTTAACGTCATCTTGTCGTCATTTCCTATAACTGTCTTTTGTGTCTATGTTAAGTTTCTTTTGTTTTATAGGTTAATTATGAATTACGTCATCAGTCTCTGTTGTCTCTTATGTTAGATAGCATTGAGGGTATCTTTTATATAATGACGTCATCAATCCGTTCACATATGTCCCCATGCCATAAAAATGTATCTCAAGAGACATTTTCCGGTACTATCAGTCGGTCTATCTATGTAGCATCTTAATTTTAGAGTAATATTAATAATCATAAAACACTTCATATCGTGCATGTATGGGGAAAACTTAAGAGCGAATGTCTGAAAACTCGGCTTTGGTTGAAGTATCACATAGAACAGGTCGTAAATGTGGCAAGGACCTCTTCATTTGGTTTAAATCCTGATGAAGGACTTGTAGAAAGACCACATAGGCATCAACTGTTCGGCTTCACGTCACGATGAAGAGCCCAAGGTCTCTTAAAGCTGGATCAGTTTCAGTAAGGTCTTTGAGTGATGAGTAATAACGCAGTCGTGGAGTCAGATATCTCCCTTACAAACTAGAATCTAGTTGAATCACGATGTATGAAATTTGTCGTAGCTCCGCAAAGGTTTATGTAAAGGGGAAACGCTTCTGCCAAAATGCAAGTTACAGTTTGTCAGCTAATAATGACATGAGCTGGGATAAAAGCATGCCCTTATCCACGTGGGGTGAAACATTGCGAGGAACTTGAACTGTAGGTGTGAGATGTGAAGAATCATCAATAATCATGTCTACATCACACGAGAGGCGTGGGGAATTCGGTTTTCTTCTACGTTTTTTAGGTTTGACATATATTTGATCTTGCGAAAATTTCGGAAGCTTGGCTACAGGGATGGAATCGGAAAATGAAGAATCGTATCTCCGTTTATCTGCTAATTTTCGCGTTTCGTTCATGTCCATCAAGGTGGTATCCGAAGCTGTATTCACTGAATCGTTTTCTGAAATTACGGGTTTGGAGCAATCGATATCGGATGGTGTTGATAGTGTAGATTGAGGAAAATCAAGATTCATACTTGTTTCATTATGTTCGATTCTTTCATCATCAGCAATACGTTCTTGTCTTGAAATGAGACGCTGTCTAAGTTCTTGTAGGGGAACGTTATCTTCACTTGATGACGAACTTCTACAATCTTTAGCTCTTTGAATCGCATGATCCAAACGATGTGGTACAATTTCTGACTCTGAGGAAGAATGTTCTGATGTGTCCACTGCATCCGAAGAAGATGAAGAAGAAGATGGAGGTTAGGCTAACGTAGACAAACGAGTTGGTCTCTGGAACTTCGTCTCAGGGATATCAAGCGGTCGGTGATCATCAAGTCGCATCTGATTGACGTGAGCTTTTGTAGTGGAATTGCGTTCTTCGTTCCACAAGATATAATTAGTTGGAGAAGTTTGTTCCAATATTTTGTATCCGGGTAACCATCGGTTGTCAAATTTATCCGTCCTAACATGCTTCTTATAGTATACTTGGTCACCAGGCTTGAATTCTTGCAGTGTAGAGGTTCTGTTACGGATCCTGGCTCGTTTAGCAAAAGCTTTTCGGACGTTTCTGTGAGCAATAACATGTGCCCTATGTTTTTGCTGCAAAATAATCTGTATCGGACATTCACCTGTATATTTCCTCTGGGGAAGCAAGATGTTATCCAAAGGAAAATTAGGTTCTCGGCCATAGAGTAAGTAAAAAGGCGAGAATCCTGTTGAGTCATTGATGTTTATTCTGATGGCTTCTAAGGCTTGATTTATGTATATATCCCAATATTGACTGTTACCTTCCGTAAGTTTTGCTAATATGTCATGTAGGGTAGAGTGCATCCTTTCGTTTCTTCCATTTGATTCTGGATGATAAAATGAGGTTTTCGTGTGTTTTATATTCATTTTTCTTACTGTTGAGGCAAAAGGATCCCCTACGAACTGTTTGCCATTGTCGGTTATTATTCTCTGAGGACAGTGTTACAGAGTAAATATTATCAAAGGGAAGTGATCTTGAAAATGTTAAGCAAATAGATTCGATTACGAGTTATGTTGCTTGGTTAAGCTGATGTTAAGGTAAAATAGTATTAGGGGAATTCCCTCGTGTGATCGAGAAGTTTCCAAGTGGCGAACACTGGTCAGTTCAAATCGCGGAGATGTTGTTTTTCTCTGAACTGTCTTGAGCTGTGAGTAAGCTCGTGTGACTAGCCCATGCAATTATCGAGACTGAGTTGTGTTTTTTAAACAACCGAGTCTCGTGTCTTTTTGGCGGGTCTAGTGTGTGAACTAATGGGATTCGGTGTTTGGGTACTGACGGGAGAGGTCGGTCCTACAGTGTGTGTTTCGAGTATGCCTGCGCAGTGCAAAAGTTTGAGGCCATTATCTGTGTAGGCCTATAATTTCTGAGTTTATTGGAGAATTGTGTTTGTGAGTATTTTTGAAGAGGTAAGGATCCAGGACTTATGTTTGACTATATAAATGTCAAGATGAGTGAAGGCGAGATTACTGCAGATTGCCAGGGAGTGCAGTCTTGCGAGAAATTGCCGAAAGTATTCACCATTGATGTAGTTAGCACGGCGAGGATGATGTCCGTTGGCTAACCGGATCTATATGATATTTGCGGAATTTATTATTGTCAGCACGGCGAGGATGACCGTTGCTGAGAGGATCCACAGTGTATTAAAGCGCCAAGGTTGAGAGCGTCTTTGATGAAGCATATTTAAGGAGGCCATTATTTATTGGACAACCGTTGCTGGGAAAAAGGATCCATTGTCTAGTTATTATAATGCTGATGTTGGAAGCATCGCTGGAGAGGCCATTTATTATTTACATTAGAGCGCCAATGTTGAGAGCGTCTTTGATGAGGCATATTTGAGGAATTCATTATATTAGCACGGGGATGCCGACCGTTGCTAGGCATATTTGAGGAATTCATTATATTAGCACGGGGATGCCGACCGTTGCTGAGAGGATCCAGTAGTAATATTATATAGCGCTCATGATTATGAGAAGTGGAGATGTGACTGGAGTACTGTATTATTGTATTGCTATGACTTGTACTTAATTGTGACTGTGTATTCTGTGTATTTCATGAACGTGTTGTGGTGTAAATAAAACGATCATTAACTTACACCAGCCGTTTATAACCATCTATGACTTCTACGTGCGTACCTGTGTTGTGAGTGATTGTTCCAGCACGCACGCACTCAATCAACCTTTCCTAACACGGTACGCCACTCACTCACACAACCACCAACATGAGGTATCAGTGGTGGTTTTCAGTTTAGAAGGAGCTTACACCTACGTGTTCGCGTAAATAGCCTGGGTGGCGGAAATCTAGGTCAACAAACAGATTGAATTCAATAGCAGGATCTCGTGTGTAGCAGTGGTATGTTACAGAATTTGATATTTTGACATTCGCGTGATATAAGAATTATGTTCTGCTCTGTGTGGGCGTATGAACAGTGTAACCATTAAAGAAACACCCATCACCATTTAATCAATCTCCAAGACCAGTCATCAGACAATAATAATAATTAATAACCCCCATCAGTAACTATTTACGGGTAACATTTGGTACTCATTACGGTTACAGTTTGGTAATCTTCAACATCCCTAAATAAAACAGAACGGTTACAGACAGCCATGTCTCGGAATGAATTGTTGTAAGAAGATGTCTGTAATGAGAGCTGAAGTAGCATTTTCTAAAGGAAAGCTCTCTGGCCACACAGAATATTGATCCACCAGGTGTAATATGTATTTGTGTCCGGACAAGGTAACTGGATACGGTCCCGATATGTCTAGACTAACGACTTCCATGGGATAATGTTGATATGACATTTCCTGAATCGGTGCTCTAATCATTCTCATATTTCTGAGTTTACAAATTTTACACGTTCCTACATATTCTATGATATCTTTTATCATAGTTGGCCAATAGTATCTCTTTGTAATGACGTCGAGGGTTTTATCGCGTCCGAAGTGACCATTGTCATCGTGAAATTGTTTCAATACAGTTGGTACCAATGATGTGGGGATACATTTCTGCAGTAATCCATTTTCTCTAGGACTGACATGATATAAAATATTGTCTTCAGGTAATATCACATAGTCTCTCTTTTCTTTCGGATTGGTACGTACTTGTACTTTAATCTTGGTTAATGCTTCGTCTTTCAGTTGTTCCTTCTTGAAGATTAGACTCTGTTCAAAATCTCTAGATTCATCGCCATCATCAGTTCTCGAGTTCTCCGTAGGTTGTGTTTTCTGTTCTTGACTATCAGAAGGCCCAGTGTCTTGACTATGTTGAATGAAGTCAATGGCGGAGATTTCTTTCGCATTATCATCTATTTCAGTGAAGTCTTGTTGTTTCAGATCGTCCACGTCTGTAGGTTCAGGATATGGTATTCTTGATAATAAATCTGCACATGTGTTTAGTCTACCAGGTAAATACTCGATCTTGGTATCGTAATTTTGCAAATTGATAGCCCATGTCTGAAGCTTTTTTGGTTGTTCTTGGGGTTTAGTAAGCCAATTTACTAGAGGTTGGTGATCCGTTTTTATGATAACCGACGTTCCTCTGATTTAAAAGTCAAACTTCTGCAAAGCATAATGAATTGCATAAGCTTCCTTCTCCGTTGTCGTCCATTTTCGTTGAGTTCTGCTTAAGGCATGTGAAGGAAAGGCTATCGGTTTTTCTTGAAGAATATTGGCAATCACTGGTTGTTCATTTGGTGATATTTCTTGTACCAAACAAGCTCCAATTGCAGTGTCGGAAGCATCACTATAGATGATCATGGGTTTTGTGATGTCTGGATGTGCCAGAAAAGGTATTGTAATTAGTGCTGACTTTAGGTAGTCAAATGCTTTCTGACATTTTTCTTCCCACGTGAATTTTGCATATTTCCTGGTTAAATTCAGCAAAGGTTCGGCTACTTTTGAGAAATTGATTATGTGTTTTCGATAGTAAGCACAACATCCTATGAATCCTCTCACTTGCCTTACATTCGTTGGTGGAGGTATCTTCTGTATTGCTGCAATTTTATCGTCATCTGGTCTGATTCCATTCTGATTTACTATGAAACCTAAATATTTGATCTCTTTTTGTAGAAAGCTGCATTTACTCAATTTTAACTTCACTTTGTGTAAACGTAATCTGTCGAAGACAGTCTCTACATGTTTAAGGTGATCCTCAATGGTTCCATTGGTGTGTATTAAAATATCGTCTATGTAAGCTGATGCAAATTTGTGTAACCCTTGTAAAACTTCATCCATCAAACTCATGTATGTGGCTGGACTTGTTTTTAACCCAAAAGGCATCACAGACCATGAAAAAGATCCCATGTGAGTACAGAAAGTGCTTTTCTGTTTTGCATCCGCGGACATAGGAATAGCCCAAAATCCTGATCGAGCGTCTAATGAGGTGAACCAATTGGATTTCCCAAGCATCGCCAAAATGTCGTCTATGCGGGGTAGAGGATACGATATTGTTTTAGTAATTTTGTTCAATGCCCTATAGTCACAGCAAAATCGGTGAGTTCCGTCTTTCTTGGTGACTATTACTATAGGGGATGACCATGGTGAGCGGGATCTTTCAATAATACCAGCCGCTAACATTTCCTGGATAGCTTTCTCTACGATTTCTCTATTTTTTAGAGGAGTATGATATGGCCTCAGACTTATTGGTTCTTCCGATGTAGTATGTATTTCCATTGTGACGGTATTTGTTCTCTCCAACTCCATATCAGAGATTGCACCTACATCTTTATGTTTCTTTATGAAATTCTCCAGTCTATTCTGAAATTCTTCAGTAGTATGTAATTGTTCTAGTAAAACTTTCATCCTGTCTGGATTTTCATCATTGTTGTTTTTGAGAAGACTGTATTGATTTCTCGTCATTTGGTTCTGACAAGCTGGTTTTGAGGGATAATATGGTTTGTTATAAAATTTGCCACTTCTTCTATTCGGCCAAGCAGAAACTGACTCCACAGTATAATATCTGCTTTTAGAGGAGTAATATTTATTCTTCCTTCCATATGTCTCGTTTAATATGTCTCTATCTCTTTCATCAAGGTATGGATCGAAATTCGTGCATTTCTCTCTGGTGTCTGTTTCTGAAATCTCATTCGAAATACATTTTCTGTGATACTCTCTTCTCTGGGACTGGAGGGAGGAGATGGGATAGGGACGCTTCTTATTCCCCGAAGGAAATGTGTTTGGAAAGGTTTTGGATGACGTTTGAGTAGAGAGGTTCACATAATCGTCCTTGTAACTTGATAGTTTGTGGGAGATCTCATTCTTTGGTATTTGAACTTGTCCTACAATCTTTCCTCTTGGGATAGTAGGAGTGGTTCCTGAAGAGTTAACAATCATTATAGGAAAGTCTCTGTTCTTACTCACCATTACAATGCCATCTTGTATTTCCACATGTGGATCATCCGTTTCTTCATTCTCCATCTGAGATACATAGATTGTCTGTCCTATATTTACATAAGGTGAGTTTTTTATTCGAGCCTTTGTTACAGTGATAGAACTCGGCTTCAAAGTTACTGGAGCGGCAGTTCTTATCAACGTTGCGATATGTACGTCATCTTGTAGAGGTATATAACTGCCATTTATTCTTAGCTGTTTCAAATCAAAGTATATTCTGGCATTATTCTTTCTAAGGAAGTCTCTCCCGATTATAAAATTTCTAGACAGTCCTCTCGTTATAATAAATGAGTGTTCTAGCATTTCTTCTCCCATCTTGAAAAGTATATAGGCAGTTCCTAATGCTTTCAGATCCTGTCCAGTTACTGATTTCATTCTTACTGTATGTCTTGAGAACTTCGTCATGTGTTTTATCTGATGGTACAACTTCTCTCTAATCAGACTAACCGTCGCGCCAGTGTCTATGAGATCTCTGAAGTTTTGTTTTCCTATTTTTAAAATGCAAGAACAAGGGTCTGGGATAATATTTATGTAGGCTTGATCTTCTTTTAATGTCGCTGGTTTATCAGATAGAGATCGATTCTGCAGACCATCACATCCGATCTCTGTTAATGTGAGGTCCTTCCGTTTCCCATTCTCCTTGAGGTTGGTTGGGAGTCATTTCTGTTTTGATGATGTCTTCTATTATTATTTGTCTGATAGTGATTTTGATACTGATAATTTCTATGATGTATTTCTGGTCTTGAATTGTTGTCCCCAAAATGATTTCTGGGCTGTGAATTTCTGTAATTCCCTGCTACATGTTCTTGACCTGCACAGTTAAAACAGACGGTGGTTGGTTGTTGGGGTTCTACATTGTGTATTCTGTAGTCTCTTCTGTGGTTACTCTGTAGTGCTGGATTTCTCTGATTCTGGTATGAGTTATTGAATGATCTTCTGTGATGTTTTTGATTTCTGTCCCATCGATGTCTCGAATGATCAATTTCCATAGGTTGGTGCATTTGTTGCTCATGTTGGGTATGTTGGTATTCATACTCAGGTAGCGGACACCTTCCAATCCGTTGTTGGAATCTTGTCTTCACATTCTCCTCATAAACAGCTAATTGTATTGAGGTAGTTATTGACTGAGGATCTTTTCTGAGTAGATGAATTTTCAGTGAATCAGAATACAATCCGTCCACAAAAATTCCGACTAGATGTTTTTCCAGATCAGTTGATGGAATGTTACCTCCAACAAAAGCATCTTCGGCGAGGTTTAATAGCCTATCTCCGTACATTTGAACACTTTCCTGTCGATCTTGCTTTATTCTTCTTAACATCGTCCACGCGTGCTCAGCGTCGGTAATCTCTGAGTATCTTGATACCAATATTTTCTTGAGTTCTTCAAAGGTCTCCATCGGAAATGCCTTTGCCCGCCGTCGGACAAAATCTGTGACCAGGCCCTCTGATGACAAAAAAATTATTTTCTTCTTGTCAATGTCTGAAGTTGCATCTATCAAGTAGGCGAATTTGTCTACGTCAACCATCCATTGTCGAAATCTTTTCGAATCCCCATTGAACGGTGTGATAAAGTTCTTTATATTGTTAAATTTCGCATGTTGGTCAACACGTTGAAGAGTGTCAGTCATGTTACGTAATGCCATTAGGTTTTTTTCATTTGGATCCACTGGAAGTGGTATTTGATGTGCATTCATTTCTGGTTGATTTTGCTGTAGGTTCTGCATCATTAATGCCTGTTGTTGGTTATGCTGCATTTGCAAAACATCCATGTAATTATCCACGTGTGGGTTCGGTTGCGTCATTTTCTAGCAGTCCACCGAATCCTGGTTGTCGCGGCACCAATTTACCCTTTCTCATGTGACGGGAGCACGAGGTTTGCCCTCTAAGTATGTACCCGTTTTACATACTGGGTAAACTTTATTTTGTATTTTTATCTTTTCTCTTTTTCCTTTTAATAAGTGTTTCTGAAGAGTCATAAAAACGAGAGTACTGGTTTGGTTCACCAGAGGTAGAAATTCTCTTCGATATTTTACGGGACCCAGGTTTTTATTTGATTCGGTTTCCTTGGACTTTGTGTGACATATAATGTAGTACTCTTTCATCAGAGATCATCCAAACTGAATGCAGAACTAATCCATGATAGAAGTTCCAACAATAACTTTATTTTACAAGTCTTCCAATTTTCACAGACGATTTGATCATATAATTATAGTGTCGGTTGCAGATTACAATGTCCTACTCTATTATATTACGTTGGAAACTGGTACCAAAGGGAATTTGGTATTATTCCAGTTTCGTATGTAGCTGTTGTGTAATGCAGAATGTCATCGTCAAAACCAACTAAGAAGCTGGTGTATTTTGAACGATGGGAGAGTGGAAGACAATTAGGGAGCTAATCTCCAAAATAAATATGTTCCAAAAACTATTCTAACAATGTTCGATCTTAAACACAAATGGCTGTTTGTCATTGACATATAATCAAATCGAGCGAATTCATAATATATCAAATCGAGCGAATTCATAATATATCACATCGAGCGAATTCATACCATTTCTGCGTCAAAGCAAGAAATACACTGTCCAATGTCAGGGGATAAAATAGCTTGAGTCTATCTGAGTCTACTTCAACATCGGTCTGTCTCAATATCACGACCATCTCGTTGCAAGGTCAGTAGCTAAAAGACTTGTAAACATTCGTCTTCATAACGGATGTCCCTTAGTCCAATGAATCTATTGGCTAAAACCACTGGTTACAATTATTTGTGTACCACTAATGTATATGTCATCGATACTGCACTAGTAACGTTAACGTCATTTCCTATAACTGTCTTTTGTGTCTATGTTAAGTTTCTTTTGTTTTATAGGTTAATTATGAATTACGTCATCAGTCACTGTTGTCTCTTATGTTAGATAGAATTGAGGGTATCTTTTATATAATGACGTCATCAATCCGTTCACATTGTGTATGAGTCGGCCTTGTGTTGGCGAGTACAGATAAAAGACTAGCTTATTGTGATGTTTATTGGGACCATTAGCACATTTTTACCGCCCCGCGTTTGTTGTGTTATGAGAACCTCCAAAAAAAAGTGTGTTTGTCTGGTGGTTTGTGTGCATGTATTAATGTGAATTACAACTAATTGGTGTTAGCTTTCTTGGTTTGATAGTCCTTTTCACAGTGTAAAATCGCTATTGGTTATCTGTAGTGTTTTAAATAGTTTTGTTAAGCCATTATTTCTATAATATTTAGTAGCCATCTCGACGCTGTATAAACGCTAGATGTATATTTATCAGATCACCGAGGGCGTATGCGCATGCGCGCATAACTTCACATGTCAAAAAAATAAAATAAAACTTTACAGGAGCGATTATATGTTGATTTTTCACTGTCACTTTTAAAGAGGTCATACCGCAGACTTGTGTAGATTGACCAATTATTGTGGAGGTAGTGTATTCTTAAGCAATAACAGGAGATATTTGTGTATTTCATGAAAGTTTAGGTATAGGTACACTGTCCAAAAGTGATCTCATCAGAACGTTGCTATCTATGTGGATGTGTTGTAGTCTTGTTACAAACAACAAGCTGATATAGAAGTAGCTTTAACATTTTTATTGGAAGGAGTTGTGCTTTTACCCTTTTACATTAATATAACAACCGATTTGTTCCAAAACCTTCATGCAACTATGTTGCTACTTGACTTGAGAAGAAGGAATTTTTATAAGCACTCACTAAGTGAATTCCCTTTTTCCTACCCGCTGTAGAATAAAGTGGAAAATATAAAAAAGAAAGGGATACCTTTTTATAGAGGAAGATGACTAATGATCGGTGTGTGGTGGGGGTGATTTTGGTTTTGTGTTGTGTTGTGTGTGTGCGTAGCTAGTGATGAGAATATAAGACGATGAGAGGTGAACTGGCGTCGAAGGGAACAATGCTTTTGATGTAAAAATATGACAGGGAATTCCCGTTGTTGGGTGAATGTAACTACATATTGAGAAGGGCGCTGGGGCACTTGGTAGTTTTCTTTATTATGTATATTATATCATGAGTAATAAATCTACTCACCCCAATGTCCAGTTAGTGTTATGTAAATGACCCGCACACAGCCGTAGTCTCTAACATAAAATATACTGTCAAAGGCTAGGCTGGACAAGGCCAAATAGACAGTTTTATTGAACACAACCGTAGAGATATATGGCACAGGCAGACTACATTAAGGCGGCAACTAGATACTCCCTTAGTGTTGCAGGTTGCAATCGGAACAATATCGACGCCATTTTCAGCCATTTTAATAAAACTCAAAACACACGTGTTTTTACCCTCACTAGAAAGAAACGCGATCGATGGTCTGCGCTTGCGACGAAATCGTTGAGCGTTTATAAAATTCCATACATATAGGTTTTTCTCGTCGCTTTTTTGTTTGATACACTGTCTTTATTTTTTTCAGAGGTCACTGTTATTTCGTCCTTGCTGGTTTTTAAGTTTGTACTTAATTTCTGTGGCCTTTAGACCGGGGCTTTTGCTTCTTTCATTTTCTGGTCGTTTTTTATGTTCCTTCCTTAGTATGTTTGTCTGTTGTTTTGCTCCAAACTTTTCCTGCCCCTGACTGCAATCTGGTTAGCATTCTGTTGGACTTATTTGATCTTATTGTGCTACCAATATATGGTTGTATACGAGTTGTCTTTACTCTTGTTAAATATTGCCTAATTCCTCTTATCTTTATTTTATACCTATCACCGATGACTTACAAGTAGTATTTAAGCTCTATCTATGCCTAATGCTAAATTAACACAAGACAAGTTATTAATATATTTTTATAATATATAAATTTTAAATTATGTTTAGATATCAATAGTTAAAAGCTGACTAGGCCTACTACAAAACTAGCACAAATTTAATTAAATTTAAGTTTGTTCACGCGCGTGCTCACGCATGAAAAAGCTCCTATATCGGCGCTCGTGACGTCGACATTTTTGAAAAAGAGCGGGATTTCTGACAGGCAAACGCCAGCTAACCCTCACTAGTTACATACACCCAACAACGGGAATTCCCTGTCATATTTTTACATCAAAAGCACAGTTGCCTCCGACGCCACTTCACCTCTCATCGTCTTATATTCTCATCACTAGCTACACACACACACAACACAAAACCAAAATCTTCCCCACCACACACCGATCATTAGTCATCTTCCTCTATAAAAAGGTATCCTATTTTTATTTTATATTGTCCTCTTTATTCCATAGCTGGTAGGAAAAAGGGAATTCACTTAGTGAGTGCTTATAAAAATTCCTTCTTCTCAAGTCAAGTAGCAACATAGTTGCATGAAGGTTTTGGAACAAATCGGTTGTTATATTAATGTAAAAGGGTCTTTTTGTACTGGCGCGGGTGACGACGCATGGGTGTGTACATTTTGGGGTGTAGCAGGCGAGTGTGCCAGCATTGAGAGGTGAGAGTGAAGTGTTAGAGACTTGCCTATACCAGGGACAGCATCTAGAGGTGGGAGTGAAGTGTTAGAGACGTGACTATAACAGGGCCAGCATCGAGAGGTGGGAGTGACGTGTTAGAGACTATAACAGGTCTAGCATCAAGAGTTGGGAGTGAAGTGTTAGAGACTTGACTAGGGCCAGCAGCGAAAGGTGGGAGTGAAGTGTTAGAGACGTGGCTATAACAGGTCCAGCAGCTAGAGGTGGGAGTGAAGTGTTAGAGACCTGACTATACCAGGTCTAGAATCTAGAAGTGGTAGTGAAGTGTTAGAGACCAGCCTATACTAGGTTTAACATCTAGAGGTGCGAGTGAAGTGTTAGAGTTTTTAGAGGTGGAAGTGAAAGAGACGTGTCACTATACTTGGGCCAGCGCCTAGAGGTGGGAGTGAAGTGTTAGAGACTTGACTATACCATTTTTTTGTGTAGGTATTTTAATTGTTATGTTTTGTTGTATTGTGTGTTGGTGTGTTTGTTTATACATATATTTATAAATATATATAAAAATATAAAAAAATCAATAATGGCGGAAAATACAAAAAATCGATAATGGCGGGCTAGTAGGTTACTAAGGGCTTTTTTAAGTGAGAGTGTGGGGGTTATTGATTTTGACTGGTTGCGGTGATGACTCATAGATGTGTTGAGGTGTAGCGCTGGAGTAAGACAACGTAAAAGCGGTGGGGTATAGGTGGTATTGGTTTTGTTCTTGTCTATTAATTTTGTGTGTAGGTATTGTAATTGTTGTGTGGTGTAGTGTAACTGGTGGGTTTGGGTTTTTGGGTGGTTGTGTTGTTGTGACAGGGGCACCAATTTACCCTTTCTCATGTGACGGGAGCACGAGGTTTGCCCTCTAAGTATGTACCCGTTTTACATACTGGGTAAAGTTTATTTTATATTTTTATCTTTTCTCTTTTTCCTTTTAATAAGTGTTTCTGAGAGTCATAAAAACGAGAGTACTGGTTTGGTTCACCAGAGGTAGAAATTCTCTTCGATATTTTACGGGACCCAGGTTTTTATTTGATTCGGTTTCCTTGGACTTTGTGTGACATATAATGTAGTACTCTTTCATCAGAGATCATCCAAACTGAATGCAGAACTAATCCATGATAGAAGTTCCAACAATAACTTTATTTTACAAGTCTTCCAATTTTCACAGACGATTTGATCATATAATTATAGTGTCGGTTGCAGATTACAATGTCCTACTCTATTATATTACGTTGGAAACTGGTACCAAAGGGAATTTGGTATTATTCCAGTTTCGTATGTAGCTGTTGTGTAATGCAGAATGTCATCGTCAAAACCAACTAAGAAGCTGGTGTATTTTGAACGATGGGAGAGTGGAAGACAATTAGGGAGCTAATCTCCAAAATAAATATGTTCCAAAAACTATTCTAACAATGTTCGATCTTAAACACAAATGGCTGTTTGTCATTGACATATATCAAATCGAGCGAATTCATAATATATCAAATCGAGCGAATTCATAATATATCACATCGAGCGAATTCATACCATTTCTGCGTCAAAGCAAGAAATACACTGTCCAATGTCAGGGGATAAAATAGCTTGAGTCTATCTGAGTCTACTTCAACATCGGTCTGTCTCAATATCACGACCATCTCGTTGCAAGGTCAGTAGCTAAAAGACTTGTAAACATTCGTCTTCATAACGGATGTCCCTTAGTCCAATGAATCTATTGGCTAAAACCACTGGTTACAATTATTTGTGTACCACTAATGTATATGTCATCGATACTGCACTAGTAACGTTAACGTCATCTTGTCGTCATTTCCTATAACTGTCTTTTGTGTCTATGTTAAGTTTCTTTTGTTTTATAGGTTAATTATGAATTACGTCATCAGTCTCTGTTGTCTCTTATGTTAGATAGCATTGAGGGTATCTTTTATATAATGACGTCATCAATCCGTTCACATATGTTCCCATGCCATAAAAATGTATCTCAAGAGACATTTTCCGGTACTATCAGTCGGTCTATCTATGTAGCATCTTAATTTTAGAGTAATATTAATAATCATAAAACACTTCATATCGTGCATGTATGGGGAAAACTTAAGAGCGAATGTCTGAAAACTCGGCTTTGGTTGAAGTATCACATAGAACAGGTCGTAAATGTGGCAAGGACCTCTTCATTTGGTTTAAATCCTGATGAAGGACTTGTAGAAAGACCACATAGGCATCAACTGTTCGGCTTCACGTCACGATGAAGAGCCCAAGGTCTCTTAAAGCTGGATCAGTTTCAGTAAGGTCTTTGAGTGATGAGTAATAACGCAGTCGTGGAGTCAGATATCTCCCTTACAAACTAGAATCTAGTTGAATCACGATGTATGAAATTTGTCGTAGCTCCGCAAAGGTTTATGTAAAGGGGAAACGCTTCTGCCAAAATGCAAGTTACAGTTTGTCAGCTAATAATGACATGAGCTGGGATAAAAGCATGCCCTTATCCACGTGGGGTGAAACATTGCGAGGAACTTGAACTGTAGGTGTGAGATGTGAAGAATCATCAATAATCATGTCTACATCACACGAGAGGCGTGGGGAATTCGGTTTTCTTCTACGTTTTTTAGGTTTGACATATATTTGATCTTGCGAAAATTTCGGAAGCTTGGCTACAGGGATGGAATCGGAAAATGAAGAATCGTATCTCCGTTTATCTGCTAATTTTCGCGTTTCGTTCATGTCCATCAAGGTGGTATCCGAAGCTGTATTCACTGAATCGTTTTCTGAAATTACGGGTTTGGAGCAATCGATATCGGATGGTGTTGATAGTGTAGATTGAGGAAAATCAAGATTCATACTTGTTTCATTATGTTCGATTCTTTCATCATCAGCAATACGTTCTTGTCTTGAAATGAGACGCTGTCTAAGTTCTTGTAGGGGAACGTTATCTTCACTTGATGACGAACTTCTACAATCTTTAGCTCTTTGAATCGCATGATCCAAACGATGTGGTACAATTTCTGACTCTGAGGAAGAATGTTCTGATGTGTCCACTGCATCCGAAGAAGATGAAGAAGAAGATGGAGGTTGGGCTAACGTAGACAAACGAGTTGGTCTCTGGAACTTCGTCTCAGGGATATCAAGCGGTCGGTGATCATCAAGTCGCATCTGATTGACGTGAGCTTTTGTAGTGGAATTGCGTTCTTCGTTCCACAAGATATAATTAGTTGGAGAAGTTTGTTCCAATATTTTGTATCCGGGTAACCATCGGTTGTCAAATTTATCCGTCCTAACATGCTTCTTATAGTATACTTGGTCACCAGGCTTGAATTCTTGCAGTGTAGAGGTTCTGTTACGGATCCTGGCTCGTTTAGCAAAAGCTTTTCGGACGTTTCTGTGAGCAATAACATGTGCCCTATGTTTTTGCTGCAAAATAATCTGTATCGGACATTCACCTGTATATTTCCTCTGGGGAAGCAAGATGTTATCCAAAGGAAAATTAGGTTCTCGGCCATAGAGTAAGTAAAAAGGCGAGAATCCTGTTGAGTCATTGATGTTTATTCTGATGGCTTCTAAGGCTTGATTTATGTATATATCCCAATATTGACTGTTACCTTCCGTAAGTTTTGCTAATATGTCATGTAGGGTAGAGTGCATCCTTTCGTTTCTTCCATTTGATTCTGGATGATAAAATGAGGTTTTCGTGTGTTTTATATTCATTTTTCTTACTGTTGAGGCAAAAGGATCCCCTACGAACTGTTTGCCATTGTCGGTTATTATTCTCTGAGGACAGTGTTACAGAGTAAATATTATCAAAGGGAAGTGATCTTGAAAATGTTAAGCAAATAGATTCGATTACGAGTTATGTTGCTTGGTTAAGCTGATGTTAAGGTAAAATAGTATTAGGGGAATTCCCTCGTGTGATCGAGAAGTTTCCAAGTGGTGAACACTGGTCAGTTCAAATCGCGGAGATGTTTTTTTTCTCTGAACTGTCTTGAGCTGTGAGTAAGCTCGTGTGACTAGCCCATGCAATTATCGAGACTGAGTTGTGTTTTTTAAACAACCGAGTCTCGTGTCTTTTTGGCGGGTCTAGTGTGTGAACTAATGGGATTCGGTGTTTGGGTACTGACGGGAGAGGTCGGTCCTACAGTGTGTGTTTCGAGTATGCCTGCGCAGTGCAAAAGTTTGAGGCCATTATCTGTGTAGGCCTATAATTTCTGAGTTTATTGGAGAATTGTGTTTGTGAGTATTTTTGAAGAGGTAAGGATCCAGGACTTATGTTTGACTATATAAATGTCAAGATGAGTGAAGGCGAGATTACTGCAGATTGCCAGGGAGTGCAGTCTTGCGAGAAATTGCCGAAAGTATTCACCATTGATGTAGTTAGCACGGCGAGGATGATGTCCGTTGGCTAACCGGATCTATATGATATTTGCGGAATTTATTATTGTCAGCACGGCGAGGATGACCGTTGCTGAGAGGATCCACAGTGTATTAAAGCGCCAAGGTTGAGAGCGTCTTTGATGAAGCATATTTAAGGAGGCCATTATTTATTGGACAACCGTTGCTGGGAAAAAGGATCCATTGTCTAGTTATTATAATGCTGATGTTGGAAGCATCGCTGGAGAGGCCATTTATTATTTACATTAGAGCGCCAATGTTGAGAGCGTCTTTGATGAGGCATATTTGAGGAATTCATTATATTAGCACGGGGATGCCGACCGTTGCTAGGCATATTTGAGGAATTCATTATATTAGCACGGGGATGCCGACCGTTGCTGAGAGGATCCAGTAGTAATATTATATAGCGCTCATGATTATGAGAAGTGGAGATGTGACTGGAGTACTGTATTATTGTATTGCTATGACTTGTACTTAATTGTGACTGTGTATTCTGTGTATTTCATGAACGTGTTGTGGTGTAAATAAAACGATCATTAACTTACACCAGCCGTTTATAACCATCTATGACTTCTACGTGCGTACCTGTGTTGTGAGTGATTGTTCCAGCACGCACGCACTCAATCAACCTTTCCTAACACGGTACGCCACTCACTCACACAACCACCAACATGAGGTATCAGTGGTGGTTTTCAGTTTAGAAGGAGCTTACACCTACGTGTTCGCGTAAATAGCCTGGGTGGCGGAAATCTAGGTCAACAAACAGATTGAATTCAATAGCAGGATCTCGTGTGTAGCAGTGGTATGTTACAGAATTTGATATTTTGACATTCGCGTGATATAAGAATTATGTTCTGCTCTGTGTGGGCGTATGAACAGTGTAACCATTAAAGAAACACCCATCACCATTTATTCAATCTCCAAGACCAGTCATCAGACAATAATAATAATTAATAACCCCCATCAGTAACTATTTACGGGTAACATTTGGTACTCATTACGGTTACAGTTTGGTAATCTTCAATATTCTGAAATAAAACAATTCGGTTACAGTGGTGGGCCAGTTTATTTAACGGAATAAACCCACGGAGTTCGCGTGATAGGAAAGCCTTGTGTAGGCGTGGCTTATGTATCCTCACATTGTGTCATGGTCCTCGACCTAGTTGGTTAACTGTGTCCAACACGGTAGAATATAACAGTGGGAAGTTGACAGGTTGTTAGTAGACAGTCAAGTTGAACTAAATGTGAAGTGTTTTGAAGAGTCGTTTGCAGATTATCTCTAGTCAACAGTTACAGAGGATGCTGTGCGGTGTTTCCTGTATGCTGATGCTGTATTGAGCGTATTCTACACTTTTGCAAGAACCTGAAGAGAAGAAAATCTAGTTGTGTACCTTTCTGCGCTGGAACGGTTTTATCTGCAGAACTTTGTGATATCTGGTGTGTCGGCGGAAGGGACAGAAGTATATTAAGATAAGTGATTTTGTTCTGTGTAGATTGTGCCACTTTTCTGCATTTCAGCAAGTCTGCCTATACTATCCATCACTTATTCTGTTGATAATTGTCGTTGTGTTGTCGATAATTATATCGATTGATTGTACAATATGTTGATGCATAGATAGTGTATGTTATATATAGGTACTATAACAGAAGTTGGTGTACAGTAAGTAAGAAATAATTGTAATTTCTTAAAAAGATAATTGGCTTGGTGAGGTGAAAGTTTAATTAATACATATATAGTTGTCTAAGTAAGTAAGTCACTATGGACTATTATATAGATCCTGACGAAAAAAAATACCGTGAACTATTAGGATTTGGAGACCGTGAGCTGACTGAGTCTGAAATAAATAGATTGATATATGAAAAGCTAATTCATGAAGCTGATGAGAGGTATGAGAAAAGGATGCTAGAAGAGAAGAAGCAATTGGATATAAAACAGAGTACCTTAGAGCAAAGGGAAAGTGTCATAGAATGTACTGCTGAAGTAAGTGAGTTACATGAAAAAGTCTCTAAACTTACAGATGATTTAGTCAAATCAAACTCAGAACTTGCTAGTACTCAAACAGCATTGAGTGTAGCATTGTCTAAAATCAAAGAGTTAGAAACTCAGATTAAGGATAACAATAGTGAAGTTAGAAACCTAACTCAGGAACTCCAAGAAAGGAGAGAGATGTATGAGAAATTGAAAATTGAGAGTAATGAACATGAGAAGACTTACATACAAATGCTTCATGAGGTGAGGCATGATAATGAGATTCTCAGTGATCAAATTAAGGACATGAATAGTGTACCCCTTAAGAAGAATGATGAGATTATGTATAATAACAATGATGATATTAAGATTCAGTCTCTACAACTAGAGTTGACTCAGTTGAGATCAAATAAAGAACAGTATGAGACAGAGACATTGTTAGAATTGACGGCTGAGAGAGAGAAGATCGCTAAGATTAAAAATTTGCTAGCAGAGGAAAGCTGTAAAGTTTTAAGAGCTCAGAGTTTAAGCAAGAAATTAAGTGCAGAGATTTCACTTAGAGATATTCAAATTTCAGAAGCCAGAGTGAGATTGGATGGTCTACTTGACATTCTCTTAAAGAAAAAAAGTGAAAGAGATAAAGCAAAAAGTCAGTCCTATACACTTTTTGCGGACTCTAAATGCAAGAATGGTGGACAGAAATCTTTCCGAGGGAAATATAACTTTCAACGCAATGCCGATAATTCTTGCGATATTGGTTCCTGGCGGCAAGCTAGCAAAGAAAAATCTACAGTATTAGATAACCCTGTAGATAACAAAAGAAACAATAATAAATTTCAATTCAAGTTATTAAAAACAAACCAGGTATTAAGTGGGAACCCTGATGGCTTGATAGCAGGGAAGAAAAATAGCACTCCTTATTCCAGGAAGGAAACATATTTTGTGAAAAACAATAAAGATGTGGTTAAATCTTTCGGTCATACCCAGTCAAGTCAGTGTGACCCATTTCTAAAACACACTGCCACAAACAAGGAAAAAAATACTTTTGATAGGAGATATAACCCTGAGGTTAAAATGTACCAAGGGAGTTCTTCATATAGTAATGTTTCTTTGCCTAAAAACAAGAAACAATTTGACAGATCACAACATCGTGATTCTGAGAGTATTAGAAATTGTAATGGAAATAAATATGTGAAAGTTTGTCAATCTGGTAATGAATTTGTTGATAAAAAACCATTTCCATCTGGTAGATATTTTTATGCAAGAGGAAATGCTAATCGTAATCATGCTAACTGGGATGTAAAACAGTACAACTGTGTCAATAGAACAAATAACAATGTTCTTAACAGTAATTATAGATATCGTAACCAGGTTAGCTGTACTCCACATGAGAGCAAGGTTGTTAACAAGCAAAGTAATAACACTATTGATTGTCACACTAGTGGTGTCGAAAGGTCATCTCGTTCTTGTGAATGTAGTAAATTTTTTTCAGGCTACAACAGGGATGAACTTTCGTTACGGTCAAGTGATCGTTTAGCCTTCTGTGATGCAAGGAGGACTTGTTGTGGTGTGTGAAAAGGGGCCAAGACTCTACTCCACCCCAAGAAATAGGTAAATGTGGAAGTTGATTTTCCGTTTTTCCTTATTAGATCTAACAGATGATTAATAGAAATTTTCATTTGTATTGTCTCGTAGCGTGCGACGTTGTGATGAGCTCGCGCACTTGTTGACATTATTCGTGAAGAATGTGGATTATTTATCAAGCAGAACCTATTAGCGTCTCGCTATACATCTGACGAGTCACTTGTTGGAGGATCAAGAATTATTGACAGATTGTCGGGATATTTTTTTTTTATAGCTGATTTATTTGTTAGAATAGTACATGTTATTGTATTCTGTGTGTAATATATCATATGATGTTCTATTAAAATATGTGTAATTTCTTTGAAACATTATGATGTTCATTTCGATGAATTATTTGATTGCTTAATATATATTTTTTGTGGAATATATATGACTGTTTCGAATGTACCAGTCCAATTTTTTATGCAATGTATATTATTCTGTTTTGATTGTGTGTAACATATGTGTTGGTAATAATTTGTGTGTAATTTTTGATAAATGCAGTGAGCGGTGTCAAACCTGTGCTCATTTTTTTCTGTATATTTTTCGGGTTGTAGCTGCAATTGTTAGAATAATTATGTGGATTTATTGTTATGTTGTGTAATATGATTTTGTAGAGTTATCTTGCAGTATCAGAAATAATTGTGTATTTAAATTGTTAACATATGGTGAAACATTGATCTTGTCATAGCATAGTACCTAGAATTTAAATAATAAGATTTTTTCAACATTTTTGCAGCAGATTAATTTGATAAATATTCTTTATAAAAACTTTGAAGATATTTTTATAGGATTTTTTTCATATCCTATTATACCATTAAATTTTAGATTTATAATAGGCTGAGTAAGATATAAATTTACAGTTAAATAACACTGAAGCTCAACGCTATTGTTAATCAGAATTAACTTATAAATTAAATTCAACTTTTTTTGTAAAATTGATAAACACATCTGATACTTTTGTTTGTTAAAAGATGGACAGATTGTTGTAACATTATGTTATGTTTGTATGTTGGGAAGTTGATATACAGATGACATTGTATTTTTTCTTAGGTGTTTTTTGGTGCTGTATTTTTTGGAAAAAAAACAAACTTACATGTTTTGATTTAAGTGTTTGTCTAGAGATAAGATATTTTATGCTTCTCTCATTTTCTTAATAGTTAATTTTATTGTTAGTTTATTAGTTATGACTTAGAATTACTTAAATAATAATTTTATTGTTGATAACTTATCGTTCTGAAATATTTTGTATGGTAATTTTAAAAAAAAAAAATTGTTTTTTGGCATTGTAATTTATTTTTTGTGCCCTATGATTGAAAGGTATATTACTTCTTTTGAAATTTGTTTTATTTGATATTATGATGTATTTTTATTTAGCGGTTGATTTTGCGTTAGGTCAAAACTTAGTTATCGCAAATGCTATTATTTGTTTGTGTAAGGTTTATAATTTATTTTCAATTAAGCATAATTTTTTTAACTTAGTTAAATTAATTATTAGACTTTGTTTAGTTATGAATTATTCATTTTGTGATGTTAGTATGGATATACTTTGACATTTTGTTTTGTGCCTAGTAATCATGTTTGTATTTAATTTTTTGGAAGATATTGTTTGATCTAAACATTTATTAGTATGTATTGTCATTGACTTTCTATGCGTTCGTGTCTTTGCTTTCCATTCGTCTTTCTTGACTATCCTTCATTTCATTCTATCTTTTTGTTGTTTTTCCGATATGTGTTCATATCTTGTTTATATTTCTGTATTACATCTTCGTTTCTCTTCATGTTACTTGTATACTTCTTCTTCTTTCGATACTTATACTTTCATTCGTTGTATTCTTGAGTTAATTATATAACTTAATATAATGTAACTGTATTTTGATAAATTTGTATTTATTTTTCATGAAATCGTTTTACTTATTGATTATTATGTGGTATTGTTAATTGTTTCTCATATTCCGATTTCTTACTTTCCTTTACTACAGATCATTCTTCTGTTGTTTGATCTTGTTCTTTCACTTTCTATTGGTTGTTGCTTGTACTAAATGTACTTAGCTTAGTGTTTTATTAAGATTAATTTTGGTATGCTTGTATTATGATTGATGCTTTTGTTGTAATTTACATCTGTAACATTCATTGGGATATTTGATTGATTATGTTTGATGTTTTAGTTGTAATATTACATTTAGTGCTGAAGTTGTGTATAGATGTACTATTGTAATAGGTACATTTTTGGGATAGATACATATTTTTTGGTAGCCATATAATATAATTTCATTTATCTCTAAATTTTTGGGACTTAAATTGTCAACAAAAAAATGATAAATCATTTTTTTCCCGGGCGGTGTGGCAACTGTTACAGAGTAAATATTATCAAAGGGAAGTGATCTTGAAAATGTTGAGCAAATAGATTCGATTACGAGTTATGTTGCTTGGTTAAGCTGATGTTAAGGTAAAATAGTATTAGGGGAATTCCCTCGTGTGATCGAGAAGTTTCCAAGTGGCGAACACTGGTCAGTTCAAATCGCGGAGATGTTTTTTTTCTCTGAACTGTCTTGAGCTGTGAGTAAGCTCGTGTGACTAGCCCATGCAATTATCGAGACTGAGTTGTGTTTTTTAAACAACCGAGTCTCGTGTCTTTTTTGGCGGGTCTAGTGTGTGAACTAATGGGATTCGGTGTTTGGGTACTGACGGGAGAGGTCGGTCCTACAGTGTGTGTTTCGAGTATGCCTGCGCAGTGCAAAAGTTTGAGGCCATTATCTGTGTAAGGCCTATAATTTCTGAGCTTATTGGAGAATTGTGTTTGTGAGTATTTTTGAAGAGGTAAGGATCCAGGACTTATGTTTGACTATATAAATGTCAAGATGAGTGAAGGCGAGATTACTGCAGATTGCCAGGGAGTGCAGTCTTGCGAGAAATTGCCGAAAGTATTCACCATTGATGTAGTTAGCACGGCGAGGATGATGTCCGTTGGCTAACCGGATCTATATGATATTTGCGGAATTTATTATTGTCAGCACGGCGAGGATGACCGTTGCTGAGAGGATCCACAGTTGTATTAAAGCGCCAAGGTTGAGAGCGTCTTTGATGAAGCATATTTAAGGAGGCCATTATTTATTGGACAACCGTTGCTGGGAAAAAGGATCCATTGTCTAGTTATTATAATGCTGATGTTGGAAGCATCGCTGGAGAGGCCATTTATTATTTACATTAGAGCGCCAATGTTGAGAGCGTCTTTGATGAGGCATATTTGAGGAATTCATTATATTAGCACGGGGATGCCGACCGTTGCTAGGCATATTTGAGGAATTCATTATATTAGCACGGGGATGCCGACCGTTGCTGAGAGGATCCAGTAGTAATATTATATAGCGCTCATGATTATGAGAAGTGGAGATGTGACTGGAGTACTGTATTATTGTATTGCTATGACTTGTACTTAATTGTGACTGTGTATTCTGTGTATTTCATGAACGTGTTGTGGTGTAAATAAAACGATCATTAACTTACACCAGCCGTTTATAACCATCTATGACTTCTACGTGCGTACCTGTGTTGTGAGTGATTGTTCCAGCACGCACGCACTCAATCAACCTTTCCTAACACGGTACGCCACTCACTCACACAACCACCAACATGAGGTATCAGTGGTGGTTTTCAGTTTAGAAGGAGCTTACACCTACGTGTTCGCGTAAATAGCCTGGGTGGCGGAAATCTAGGTCAACAAACAGATTGAATTCAATAGCAGGATCTCGTGTGTAGCAGTGGTATGTTACAGAATTTGATATTTTGACATTCGCGTGATATAAGAATTATGTTCTGCTCTGTGTGGGCGTATGAACAGTGTAACCATTAAAGAAACACCCATCACCATTTAATCAATCTCCAAGACCAGTCATCAGACAATAATAATAATTAATAACCCCCATCAGTAACTATTTACGGGTAACATTTGGTACTCATTACGGTTACAGTTTGGTAATCTTCAACATCCCTAAATAAAACAGAACGGTTACAGACAGCCATGTCTCGGAATGAATTGTTGTAAGAAGATGTCTGTAATGAGAGCTGAAGTAGCATTTTCTAAAGGAAAGCTCTCTGGCCACACAGAATATTGATCCACCAGGTGTAATATGTATTTGTGTCCGGACAAGGTAACTGGATACGGTCCCGATATGTCTAGACTAACGACTTCCATGGGATAATGTTGATATGACATTTCCTGAATCGGTGCTCTAATCATTCTCATATTTCTGAGTTTACAAATTTTACACGTTCCTACATATTCTATGATATCTTTTATCATAGTTGGCCAATAGTATCTCTTTGTAATGACGTCGAGGGTTTTATCGCATCCGAAGTGACCATTGTCATCGTGAAATTGTTTCAATACAGTTGGTACCAATGATGTGGGGATACATTTCTGCAGTAATCCATTTTCTCTAGGACTGACATGATATAAAATATTGTCTTCAGGTAATATCACATAGTCTCTCTTTTCTTTCGGATTGGTACGTACTTGTACTTTAATCTTGGTTAATGCTTCGTCTTTCAGTTGTTCCTTCTTGAAGATTAGACTCTGTTCAAAATCTCTAGATTCATCGCCATCATCAGTTCTCGAGTTCTCCGTAGGTTGTGTTTTCTGTTCTTGACTATCAGAAGGCCCAGTGTCTTGACTATGTTGAATGAAGTCAATGGCGGAGATTTCTTTCGCATTATCATCTATTTCAGTGAAGTCTTGTTGTTTCAGATCGTCCACGTCTGTAGGTTCAGGATATGGTATTCTTGATAATAAATCTGCACATGTGTTTAGTCTACCAGGTAAATACTCGATCTTGGTATCGTAATTTTGCAAATTGATAGCCCATGTCTGAAGCTTTTTTGGTTGTTCTTGGGGTTTAGTAAGCCAATTTACTAGAGGTTGGTGATCCGTTTTTATGATAACCGACGTTCCTCTGATTTAAAAGTCAAACTTCTGCAAAGCATAATGAAATGCATAAGCTTCCTTCTCCGTTGTCGTCCATTTTCGTTGAGTTCTGCTTAAGGCATGTGAAGGAAAGGCTATCGGTTTTTCTTGAAGAATATTGGCAATCACTGGTTGTTCATTTGGTGATATTTCTTGTACCAAACAAGCTCCAATTGCAGTGTCGGAAGCATCACTATAGATGATCATGGGTTTTGTGATGTCTGGATGTGCCAGAAAAGGTATTGTAATTAGTGCTGACTTTAGGTAGTCAAATGCTTTCTGACATTTTTCTTCCCACGTGAATTTTGCATATTTCCTGGTTAAATTCAGCAAAGGTTCGGCTACTTTTGAGAAATTGATTATGTGTTTTCGATAGTAAGCACAACATCCTATGAATCCTCTCACTTGCCTTACATTCGTTGGTGGAGGTATCTTCTGTATTGCTGCAATTTTATCGTCATCTGGTCTGATTCCATTCTGATTTACTATGAAACCTAAATATTTGATCTCTTTTTGTAGAAAGCTGCATTTACTCAATTTTAACTTCACTTTGTGTAAACGTAATCTGTCGAAGACAGTCTCTACATGTTTAAGGTGATCCTCAATGGTTCCATTGGTGTGTATTAAAATATCGTCTATGTAAGCTGATGCAAATTTGTGTAACCCTTGTAAAACTTCATCCATCAAACTCATGTATGTGGCTGGACTTGTTTTTAACCCAAAAGGCATCACAGACCATGAAAAAGATCCCATGTGAGTACAGAAAGTGCTTTTCTGTTTTGCATCCGCGGACATAGGAATAGCCCAAAATCCTGATCGAGCGTCTAATGAGGTGAACCAATTGGATTTCCCAAGCATCGCCAAAATGTCGTCTATGCGGGGTAGAGGATACGATATTGTTTTAGTAATTTTGTTCAATGCCCTATAGTCACAGCAAAATCGGTGAGTTCCGTCTTTCTTGGTGACTATTACTATAGGGGATGACCATGGTGAGCGGGATCTTTCAATAATACCAGCCGCTAACATTTCCTGGATAGCTTTCTCTACGATTTCTCTATTTTTTAGAGGAGTATGATATGGCCTCAGACTTATTGGTTCTTCCGATGTAGTATGTATTTCCATTGTGACGGTATTTGTTCTCTCCAACTCCATATCAGAGATTGCAAATACATCTTTATGTTTCTTTATGAAATTCTCCAGTCTATTCTGAAATTCTTCAGTAGTATGTAATTGTTCTAGTAAAACTTTCATCCTGTCTGGATTTTCATCATTGTTGTTTTTGAGAAGACTGTATTGATTTCTCGTCATTTGGTTCTGACAAGCTGGTTTTGAGGGATAATATGATTTGTTATAAAATTTGCCACTTCTTCTATTCGGCCAAGCAGAAACTGACTCCACAGTATAATATCTGCTTTTAGAGGAGCAATATTTATTCTTCCTTCCATATGTCTCGTTTAATATGTCTCTATCTCTTTCATCAAGGTATGGATCGAAATTCGTGCATTTCTCTCTGGTGTCTGTTTCTGAAATCTCATTCGAAATACATTTTCTGTGATACTCTCTTCTCTGGGACTGGAGGGAGGAGATGGGATAGGGACGCTTCTTATTCCCCGAAGGAAATGTGTTTGGAAAGGTTTTGGATGACGTTTGAGTAGAGAGGTTCACATAATCGTCCTTGTAACTTGATAGTTTGTGGGAGATCTCATTCTTTGGTATTTGAACTTGTCCTACAATCTTTCCTCTTGGGATAGTAAGAGTGGTTCCTGAAGAGTTAACAATCATTATAGGAAAGTCTCTGTTCTTACTCACCATTACAATGCCATCTTGTATTTCCACATGTGGATCATCCGTTTCTTCATTCTCCATCTGAGATACATAGATTGTCTGTCCTATATTTACATAAGGTGAGTTTTTTATTCGAGCCTTTGTTACAGTGATAGAACTCGGCTTCAAAGTTACTGGAGCGGCAGTTCTTATCAACGTTGCGATATGTACGTCATCTTGTAGAGGTATATAACTGCCATTTATTCTGAGCTGTTTCAAATCAAAGTATATTCTGGCATTATTCTTTCTAAGGAAGTCTCTCCCGATTATAAAATTTCTAGACAGTCCTCTCGTTATAATAAATGAGTGTTCTAGCATTTCTTCTCCCATCTTGAAAAGTATATAGGCAGTTCCTAATGCTTTCAGATCCTGTCCAGTTACTGATTTCATTCTTACTGTATGTCTTGAGAACTTCGTCATGTGTTTTATCTGATGGTACAACTTCTCTCTAATCAGACTAACCGTCGCGCCAGTGTCTATGAGATCTCTGAAGTTTTGTTTTCCTATTTTTAAAATGCAAGAACAAGGGTCTGGGATAATATTTATGTAGGCTTGATCTTCTTTTAATGTCGCTGGTTTATCAGATAGAGATCGATTCTGCAGACCATCACATCCGATCTCTGTTAATGTGAGGTCCTTCCGTTTCCCATTCTCCTTGAGGTTGGTTGGGAGTCATTTCTGTTTTGATGATGTCTTCTATTATTATTTGTCTGATAGTGATTTTGATACTGATAATTTCTGTGATGTATTTCTGGTCTTGAATTGTTGTCCCCAAAATGATTTCTGGGCTGTGAATTTCTGTAATTCCCTGCTACATTTTCTTGACCTGCACAGTTAAAACAGACGGTGGTTGGTTGTTGGGGTTCTACATTGTGTATTCTGTAGTCTCTTCTGTGGTTACTCTGTAGTGCTGGATTTCTCTGATTCTGGTATGAGTTATTGAATGATCTTCTGTGATGTTTTTGATTTCTGTCCCATCGATGTCTCGAATGATCAATTTCCATAGGTTGGTGCATTTGTTGCTCATGTTGGGTATGTTGGTATTCATACTCAGGTAGCGGACACCTTCCAATCCGTTGTTGGAATCTTGTCTTCACATTCTCCTCATAAACAGCTAATTGTATTGAGGTAGTTATTGACTGAGGATCTTTTCTGAGTAGATGAATTTTCAGTGAATCAGAATACAATCCGTCCACAAAAATTCCGACTAGATGTTTTTCCAGATCAGTTGATGGAATGTTACCTCCAACAAAAGCATCTTCGGCGAGGTTTAATAGCCTATCTCCGTACATTTGAACACTTTCCTGTCGATCTTGCTTTATTCTTCTTAACATCGTCCACGCGTGCTCAGCGTCGGTAATCTCTGAGTATCTTGATACCAATATTTTCTTGAGTTCTTCAAAGGTCTCCATCGGAAATGCCTTTGCCCGCCGTCGGACAAAATCTGTGACCAGGCCCTCTGATGACAAAAAAATTATTTTCTTCTTGTCAATGTCTGAAGTTGCATCTATCAAGTAGGCGAATTTGTCTACGTCAACCATCCATTGTAGAAATCTTTTCGAATCCCCATTGAACGGTGTGATAAAGTTCTTTATATTGTTAAATTTCGCATGTTGGTCAACACGTTGAAGAGTGTCAGTCATGTTACGTAATGCCATTAGGTTTGTTTCATTTGGATCCACTGGAAGTGGTATTTGATGTGCATTCATTTCTGGTTGATTTTGCTGTAGGTTCTGCATCATTAATGCCTGTTGTTGGTTATGCTGCATTTGCAAAACATCCATGTAATTATCCACGTGTGGGTTCGGTTGCGTCATTTTCTAGCAGTCCACCGAATCCTGGTTGTCGCGGCACCAATTTACCCTTTCTCATGTGACGGGAGCACGAGGTTTGCCCTCTAAGTATGTACCCGTTTTACATACTGGGTAAACTTTATTTTGTATTTTTATCTTTTCTCTTTTTCCTTTTAATAAGTGTTTCTGAAGAGTCATAAAAACGAGAGTACTGGTTTGGTTCACCAGAGGTAGAAATTCTCTTCGATATTTTACGGGACCCAGGTTTTTATTTGATTCGGTTTCCTTGGACTTTGTGTGACATATAATGTAGTACTCTTTCATCAGAGATCATCCAAACTGAATGCAGAACTAATCCATGATAGAAGTTCCAACAATAACTTTATTTTACAAGTCTTCCAATTTTCACAGACGATTTGATCATATAATTATAGTGTCGGTTGCAGATTACAATGTCCTACTCTATTATATTACGTTGGAAACTGGTACCAAAGGGAATTTGGTATTATTCCAGTTTCGTATGTAGCTGTTGTGTAATGCAGAATGTCATCGTCAAAACCAACTAAGAAGCTGGTGTATTTTGAACGATGGGAGAGTGGAAGACAATTAGGGAGCTAATCTCCAAAATAAATATGTTCCAAAAACTATTCTAACAATGTTCGATCTTAAACACAAATGGCTGTTTGTCATTGACATATAATCAAATCGAGCGAATTCATAATATATCAAATCGAGCGAATTCATAATATATCACATCGAGCGAATTCATACCATTTCTGCGTCAAAGCAAGAAATACACTGTCCAATGTCAGGGGATAAAATAGCTTGAGTCTATCTGAGTCTACTTCAACATCGGTCTGTCTCAATATCACGACCATCTCGTTGCAAGGTCAGTAGCTAAAAGACTTGTAAACATTCGTCTTCATAACGGATGTCCCTTAGTCCAATGAATCTATTGGCTAAAACCACTGGTTACAATTATTTGTGTACCACTAATGTATATGTCATCGATACTGCACTAGTAACGTTAACGTCATTTCCTATAACTGTCTTTTGTGTCTATGTTAAGTTTCTTTTGTTTTATAGGTTAATTATGAATTACGTCATCAGTCACTGTTGTCTCTTATGTTAGATAGAATTGAGGGTATCTTTTATATAATGACGTCATCAATCCGTTCACATTGTGTATGAGTCGGCCTTGTGTTGGCGAGTACAGATAAAAGACTAGCTTATTGTGATGTTTATTGGGACCATTAGCACATTTTTACCGCCCCGCGTTTGTTGTGTTATGAGAACCTCCAAAAAAAAGTGTGTTTGTCTGGTGGTTTGTGTGCATGTATTAATGTGAATTACAACTAATTGGTGTTAGCTTTCTTGGTTTGATAGTCCTTTTCACAGTGTAAAATCGCTATTGGTTATCTGTAGTGTTTTAAATAGTTTTGTTAAGCCATTATTTCTATAATATTTAGTAGCCATCTCGACGCTGTATAAACGCTAGATGTATATTTATCAGATCACCGAGGGCGTATGCGCATGCGCGCATAACTTCACATGTCAAAAAAATAAAATAAAACTTTACAGGAGCGATTATATGTTGATTTTTCACTGTCACTTTTAAAGAGGTCATACCGCAGACTTGTGTAGATTGACCAATTATTGTGGAGGTAGTGTATTCTTAAGCAATAACAGGAGATATTTGTGTATTTCATGAAAGTTTAGGTATAGGTACACTGTCCAAAAGTGATCTCATCAGAACGTTGCTATCTATGTGGATGTGTTGTAGTCTTGTTACAAACAACAAGCTGATATAGAAGTAGCTTTAACATTTTTATTGGAAGGAGTTGTGCTTTTACCCTTTTACATTAATATAACAACCGATTTGTTCCAAAACCTTCATGCAACTATGTTGCTACTTGACTTGAGAAGAAGGAATTTTTATAAGCACTCACTAAGTGAATTCCCTTTTTCCTACCCGCTGTAGAATAAAGTGGAAAATATAAAAAAGAAAGGGATACCTTTTTATAGAGGAAGATGACTAATGATCGGTGTGTGGTGGGGGTGATTTTGGTTTTGTGTTGTGTTGTGTGTGTGCGTAGCTAGTGATGAGAATATAAGACGATGAGAGGTGAACTGGCGTCGAAGGGAACAATGCTTTTGATGTAAAAATATGACAGGGAATTCCCGTTGTTGGGTGAATGTAACTACATATTGAGAAGGGCGCTGGGGCACTTGGTAGTTTTCTTTATTATGTATATTATATCATGAGTAATAAATCTACTCACCCCAATGTCCAGTTAGTGTTATGTAAATGACCCGCACACAGCCGTATTCTCTAACATAAAATATACTGTCAAAGGCTAGGCTGGACAAGGCCAAATAGACAGTTTTATTGAACACAACCGTAGAGATATATGGCACAGGCAGACTACATTAAGGCGGCAACTAGATACTCCCTTAGTGTTGCAGGTTGCAATCGGAACAATATCGACGCCATTTTCAGCCATTTTAATAAAACTCAAAACACACGTGTTTTTACCCTCACTAGAAAGAAACGCGATCGATGGTCTGCGCTTGCGACGAAATCGTTGAGCGTTTATAAAATTCCATACATATAGGTTTTTCTCGTCGCTTTTTTGTTTGATACACTGTCTTTATTTTTTTCAGAGGTCACTGTTATTTCGTCCTTGCTGGTTTTTAAGTTTGTACTTAATTTCTGTGGCCTTTAGACCGGGGCTTTTGCTTCTTTCATTTTCTGGTCGTTTTTTATGTTCCTTCCTTAGTATGTTTGTCTGTTGTTTTGCTCCAAACTTTTCCTGCCCCTGACTGCAATCTGGTTAGCGTTCTGTTGGACTTATTTGATCTTATTGTGCTACCAATATATGGTTGTATACGAGTTGTCTTTACTCTTGTTAAATATTGCCTAATTCCTCTTATCTTTATTTTATACCTATCACCGATGACTTACAAGTAGTATTTAAGCTCTATCTATGCCTAATGCTAAATTAACACAAGACAAGTTATTAATATATTTTTATAATATATAAATTTTAAATTATGTTTAGATATCAATAGTTAAAAGCTGACTAGGCCTACTACAAAACTAGCACAAATTTAATTAAATTTAAGTTTGTTCACGCGCGTGCTCACGCATGAAAAAGCTCCTATATCGACGCTCGTGACGTCGACATTTTTGAAAAAGAGCGGGATTTCTGACAGGCAAACGCCAGCTAACCCTCACTAGTTACATACACCCAACAACGGGAATTCCCTGTCATATTTTTACATCAAAAGCACAGTTGCCTCCGACGCCACTTCACCTCTCATCGTCTTATATTCTCATCACTAGCTACACACACACACAACACAAAACCAAAATCTTCCCCACCACACACCGATCATTAGTCATCTTCCTCTATAAAAAGGTATCCTATTTTTATTTTATATTGTCCTCTTTATTCTATAGCGGGTAGGAAAAAGGGAATTCACTTAGTGAGTGCTTATAAAAATTCCTTCTTCTCAAGTCAAGTAGCAACATAGTTGCATGAAGGTTTTGGAACAAATCGGTTGTTATATTAATGTAAAAGGGTAAAAGCACAACTCCTTCCAATAAAAATGTTAAAGCTACTTCTAAATCAGCTTGTTGTTTGTAACAAGACTACAACACATCCACATAGATAACAACGTTCTGATGAGATCACTTTTGGACAGTGTACCTATACCTAAACTTTCATGAAATACACAAAAATCTCATGGTATTGCTTGGGTTCCTGAGGGTAAGAGGAAAAAAGGAAGACCAAAAGAAACACTCAGAAGAACAATAATAAGAGAAGGAAGATCGTTGGGCCTAAATAATGTGCAAGAGATAAGAGGAGTGGCGTCACAACGAACAAACTGGAGAGCACTGGTTTCTGCCTTATGCGCCGTGTTTGGTGCTTAAAGAATTTATTATTATTATTATTATTATTATTGCTTAGAATACACTACCTCCACAATAATTGGTCAATCTACACAAGTCTGCGTTATGACCTCTTTAAAAGTGACAGTGAAAAATCAACGTATAATCGCTCCTGTAAAGTTTAATTTTTTTTAATGTGTGAAGTTATGCGCACATGCGCATACGCCCTCGGTGATCTGATAAATATACATCTAGCGTTTATACAGCGTCGAGATGGCCCCTAAATATTATAGACATAATGGCTTAACAAAACTATTTAAAACACTACAGATAACCAACAGGGATTTTACACTGTTGAAAGGACTATCAAACCAAGAAAGATAACAAAAATTAGTTGTAATTCACACCAATACCTGCACACAAACTATCAGACAAACACACTTTTATTTTGGAGGTTCTCATTACACAACAAACGCGGGGCGGAAAAAATGTACTAATGGTGTCAATAAACATCACAATAAGCTAGTCTTTTATCTGTACTCGCCAACACAAGGTCGACTCATACACAACACAACCACCCAAAAACCCAAACCCACCAGTTACACTACAACACACAACAATTACAATACCTACACACAAAATAACCAGACAAGAACAAAACCAATACCACCTATACCCCACCGCTTTTACATTGTCTTACTCCAGCGCTACACCTCAACACATCTATGAGTCATCACCCCAACCAGTTAAAATCAATAACCCCCACCCCCTTCCCCCCACACTCTCACTTAAAAAAGCCCTTAGTAACCTACTAGCCCGCCATTATCGATTTTTTATATTTCCACCATTATTGATTTTTTATATATTTTTATATATATTGTATGCATATATGTATAAACAAACACACCAACGCACAATACAACAACACATAACATTTAAAATACCTACACAAAAAAAGGTATAGTCAAGTCTCTAACACTTCATTCCTACCTCTAGGCGCTGGCCCTAGTATAGTGACACGTCTCTTTCACTCCCACCTCTAGAACTCTAACACTTCACTCGCACCTCTAGATGTTAAACCTAGTATAGGCAAGTCTCTAACACTTCACTACCACTTCTAGAAGCTAGACGTTGTATAGTCAGGTCTCTAACACTTCACTCCCATCTCTAGCTGCTGGACCTGTTATAGCCAAGTCTCTAACACTTCACTCCCACCTCTCAATGCTGGCACACTCGCCTGCTACACCCCCAAAATGTACACAACCATGCGTTGTCACCCGCGCCAGCACAAAAAGACTCCACTCGCTTCAAAAACCCCCTTAGTAACCTACTAACCAAAAATTATCGATTTTTTTATATTTTCCGTCATTATCGATTTTTTCTATTTTTTCTATATTGTATGTATATATGTATAAACAAACACACCAACACACAACACAACACACAAAAATCCCCCCTAACCTACAACCACCTGCTACAGCCCAACATGCATAGTCACCCCTACCAGCACAAAAAGACTCCACTCGCTTCAAAAAATCCCTTAGTAACCTACTAATCCAACATTATCGATTTTTTTTATTTTCCGTCATTATCGATTTTTATATTGTATATATATATTGTATGTATATATGTATAAACAAACACACCAACACATAATACAACAACACATAACACCAAGCAAGCCAAAAGCAATACCACCAACACCACATCGCTTATACATTGTAGCCGTATGGCCTGCACGACCGTAGTAGTGAGGTTAGACGTCACCCTACAGCACCCATAGACCAGCTAACACCTCTTTGTCAATAAATATATAAAATTTATTTAGTGTTTTTTCTTTTATATATATATATATATATATATATATATATATATATATATATATATATATATATATATAGATATATATATATATATATATATAAATATATATGTATATATATATATATATATATATATATATATATATATATATATATATATATATATATATATATATATATATATATATATATAGTGTAACTGTTGTAATATATATTGTAATATATGTATAACTAAATATTGTCTACCTGTTGTAATATATGTAAATATATGTATACCGTAACTAAATATTGTAATACACAACACATAACAACAACACACTTGAACTATGATAGAACGCAAACTGATCGTCAGAGGAAGTCACCCCGGCTAAAATATATCGCTATATAAACAGTCATGCGGCGCCTCCTAACGCGCCTCCTGCCGAATCGATCCGGAGTATTTCATTATATAAAAGTCATGCTGCGCCTCCTGAATCCGTATCGTAGCGTTCATGACATACTACTCACTGGGTCCTAATCATATTATTCTCCCGATGATTCCCTGGGTAGTGTGATTGGATGCCTAGCCTTCTCGGATAAGGACGAACAAATAGTAGATTCCGAGTGCAAGTTGCACACGTTAAAAATTCCCTGGCAAATGGAAATCGTAAAGAGTGGCCTTACGGCCCTTGCCCTAGCAGAATTTACAAAATTAGGAAAACCTATCCGATAAAAAAATATTTATAGAATGTATGATTCCTAAATACACGCATTTTGGGATTCTCGCCTGTGCTTTGGAGTTCGTGCACTGTGCTGATATCCTCCTTGAGATCTAAGGGAGAAGATCGGAGCACTGATGGAGTTGTCCGTGTGCAGTGAAGATGGTCCTTAAAACCAAAGGACACAAACCTTTTCCACCTTAGGGGGTAGAGGTTAGCCAGAGAGAGCGCCATGTTATCATGTAAACTGCTTCCAGTCCAGTCCTCGGTCCTTCAGGGATTGTCTAATGTTGTCCTCCCAGCAAACTATGTGTCGTCATGGAGATCTGGATCCCTGACTATTGTTTTCCCATATGTGTTGAAGAATTTAATAAATCTACTAATCAGGATAAAGCACAACTATTTGCTTTTTACATTTTTTTAACAGTTTATCTGGATATAATATATATTAAATTAAAACTATTTATTCAATTTAGAATGTGGGTGTTAATTAAATTATTTCCCTTGAACTTACCTCCCTTAACATTTCTTTATTGACATGTCAGGAAATCATTTTTTTAAACATATATTAATTTCGTATGTGACTAGTGTCTGTGTCTTTGGTTATTGTGTATGTTGAGTTTTTAGTATTGCATATGTGGTCATTTCGTGACAGCTTTCCGTCTCTTTAATGTTGTAAGTGGGTCTACATTTTCCTATAACATCTCAAACTATATGTTTTATCTGTTCGTAGTTTGGGATGTAGGATAAAGAGAGAAGGATAGTACCTCACGGTGAGAGACAGCCATGTCCTTTTTAGGATAGTCAGGATCCTATTTGGTTCTCCTGTCTTTATCTAGCTCATGTATGGCTCCTCGAATACCGCTTGTGTGCGGCGGTGGCCACATCCCGGGCAACAGTCTTGACTGACTGGCTAAACTACATGGGTGGAGTAGGAGCAATCTTACTCAAGGGAATGTCCATCCCTAGTACACAAAGACTGAGACGGTGAGTGAGGCGGAGGAATCTGAGAAGATCAACGGCTCGCAAAGCGAAACAGCAAAGTGTGTGGCGCACAAGAGGCATGTCGGACATAGAAAAAGACAATGGCTAGCCACGATGGAAGAGATTGGGGCCTTACCACGTACTTCCTACAGAACGTAATGGGATCACAACAACAAGATAAGAACCGATATGTAGAGAACTCTCTGTCCCCTGGGGAAGAATCTACTGTACAAATTAACAGGGAAGAGGCAACTCCTCTAATGAGTAAGGAAGTACATAATGACGAGTGTTCCTTAAATTCTGTTGAAAGGGAGCATTCTGAGAAAGACCACCTAAAAACTAGTAGGAGAAGCCTAAAAATAGGAACATGGAATGTTAGAACTCTAAACGGAGAAGGAAAGCTTGACAATCTTATATTAGAGGCAACAGACATGAAACTCGATATACTGGGAGTTGCAGAGGCAAGACTTTTGGATACAGGCTACATAACAAGAGACCAGTACACGCTTATACACTCAGGAGGAGAAAAACATGAAAGAGGGGTAGGAATGTTGATAAAGAAGGAGTTAGAAAAATACGTATGTGGATACTGGACACACAATGACAGAATGATGTTACTAAAGATGAGAGCAAAGCCATTCGACATATCAATCTTACAAACTTATGCACCAACTAAAGATCACAGCGAGGAAGAAATAGAAGAATACTATGAAGAGCTACAACACACACTTAAACCAGTCAAATCTACAGATGTGTTGATAGTAATGGGTGATATGAATGCAAAAGTAGGAAAAGGAAAATACAAGAAAATAGTAGGACAGTATGGATTAGGGACAAGAAATAATAGAGGAGACAGACTTATCCAGTTCTGTGAAGAAAACCAGCTGGTCATTTGTAACACCTTTTTTGAACATCACCCAAGGAAATTATACACATGGAAAAGCCCAGGAGATGTAACACGAAATCAAATCAACTATATCATGATAAAACATAGATTTAAGAACATTGTCACAAGTGCAAAGACACATCCTGGCGCCGACATAAATTCAGATCACAATCCAGTCGTCATCAAAGTAAATATAAAGCTGGAAAGAGCAGGAAACAGAAGACAGGAGAAACCCTAGATAGAAATATCAGCGCTGAAACAACCAGATATAAAACAGAAATATTTAATCGATGTCAAAAATAAATATCAACAGTTATTGACAGAAAGCATGGAGCAGTATAGAAGAGAAAACCCAGAAGAAAAAGCAACCGCAAATGGGAATGCTTAAAAGCAAGCATACAATCAGCAAATGCAAATTTACCTAAAAAGGAGTCTAAGAAAAATCAAATTTGGATGACAGATGACATCTTGAATAATATGGCAGAAAGAAAGAAAGCAAAAAACACTCCAGAATATAAAACAATAGACAATGACATACGTACTATGTGTAGAGAAGCAAAAGAACGGTGGATAGAAACAAAATGCAAGGAAATAAAAGACTTGGAAGCACAGCACATGACAAGAGATATGCATGAAGAAATAAAGAAATTATCAAATCGGTCGCGGTTTGCACAAGGAGGAAGCTGTATCAAGAACAAAAGTGGTGTAATATTACTTGATGAGAAAGACATATCAAACAGATGGGCAGAATACGTAAAAGAATTGTTCGAGGACAACAGAGGTAAAAAACCATCACCAGATTCTAATGAAGGCCCAAACATTCTCAGATCAGAAGTAGAGAATGCCATTCATATGATACAAAAAGGAAAATCAGCAGGCATGGATAACATAAAAATTGAAATGATAGAAGCTCTGGAGAGCTTTGGTATAGATACAATCACAGAAATATGCAACGATATATACAATACAGGATATATACCACACGACATGAAGACATCAGTTTACATAACATTGCCCAAAAAACCAAATGCAACAAAATGTTCAGACTTTAGAAAATCAGCCTGATGAGTCATGCAATTAAGATACTGTTCAAAATCATACAGGAATGAATAAAAAGTAAAGTAGACAGCGAAATCCAAGAAGAACAGTTTGATTTTAGACGGAACAGTTGAACAAGAGAGGTAATATTTTGCTTAAGAATATTAGCAGAAAAATATACAGAGGTCCAAAAAAGTATGTATGTGTGCTTCATTGACTATAAGAAGGCTTTTGATCGAGTCCATCATGAGAAAATAATTGAATGCCTCAAAGACATAGGTATTGATGGAAAAGATATAAGAATACTCAGTAACCTTTATTGGGAGCAAACTGCCACAGTAAGATCGGGAAGGAATTATTCACCATACATAGACATAAAAAGAGGTGTCAGACAAGGTTGTGTGCTGTCCCCTTGCCTATTTAATTTATACACCGAAAAAATTTTCAAACAGTTACAGGAAATACCAGGACTGAACATCAGTGGAAGGTCAATAAACAACCTTAGATATGCAGATGATACCGTGTTGTTAGCTGAAAGCGAACAGGAGTTACAAGAACTAGTGAAGCAAGTGAACAGTATAAGTCATGAATATGAACTCGACATTAATATTGAGAAAACAAAAACTATGATAATTAGCAAAACAGACGATAAACCCACATTAAAGATAAGCGTAAATGGGAAAATCCTGGAACAAGTCAAGAGCTACGTATATCTTGGTCATATAATAACAGAAGATGGCAGATGTGAAACAGAAATCATGAAGAGAATAGGAATGGCCAAAGCTACATTCAACAACATGAAACATATACTGACATCCAAACAGTTATCTCACATATTAAAACTGAGAATCATAAAGTGTTCTCGTATATTCTGCATTTCTGTTTGGTGCAGAAACATGGACGATGAATAAGCATTTGGAAGAAAGAATTGAGGCTCTTGAAATGTGGATATATAGAAGAATGGGGCGTATCTCATGGAAAGAGAAGAAAACAAATAAGGAGGTCCTAGAAAATCTAGGTATGAAAAGAGAACTAATGAGGGAGGTCAAAGTTCGGCAGCTAAAATACTTTGGCCACATAAAAATACATAACACCTTGCAGAAGACCATAACAGAAGGGAGAGTTGAAGGCAAACGTGCAAGGGGAAGACAGCGCTATAACTGGGAAGATAACATCAAGAGATGGACAGGAAAGAGTCTATCGGAGTGCACCACCAAGACAAGATACAGAAGACGTTGGAGATCCATTACAGCCAACCTTCGTTGTGGAGATGACAACTGATGATGATGAGTTTATGCAATCAATGTCAGATTTACCGATGACCTTTCTGTAACATGACATTGTGTGATTCTCGTCAAACATAGAGGTATACACTGTCCTAAAATATATAACAGCGCTGCCGTAGACCTGTTTGTCTGGAATATTTTGTAATACAGTGTGTTCTAGAGATGGGTCATGATCTCAAGTCAGTTCTGACGGTATATTGTGGTGTCCACGTTAGGTTCTGATATTTTGAACATAATGTTATTTATTTGTTGATTTAAAAAAAAATAATTAAGTTCGTTACGTTTACAAGCAGCTCATATCTCTTTCAATCATTAACCATGTGCGTGGATCTGTTATATTAGGACACCTTCTTCCATAGTGTGATATATTTTGCGAGTGTCCATGCTGGCTGTATTGTTCTGTATTATTATTGCACGGAAGTAGTGTCAGTAAGTCTGGTCTGTAATGTCACGTGTATCTTGTGTGTAAGTAAGGTGTATGTATTCAACAATGTCACGATTATTTTATACTCGTTGAAAAAAAAAAACACATAACAGGAAGTAAATAAATGAATTATAAACATGGTTAATGAGGAATGAAGACATTCTCTTTCAAAATTCTATAGAATATTCTTCCACAAAAAGACCACGTGACTGATGTGACTGATCGTAAAATGACGTGACTTTTCCCATAACAACTTGGTCATTGGGTGATCACTAGAAATGAGCCCTTGTCTAGTACTGTATCACATGTGTCTGTTGATACTTTGTCTGTTTAGTTCTTTGAAAGGTAGATGAGACCACACTTATATAGAGTCAATTAATTTTTATTTTTTTTTTATTTTCTGTCTACCTGTCTTATTTGATCTGGTATTGTGCCTTGAAAGAGAATTTTTATTAGACTTTACGATCTTGTTATGTGGCCATACCATATCAATTTCCGTTTCTTTATGTGTTGTGAGAAGATCTTCATATGGTCATACTTCATTTCTAACTGTGTATCTTATCTGTTCATTTTGATACGATCCATGTACAATAGTCTGATAATCTTTCTGTAATATCTCTTTTCTAATTTAAGTGTTGCTCAAATTGTGGCATAATAAATACAAGTAATCTCATGTCCGCATACGTCAGCACTGTGTGGTTAGGTTGAAACAAGCAAATAAAGACATTCTCTTTAACTTTGTGACTCTCGTCAAACATACAGGTCTATATTATCCCAAAATATCCATGCATTACTGCAGTTTTCTATATAGTCTCAGTATGTACGTCAATTTAAGAATTCTGGAATGTACCAATAGCGAGGAGTTGAGGTATCAAGGTGTAGATTAAAAGATATTATAGCATGGAAATAATGTTTTCTCTCCTTGATTTTCTAACCCAGCTGGGATCATAAGGCATGCAATTTGATCAGCGATATTGATCATTCACTGCAGCTCCAACAGGTCCTGATAGGGTGATGTGTATGAACAAATAGGATAATCTGATTGTATGATGCCCTGTCATCATAATGAAAAAGAGTCTCAGGTTTCATCACGTTAGCCGCATTCTAGATTATGTAAATCTAGAATCAACTTATCCATGGTAGAACAACACAACTTCTTGTAGCAATGAATTTAAAAGATGACGAGCTAAAAATATCTTTGTGTGTGGGTAGAGTTACCTGTTACCTAAGCTTACAAAGTAGGATAAAGAAAAGGAGAAAATAGGACAACTCTGACAGTTGATGTTTAAGGCTGTCAACTAGCTTCCTAAATCTTGGCAAACTTTTCTTTACACTTTTTATAATCCTTATATGTAATGACAGTTTTATATTCAAATAATTTAGTTAAATCAACAAACAAAGTCACAATACTAAGAGAAAATGATTTCATTCAAGGTTACATTTATTACTTTAATCACAATATTGATCTGATGCCTATTTTCTTGAGTAAGTCTTCATTTCTAGAGTCTCATTGTACAAATAAAGTAGCACAAGAAGTGACCCACCCAGCACATAAAGCATTTGTCAAAAACCAACCAAGTGTATGGGACGTCCCCTTAAATAAAGATAGATATCCAACAGGGTGGAGAACTTTAGAAGATCTAACGCAGTTCAATGAATTATCAAACACAATTAAAAATAGTAATAAATATAGAAGCAAAATACCACCCTGGGAACTAAAAACACCAATCATAGATTACTCACTTACTGAAAAGATCAAACAAAACATAGAAGATAAGGAAGCCAAAATGATAAGTAGAAAGTTCATAGATCAACTAACTAAACAAAGTCTGGCTGTCTACACTGATGGATCCAATGGTGATAGTGGGCAAATAGGTGCAGGAGTTGTAATACCACAATGGGGAAATTAAAAAGAGCTACAGTGTAACTGAAGGGGCTTCGATTTTTACCGCAGAGATGGTAGCAATTCTAAAAAGTTTAGAAATAATCGAAGATAACCCACCAGAAGCTGTTACGATATTTACAGACTCACTATCATCACTACAAGCACTAGAACACCCAGGTAAATGTAGCCGGCCAGACATAAAGGAAGAAATTCTAGCAATTAATACATCACTAGGGAACAAAGGATGTAGTGTGAGGATAGTGTAGGTTCCAGCACACATAGGTATAGTTGGTAACGAGTTGGCAGACAAGAACGCCAAGAATGGAAGAATAAGTAAAAACTATATAAGAGCAGGACTGGGAAGGTCGGAGATCAAGAGCCAAGTGAAGATAACTATAAAGGAGGAATGGAAAACAACATGGAAGAACAGTAGAAAAGGCAGACACGCGTTCAAACTGCCGAAAGAACCAACAAGGACGTGCCAGGTCAGAGAAGAATTAAAGATACCATCGAACAAAAAACTGTGGCGTCTCCATCTCGGTGCAGCATACTTTATGATAGAGGAACCACACTGCCAAGAATGTCAGGAAAAGAATGACATAGACCACTACCTGATTCACTGTAAAAAGTACGAACAACAAAGGCTTGAATTAAAAACGTACTACAGAAATCACAATATAGACATGACAGGTGATGAGGTTTTAAGTATAGATGCCCCAACAGATGCCCAATCAATACTTAAAAGATATATACATAAAACAAAGGAAAACATATAAGGTTAGTACTTCAGAAAAGACATTTAGCTAAATAGAAATTAAGCAAAAAGAATTAACAAACCATTTAAAAAAAATAAAAGCAACAACAAAACAAAAACAAAAAATTACTAACTACTCATAGGACAAGGAAAGACAACGAGGTTTAAAAAAAAAAAAACAACTCAAAAAGAACAATTGCTAAATCAAATTAAAACCAAGTGTAAAGGACAATAGTTATCAATAAACAATACAAATGAGAAAATAAAATGGACAAATACTAATATAAATTAAAATTAAAATCTGTTAAAGACAATAATTATTTAAAGTGAATACAAAATTTTAGAAAATACAATGACACTAAATACCCCAATTATAACTAAATTTCAGGTTGAACAGGGTAGACCAAGATGGAACGAGAAGAGGCAATAACGGTCAGCTGTTAAGTGCCCGCTCTACAACCATCACCTCTTCAAAACAACAACAACAACAAAATTGTACAACGTCAGAATTAATCGTGCACAGACAAGACTGACATGCGGTTCCTTTCCTTCGACCAATGATCATTTATTAGAGAACACTATTTTAACGTTAACATTGTGCCCAGGAATGATAAAGAAAAGTTGTCCTATCTACACCACCAACATTAACATTAACATTGTCACCTGGGACTACAACACATTTGGAGGAGAGATTATATTTTTCCCATAGTTTTAGTGACGTCATAAACATTGTCACCTGGGACTACAACCAGACTCGTATTTTCCCCATAGTTTTAGTGACGTCATAAACACTGTCAAAATGTAGGAATATAAGTATATAAACCAGTAAAACGGTATTGAACCAGATCTACACATTAATGGTTCACATGAAACAAGGGACGTTTCAAAATGTAGGAACACACGCTATTAGAATACATTATCATTGCTGCAAAAGTTAAACACAAAACAATAACTGTTCCAGTAGAAACTTATAAACAGGTAACACAAATGTAAAAATCTTCACAGACTATTGGGATTTACTTTAACGCAAAGGTCTAACAGGTTCTTAAATTTGTATTATCAGTGGAAAGCCGGACACAATAACGTTTTTATACAATGTCTGCTGTAGGGAGATCGAGAGTGTAAAAATGAGGACATGTCCACCTTGTGCCGGACGTCAGGTAACCCTACTCTGTTATCAGCTGTAACCATAATGAAGGGTGTGTAGAGTTTCATAATGTTGACCACAATCTAGATTATATGAGTTGAGACTATATGATTCCTTGGTAGAACAGTGCAACATCTCTGATACAGTGAATTTCGTAGTTCAACGGTTTGAAAACGCTTGGTATTTGGAGGGCGCTTTCATTTTTTTTTTTTAACAGTGCTAAATAAAAGCTTCACTTAGGTTGTATTGTCTCTGTACTCTGTTGTATGTCTTTGTAATAATTATGTCGGTAAGTATCTATACGAGCGGAGGTCGTTGACCTGTCTGTCTGGGGTGTTTTGTAATACAATATTATCAAGCGAATGATGACCAGTGTTTTTGAGCGCTGACAGAACCTATTTGGCACACGTGCAAACAGAAAAATACTCACTGCTATTGCGGGGTTGAATAAAATAAGTCTCTACGAAGTGTAGGTTGTGCAACATGTATTTAAATGTTACTACACAACGCAAAGAAAGAATCCAAGATATATAGAAAATACCTAATGTATTAAATCATCTTATATATTTAATTTTACCTGATTAATTAACATTTGTCACTTGGATTGATTGACCTCCCCTACCAGACTTAAAGTGAAACATAAGGAAATCGCTTGTCATATTTAATGTTGTGTGTTAGTATTGTCTTATAAAACGTGATCGTTGATTCACCACAGACGATGAGCGCTGTATTAATACTAGCCACATATGTGTTCTAATTGTTAGGTTGTTTAGTTCCACGACAAGTAGTTTTTTTGTATTCTACGCAAGCACCAGTTTATGAAAGTTTGTAGTTTCTGGTTTTTTTTAATTATTATTATTCTTCTTGTTGTTGTTTAACTAGGGCTGCTGCGTTTCTCGCCCTTTATCAGCCGATATCAAGTTGAAGACTCCTTGATATTATCTATACTGTAGATCTAGGCTTTTCCTGTGGCTTTCCTGCCACTCCGAAACGTCTTTAAAGAGTTGAAGTCATGAGATCCAGTTTCTCTAGCTAGGCTTGCATTTAAATGATCGTCACACCTAGTCCCAAGCTAGATGGAAGAAGTGCGTGGCATCCTGTGCATTCCCCGCCATCCAAGGGAGCTCTCCAGCTATGCAGAGCTAAAATACTGAACTCTGGTTCTGGGCTCTCCCAAGGAATTGTCACGTCCTGAACAGGGCCACTTCTCAGCTTCCCTTGCCTATCATTGGGTCCATTGTGAGATCTTTCTGCTGGCAGTCAACCAAGTCAAAGCGAAAAAATTACGCCTGGGGTCAAATGACTTCTCCACGCTTAGTGTGCAATGCTGGGTTCTCAACATGTTTCACCACAGGGGGAATCCCTGGAAGTGTGTGGATGATTTCAAGAGTCATTGAGGATGTAATTAGCCTCACAGACATAGGTTCACTTCCACGTACATATATTGGAGCATCGTGCATAGCTGGTGGTCATATAAGGATGACTCCAGATATGCTTCCGTGCATATTGTTCTCCATGGATCACAGACATACAGTAGGACTCACTTGACATTATAGAGAGAGATTCTAATTTTTGTGTTGGACTTGATTTCTCATGAACTCTATACATTTTCCAGTGCAATGAAAGAACTAATCTTTTGTATTCTTATTTTGATATGACTGTCTGTCTCTCAAACTTTGTTTATATTGCTGCACAATTAGATGAATGATTCTATATCTTATAGTGGTGTTTCGCCAGTTACAATCTTGTTATTCTTTCCTGTATTTATTCTCATTATCTTTGTCTTTTCCTTATGTATTATCAGACCCATTTGCTGTGACTACTTATCTAGTATTTAAATGTTTTCTTGCATCTGATAACGATTGTGAGACACAAGAGCCAAGTCATCGACAAAATCTAGATCATCACGCTGTTTAGTCAGAGTTCACTGAATTATATTTCTGATGGCTGAAGTCGCTGTTTTTTTAACCTATTCTGTAGCCAGGAAGAAGAGAAATAGTAACAAGAGGTATCCTTATCGAACTCCTGTCGTTACACCAAATATTTCTGTAAGTTGTTCTTCTTGAAGAATTATGCATGTCATGTTTTCATATGCCTTCCTTATTAAATTAATAATCTTCACGGAAATCCTTTTCATAGTTCACAAATCTAATGTAAAAGGTAATCTCAGTGGCAGACGTGATTCAACTAGTAACTATCAATAGAATCCTTGTGTTCAGTGCAAGCACTCACTTTTGGAAGTTTGTAATTTTTTATTCGGCTTTTTCTTGTTCTGACCGTTCTGATGGCCAAGTCATCTAGTTCCTAGACTCGCTGTCGCAAGAGATATTATATTTCTAGATAATTTATCTTCAACCCAGGTTTCTTAAATCTCATGTGTGGTGAAGACTTTCAACTTTAGTGACACTGTCTACTTTTATTACTCAATACCAGCAACACTGTTTGTCATATGTAGGGCAGGCAATACTGTTTTCTGTATACAATGTACTGGCATTACCGTTTTCATATGCAGAGCACGAAAATTATGTTTTCGTATAATGTTTTGACTGTACTGTTTATCTCACACAAGGCAATACTGTTTTCTGTAATGTGCGGACAATACTGTTTTCATATATGTCACGAAGTGTATTCGCCTTCTTTTCTCTCTGTCAATCTTTTCTCATACCAAACCATTCCTTCTCTCTAAATTCTCTAGAATCTCTACCACTCATAAATACACATCAGGAGATCTCCCATTTGCTTCGGAAAATAAATTCCTTTGTTCTACGTTTGACTGGCAAAGTCGCTGACGCTTCGCTGTGAACCTTTTACCGCCACTTTTAGCATACGGGTAAGGCAGTCATTGTATATTACTTTTGACCTCAGCAACCACCATGAAGTACGCCTGGTATCAATGCCACGTACCGGCCAGTTTGTGTGTGTGTTGGGGGGGGGGGGGGGGAATGGAACGTAATGTCAAAAATAGGTCAGGCGCCCCACCCCTCACGTATGCAAATTAACGCCACCAAACAGAAACCTGGAGGAATTAAAGCGCGATTCTCGAAGCGCAGGTTTCACAAAGCGGCAGCCTAGACTGGCAGACCGGATTGAATTTAAAACCCAGCCAACTTAGGCGCCATTCTCTCGCTAGCCAGCAGACCAACCAGCCTGGACAAAGATGGTCCTGTCTATGAAATTGCAGAGGGGAACGGTCCAATTTTAACACAGCAAGGGTGCTTGCCTGAGCGTGTAAGTGATCTATATTGTTATATGAATAACATGAATTAATCATATGTTTATCTGCAACATATCATGTCAGTATCTTTTGTTTTTCACTGTGACAGAAATTAATATCCTTGATTTTGTACAGGAGACAACAACATTATGTATACTGAAAGTTTCATGTATGAACTACCCTTGTCCTGTTTTATACTGAATAATTTCTACTAAATTCTACTGTATGATTTCAGCCATGATTATCCTTGTCATATTTTAATCCTGAACTGATTTCTGCAAATATCCTTATTAATTATATTTTAATGTGTTAATGTGCATGTATCCTATGTTATGATGGTATTAATAGGGTATATGAATGCCTATCACATAAACTTAGAACTATGTAATAATGGGCAACAGCACTGTAGCCAATTTTATAAATGAATATGTTGACTGACTTGTAATTCAGTGGTTCTCAAACCTTAGCAACCATGACACCCCAACATGTTACAGCAGAATAGAAAACTATTACCCAGTGGTTCTCAAACCATTGTTGACAGTGACCCCAAATTGATTTTATTGCTCTATGGGCACAAAGTAGACCAGTGGTTCTCAAACTTTGATGACCACTGCCCCAACCTTCACAGTTGGTGAAGCTAACAGCCCATATGTTGAAAATCACTGCGTTAAAAAAGCTGGAAGCCAGATATAGGTTGAGACCCAACTGTAGGCTTATAATGTCAGTTATGCTATAATATTTTATAGATAATAGAGAGCACTTTGTTAGTAATGTTAACTATGAATGTTTGTTAGATTTCTGATGGACGATTAGCGTCCAGCAGATATGGGAAAGGACTTCTCTGGCATGATTACTAATGGAGCTTCGATTGTTTGTCAATCCAGTCCTACCAGGTTGCCATACCAGAAGACTAAACTATAAGCAGTGTTTTCAAGGGCAGACATACTCCATCCCAGTTGGTGATGAACCCTGTGTCAAGACGGAGAAGAAGCTACTTGCCATCCTCTGAAACCCTAAAAAGAACTTGCTGGACATGGAGTGCTGGGACATATTGAACCCCTGGCAACAAGACTACATCAATTCAGCATCTGAGATGAGTATTTGAACATGCCAGCAAAACCACTACCGAATAGTCATATTGTCCTATGATGAAAAATTAATTCTGACATGGTTCAGAACCATTCATAGATTAGGGAACATATAGTTGTATATTTGAATATATTGTGAGATTCTATTTTCATTTTTGTAAACTTTACATAACCGAGTCTTTTGTTATTTTCTTTATAATATTTAATTGTGTTGTATAGTTTTAATAACATAAATCTACACCCTGGGGGCAGAGCCATAATTAATAAACACTATTGGGTCAGGATATTTTTAATGTGGCTAGGCACCAAATCTCTTATCCATCTATACGTACTATACATAGTCCTTTGTAGGATATCGGATAAAGAATTTATCGCCTAGAGAATATCCTGTTTAGTTTCACCAGAATTCTCTTAGAAAGTTTTTTTGAGTGGACTAATTCCCGAGAAGAGACTGTGCATTCAACTTGCAGTCTGGAAGAGTTTCCTCTAGAGATTATCTTTTATTCTTCCATCAAGTCTGTCATACTTATACCTTCTCCCTCAAAACAAAAAAACATTTCGCTACATTGGGATGCTCTTGTCCAGGATTTACATTTTTCATATTTAGACACTTGTCTGAGATATGAAAACTCTTATCTTTCCTACACCACTACTGCTGTAGGTACTTGTCACTTGTTGGTGTCCAAGTCTAGGATTAGATTAAAGAGGGGACATATAAATTACCCTAGACTAAATTACACATAAATTTTTACAAGAAAAACAGATTTTAAGTTATGTTATGAAAACTAATCTTGGTGGTACTTCTGGTTATTAGTTACATGTTGTTAACTAATATTTAAGTTATATTTTAAGTATGCTGGTTTTAAATAACATAGGTTGTTAAAATACTTTAGTTTAGTTACGGCTACAGAAAGTATTTAGGCCTGTATTTATTTGATAGTGAGTTAGAGATCTCATACTCACTCAGCAAAACCACTGCTGTTAAAATGGATGAGATAGAAGGACTGAAGAAATGGACAGCGCAATCATATAAGATTGGAAAATTATGTGGCTTCTCGGGAAGTTTGCTGGAAAATTATGTCTCGGAACAGGTAGAATGTTTCATGAGCATAATGGGGCAACAGAACAAATGGAGAGCAAAATGCAAGGAAGAGAATGTGGAACATGAGAGACAAAGACAAGAAAAATCCCTCCCATGTAAGGAAGAACTGCAAGAAATGGAAACTCAGTTTCAACCTACAAAAATGGAATCCAGGGATAAACTTGAATCTAGGAATACTCATCATGCCACTCCTTTGCCAGTTGCATCACCACCATCAGCGGTAAATATAACGGCACCACATGAAGCCAAGTCCATGTCTCAGAATTCAGGCTCAGACAGAGCAGAGGCTATGATATCTAAACAGAGACATCTAGACTATTCTAAAAACAAGATTAAGCACATCGCTGCTGATAATCCGAAGAGACCGTCCGCATCCTCAGCAAAAACTCACAACAGGCATACTGAAAACAACCGCGCCAAAAACCTGGTAAATAGGATCGCTCAACCAAATAGGATCACTCAACAGAAAAGGATTATGCAACCCTATGGGAAGGGAAGGGATGTTCTGGAACATCACCTGTCGGCCACCCTACCTCAGTTAGACTGTAGGCGCCGAGACCCAATCCCAAAGACTTCATACAAAGCTAAGGTCCCTACCATGAATGGAAACTTGACGAAGGCCCGGAGTGGACACAGGGATTCTCAAAATGTGGAGACTGCCATAGTAAATGGAGAAGAAATCACCTGTTTGTATTATCAAGGTTTTGGGTGTGATGCCCTTGTCTCAGCCTCTGTCGTTGACCCTGATCAAGTCACTGAAGAGGATGTTGAGGTAACAGAACCCATGAAAAACAACAGAAGGGTGATTTTGCCTTTAGCTTGTGTAGAAGTTAGGTCGAACTTTGTAAACGGCAAAGTAAAGGCCGCAATATTAGATGAACGAATTTACCCCATACCTCAAGGAGGGAAATATATCATCTTAGGAGACTCAGCACGATCCAGAGACGGCGTGACTGAACAGGCTATGGAGACTCCAATGTCTAACTCGTCTTCCAGTATTTTCACAGAAAAGTTGGAAGAATGCAAAGGGGATGACCACCCCAGTGCACTTAATTCTGAACCAGTTTTGATAGTCTCACCCACTCTCTGCGTGCAGAAAGTGAAGCCGGGCCAGAGTTTCTTGGTACCTGGTGGGATGAAACATGTTTCAGAAATATCTTCCTTTAACATGGGAGAAGCGGCTGTAGAGGAACAGGTCCCTCAAGCACTAAGACTTCACTCAATTCCGATAACCTCACCCACTCTCTGGGATCAGAAAGTGAAGCGGGTCCAAATTCCCTTGGTACCTGGTGGGATGAAACATGTTTCAGGAATATCTTCCGTTAACACGGGAGAAACGGCTAAAGAGGAACATGAGCCTCAAGCACTTAGTCTTCAGTCAGTTCCAATAACCTCACCCACTATCTGGGATAAGAAAGTGAAGCGGGTCCAAATTTCCTTGGTACCTGGTGGGCAGGAACAACTGGTAGACTTATCTTTCTCTGTCAATGGAGAAAAAGGGATAGATCATACGCGCTCTCATACCTGGGGAGATAGGTATGTGTCCTTAGGCAGGTCAAGTAATATGACTAAAATATGGTTGTGTATGAGGTTGGCAACCTCATCATGCAAAACTATTTGCTATAGACCGCATTGCAAGCAGAGTGTAGGCTTTAGGGCAAGCTCTTTGCCAGGAGGCAAGCTTCAATGGAGGATCCATATGGGAGAAAAGAAGAGAGGGAAGATCCTACGAGCAGGAATGCTTAACATCCCTCAACTCCTTGACAATGAGGAAACGGATAGAGATGTGTTGATTACAGGCATACCGTTCGACAGAGGGAAAAGAGGAAACAATGGGATTGAATTAACAAGAGATATGAGACAGTAAGGTAGTAGCAGACAGAAGAGAATAGTCGGCTCAACTTAAGTTAGCCTTAGGCATAACTTTTAGAAGGGGGCCTATGTCACGAAGTGTATTCGCCTTCTTTTCTCTCTGTCAATCTTTTCTCATACCAAAACATTCCTTCTCTCTAAATTCTCTAGAATCTCTACCACTCATAAATACACATCATGAGATCTCTGATAAGTCTCTCTCTAGTTGATAACTCTCTTTTGCTCATCATCATCAGTTGATAAATATAAGCCCACTAGCACATCACCAGAGCTAAATGCTGTGTTGTTGTGTTGCTTGTGGTTTGAGTATGGAATGTCAACTCGACCTACGCAGTGGTGTGTAGACATAGATTGTGAGTATAATATGCGAATGATATGAAGAGTTCGTGGTGTTGACAAATGGTCTTTTTCTCACACTCATGTATGGCTGGAAGTCATCGACGCCAACGACTGTGTACCTTTGCTACAGTTTAATTGGACGTACACACTCGACAGCACAGATAGTGACAAATCACAGGTTGGCATAATACATCATGGTACAGTGGATAAATGGTCTTGCAATGATACATGGGCACTCATGTAGAATAATAGCATAATGGACTGTCAGCAGACAAGCACTCAGTATTGCCCATATATATATATCATCTGAGTTTACTGACAAAGCACGTCAGATTATAAACAATATTCAAGATGGCTTCTAGACCTAACCTCGTCTAGCGAAGATTCCGTAGAATAATGTTCAGCACATATTTTTCATATAATCATATTGAACCGCTAGTAATGGGTTCTCATGTGTAGCAGTGATCTCTGGACTCATCAAGCGATAATACGGGGCATCCCTTTCTCTTCTTGAAAGTCACAAAATATTTGGATACAAGATGGCTTCTCTCGTGAGCTGTCACTCACGTTTGGATACAGATAATGAATCTGTATTAAAGTTAGTCATTCATTAAATGTTCTCATTGCTCTGTAGATTCTATCATGATACAATTGACTTCATCATACAAGATATAGTGCTGCTAGGAATGAATGTCGTTTTCATCTAGTTAAATATTTCCTCAGACGTACAAATCGTGTCCATCGAGAAACGGTGGCTTAGCAAGAGTTCATAAGAAGTATCTTTTGTTACCTTGGTATCAGAAATATGATTCTGCCATTTCTTGGCAATAAGAATAAACACTGGGGTAAAGCATACACGATAGGTCTAGACGACTATCACTTTCCCCATAAATACTGAGATCACTTTTTCCGGCGACAAGCCGACACACAAAAATCACAGCCCCATCAGGGCGAAGCCAAATCACACCTCTCTAGCGACACATCCGCCGAACAGCCCTTTGACCTTTCTAGAGACAAAAGACCATATAGTTCGACTTAGACATGCAAAGATATTCAGATATAAGACAGACTCGTCCTACCCAGACAAACAATACACATAAATTCAGGCCATAGATACACTGAAGCAAGAACAACCTATTTCTACCCAAACAAAGAATAAATCGCAGTAAAACTGGATTCATCCGCGGAGTTCGATCGAAAGTGACGACACTCCTTTCAAGGGAAGTAACTCAATAATGACTTTTCCTTAAGCACTAAAAAGTATCTATTTTGTTTACAAAATATTTGCGAACATAACAAGCATACAAATGTATTATATTGTAAGATATCAAAGACTGCACGTAACAGTCTTACGTCCCGGGAAAAAAAATGGAACATTTTTTTTTGTTTTTTGAAATACATCTAGGAGCAACGTACAATAGGCTCACAACGCATGAATAATGCGCAGATGAAAATATCAGGAATAAATATAACGCCTAATATGAGGCTAAGTCGACTTATGGAGCGACTGGTGAGAATGTATCTCATAAACTGAGAGAAATTATTTCTCTACAAGTAAATTTTTCCAGGAAGGTGTCATCAAAGTATAATACAATTCTGGCAATTACACAATGCCTAAAAAATTTCATACCATAATTTCGTATTAGATATCTTAAATTTATGATTTATGAAGAAAAATCATCAAAGCACAGCGGTGAATAAACATCAATGAACCGCTAAGTAGTGATACAATCATTATATTATTAAATTACAAATGTGTATCTATCTTGATATAGAAAGGAACTATTATAAACTAGACATATCAAGAAGTCTAAGACCTAATAGTTATGTGGAATCATGTGGGCATCTTGACAGAATGTCTGCCATCACATTATCTGATCCACGAATAGCTCGCACAGAGAAATGAAAAGGTTGAAGAGCAATTGCATATCGAGTAGACCTCGAGCTCTTCAAATTCTTACTCTGTATAGCAGTAAGAGCTTTTTGGTCGGTTTCTACTATGAAATGTGCGCCTAGAAGGAATCTCTGTAGTTTGAGGATCGACCAAACCATAGCTAATAGCTCACGGTCTAAAACCGAATAATTCCTTTCTGCCGTAGTAAGTTTTCTGGAAATATACATTACAGGATGCAGAGTTCCAGAGTACTCTTGCATTAGTGCCGCTCCAATCCCAGTGGATGAAGCGTCACTACGAAGAACAAATGTCTTATCTTTAGTAGGTAACACTAAAATAGGTGGTGTTGAAAACAATGTTTTAATCTTATCCAAAGAGCATTGGCATTCCTGAGACCAGTGGACCATATTAGGCGAACCTTTCTTTAAAAGTGTAGAAAGAGGTGCCATGATAGAGGATAGATTCTGAATGAATCTGCCATAAAATTGAATAAGACCTAACAGACTTCTCACCTGTTTTTTAGTCTTAGGGATAGAGATGTTAAGTATCTTACTAGTATTATGGTCCTCTGTCTTTAGGAAACCATGACCAACTCGGTGGCCTAGGAAAGAAATTTCGCTAAAACCAATATAGGCTTTAGAGGGTTTCGCTGTCAGGTTGTGCTCGCGCAAAGTAGACAGCAATTCATCTAACCCTGAATAGTGATCTTCCCAAGTATCGCTGAAAAGACAGATGTCGTCTAGATATGCAATGACATCTGACCGATAAGATAGGATTCGGCGCATCATGCGTACGAATGTAGCTGGTGAGTTCATAAGACCGAAAGGCATAAAATTCCATTGGAACAAACCTCTAGGTGTTGAAAAAGCCGTGAGAGGTTTGGCGCGTTCAGATAAAGGAACTTGCGAATATCCTTTAGACAAATCAAGTTTAGTGAAAAAATGAGATTTGGAGAGTCGAGTAAGTAGCTCTTCCAGTAAAGGCATAGGTTCGGCATCGAACTTCGTTACTTGATTCAATTTGCGATAGTCAACGCAAAGACGTATGTTATTGTCTTTTTTCCGAACAATAACCATCGGCGAAGAATATGCAGAGGTGGATGGTTCGATTATTTTCAAATCTATCATCTCATCCAACTCTTTCTCGACCTGTGCTTGAAAATGTATAGGTATAGGATAAGGTCTAACCCTAATAGGAGTATGGTCAGTTAGAACAATGTCATGTTGAATGACATGAGTTTGTCCAGGGATGTCAGTGAGTACATCCTGAAATGTTTGCAACATAGTTGAAACTTGTCGCTGTTCTCCTAGAGACAAATCAGGAGAGACAGTAACGTTCTTCCATGATTCACTAGAATGAAGTGGGATCATTGGAAGAGGAAGATTTACATCTGAAAAACTTGTTTCCTCATCCTGTATCACGGACAGTGATGAGTAATGACCATGTTGTACTGGAGAATTGTCCGTTGCTTGGAAAATGGGTTGCAAATAATCCGGACGTTCATGGAATTCAGTAAGCATATTGATGTGGAAGGTTTTATGCTTCCCATCAATATCGACAATATAGTCGACATCGGAAATTTTCGATATTATATCGTACGGACCTTTCCAAGAAATAAGTAGTCTGTTTTCCCTACAAGGTAGTAATACAAATGCTTTGTCACCAGGACAAAGTTGTCGTAAGCATCTCTTCTTATTGGCAAATTGCCTTGCCTTCTGTTTCGCAAATTCAGAAGAAGAAGTTGCTAATTTGCATGCTTCGATAATCTTTTGTCTCAACGCGATGACATATTCGTAGGATGACTTTGTGTCATCGTCAATATTGTCAGATGTTATGAGATCATGAAGCAACGACATAGGGCCACGCGGACGCGCGCCAAAGACGAGTTCAAAGGGAGAAAATCCTGTATGTTCATTGGGGACCTCTCTGTAAGCGAAGAGGGCCGCAGGTAAAACTCTGTCCCAGTCTTGAGGATGATCCTCAGTTATCTTCCCTAGTAAGTTTTTAAGTGTTCTATTAAGGCGTTCGACCATCCCATTAGACATTGGATGGTAGATACTACTTAAAGATCTATCTATCTGCAGAGTAGACATTACTTGAGACATGGTATCTGATATTAGTTGGGTGCCATGGTCTGACAATATCTCTCCGGGGAACCCCAGACGAGAAAATATAAGCCAAAGAGCATCTGCAATATCAGCAGTAGTAATGCTCTTCAGAGGAATAGCCTCTGGCCAACGTGTGCACATATCAACACACGTCAAGATAAACTGATGTCCTCTGGCAGACTTGATCTTAAATGGACCAATAATGTCTATGGCCATTTTTTGAAACGGCCGAATAGGAATGTCCGCCGCCTGAATGGGTGCAGCATGCCGTGGACCTTTGGATTTAACTTCCTGACATACTTTACAAGATCGACAATAAATCCGTATGTCCTTGTTTACCAATGGCCAAAAGAAAGCCGCAAGGACTCTTGACTTAGTACGGGAAAAACCCATGTGTCCAGCACACTGAGAGTCGTGAGCGTGCTGCAAAATTTTAACTCTCAAATTCTTGGGAACCAGGATTTGAGAATGACTTGACGTAATGGAGTCTTGAACCATACGTACAAGTACGCCATTCTTCTTTGTAATCCACGATTTACGACTTGTGTCTTTATTCGGATCACCTTTAGTTGCAAGAATGAAGAATTTCTTCAGAGTGGGATCATCTTCTTGCTGTTTTATAAACGAGTCACGAGAAATTACCAAGGGATCATCTTGGTTATGCACTTCATTATCTTCAGTAGATGAAGTTTGAGGCATATTAAGAGCCTGAGCTCTAGTGACTACAGCGTTAGCAATCTGCATGTTTTGCCTTTCCCACGCGGAAATTTGTTGCGGAGTGCATTCTTTGACTCCATGAATGCGACCGATGATGAGGTCAGCGATCGGATTCGGAAGAAGACATGCGTGTACATCTCCTGTAAAGAAAGGAGTAGCAATCCTAATGATAGCAGTAGAGTATTTCTCTAATGTGCCGCCAAATGTTACACATTTGACTACTTGTCCAGTGGCACGGGAAGGATCTACGAGTGACTGCCTAACACCAATTGTGGTGCATCCAGAATCAAATAGCACGGAGACTGGATTGTTATTTACTAAACCCTTATGTAAGACAAGAGAACCTCTTCCATCATGCGCGACTGATGCAGGAAGAGCAGGAAGAAGATGGCCGCAGCTTAAAGTAGACACTGTGGTTGGCTCAAATAATGTTTTGCATTGGGGGCACTGAGATGCTCTCCCAAAATCAAAAGCGGCACATGCCATATTATTAGCGTCATTATTGTCTTTACTCTGTTTATAGGCTTCATGGGACTCTTGTTGTGCAGAGTTTGCCTGAAAATGTGGTTTATGTCTTTTGTTTTGAGATCTACCTCGGTTATTATCACCTCTGTAGTTATTTTTACCTCTATTGTAACCCCTATTTGGGTTTGAGTCATAGTTCCCTTGGTTACCATTATCATATTCATTATAATGAGTATCTCTGTAATTACGATCTTGTTGACTCCAACAATAATACTAATCACTTGAAACAATAATAATACCACAAGTTCTTAATGACTTGATTAATCAGCACACTATCCCAATATCTGTGGGTCACAAGCCTTAATAAGGTCTTGTATAACAGCAATAATAATCAAGTATTGGTTTTTACCATAATCCAAGTGCAGTGCACAGGCAATAGTGTCTTATGAAATATACCTATATAAACATATGTCAACCAACAGAATACATAAAGTACAAATAAGACTGACAATACGAAAACGTTTGCAGAAATCAAATAAATCAAATAGGGAAATCAATGAAAGTAATCACTGAATCTGCAAGGAATAACAACACAAATGACGTCACAGTATATGAATATAAATTGTGAATAGAACTGAAAAATAGAAAAGGGTAGACCAACAAATTACAAACAAATCAAAACAAAACTAAAGAACAAAGAAATATTACAAAAATATCAATAATTACAGTCTTCACAGCTAACACAAATAGCAACTAGTTGTTGCAAGCAAATTTCCAATTAAGGAAATTGCATCTAAAGAAAACACCCACAACGGACCCTCTATCACGTGGGATATTCTGTTGTGAGGACACCGCCCAACCTAAACACAACCCGCTGACATATAAACTAATATACTATACAAACAAATAACATGTAAACATAAATATATAAATTATGTGTATGATAGTATGTGCAAAATAAACTCAGTTTTACAGTAATGGCAAAGTTATTCTTATGAAAATAAATAAACTGCCACTTTATTGAATTACAAATTCTGGCCTTAAATATTAAAGTTCAACACAATAGCAGAACATAAGAAGATCCATCGATGAAAGTAGGGCTTTTATGTTCAACCACATTTCATCAACAGGACAGTTTATGGCCTTTAAAGTATCATCTCTGTACTGTGAAACTCTGTAATGTCTAAGCATAAAAAATGTCAACAACGCTGACCTACATACTGCATTCACTTGACAGGTCACGTGACGAAGTGTTGACAAAGAGCAAACTAATACTGCAAGTGTGTCGTATCAGCCACAGGAAACGGTCTGGTATCGGTAGTCTGTTGACTTCTTAACTTCTGCGAGGTCAAACCCAGAAAGCTGGTCCACCAGTTGATAAGTCTCTCTCTAGTTGATAACTCTCTTTTGCTCATCATCATCAGTTGATAAATATAAGCCCACTAGAACATCACCAGAGCTAAATGCTGTGTTGTTGTGTTGCTTGTGGTTTGAGTATGGGATGTCAACTCGACCTACGCAGTGGTGTGTAGACATAGATTGTGAGTATAATATGCGAATGATAAGAAGAGTTCGTGGTGTTGACAAATGGTCTTTTTCTCACACTCATGTATGGCTGGAAGTCATCGACACCAACGACTGTGTACCTTTGCTACAGTTTAATTGGACGTACACACTCGACAGCACAGATAGTGACAAATCACAGGTTGGCATAATACATCATGGTACAGTGGATAAATGGTCTTGCAATGATACATGGGCACTCATGTAGAATAATAGCATAATGGACTGTCAGCAGACAAGCACTCAGTATTGCCCATATATATATATCATCTGAGTTTACTGACAAAGCACGTCAGATTATAAACAATATTCAAGATGGCTTCTAGACCTAACCTCGTCTAGCGAAGATTCCGTAGAATAATGTTCAGCACATATTTTTCATATAATCATATTGAACCGCTGGTAATGGGTTCTCATGTGTAGCAGTGATCTCTGGACTCATCAAGCGATAATACGGGGCATCCCTTTCTCTTCTTGAAAGTCACAAAATATTTGGATACAAGATGGCTTCTCTCGTGAGCTGTCACTCACGTTTGGATACAGATAATGAATCTGTATTAAAGTTAGTCATTCATTAAATGTTCTCATTGCTCTGTAGATTCTATCATGATACAATTGACTTCATCATACAAGATATAGTGCTGCTAGGAATGAATGTCGTTTTCATCTAGTTAAATATTTCCTCAGACGTACAAATCGTGTCTATCGAGAAACGGTGGCTTAGCAAGAGTTCATAAGAAGTATCTTTTGTTACCTTGGTATCAGAAATATGATTCTGCCATTCCTTGGCAATAAGAATAAACACTGGGGTAAAGCATACACGATAGGTCTAGACGACTATCACTTTCCCCATAAATACTGAGATCACTTTTTCCGGCGACAAGCCGACACACCAAAAATCACAGCCCCATCAGGGCGAAGCCAAATCACACCTCTCTAGCGACACATCCGCCGAACAGCCCTTTGACCTTTCTAGAGACAAAAGACCATATAGTTCGACTTAGACATGCAAAGATATTCAGACATAAGACAGAGTCGTCCTACCCAGACAAACAATACACATAAATTCAGGCCATAGATACACTGAAGGAAGAACAACCTATTTCTACCCAAACAAAGAATAAATCGCAGTAAAACTGGATTCATCCGCGGAGTTCGATCGAAAGTGACGACACTCCTTTCAAGGGAAGTAACTCAATAATGACTTTTCCATAAGCACTAAAAAGTATCTATTTTGTTTACAAAATATTTGCGAACATAACAAGCATACAAATGTATTATATTGTAAGATATCAAAGACTGCACGTAACAATCTCCCATTTGCTTCGGAAAATAAATTCCTTTGTTCTACGTTTGACTGGCAAAGTCGCTGACGCTTCGCTGTGAATCTTTTACCGCCACTTTTAGCCTACGGGTAAGGCAGTCATTGTATATGACTTTTGACCTCAGCAACCACCTACGCCTGGTATCAATGCCACGTACCGGCCAGTTTGTGTGTGTGTTTGGGGGGGGGGGATGGAACGTAATATCAAAAATAGGTCAGGCGCCCCACCCCTCACGTATGCAAATTAACGCCACCAAACAGAAACCTGGAGGAATTAAAGCGCGATTCTCGAAGCGCAGGTTTCACAAAGCGGCAGCCTAGACTGGCAGACCGGCTTGAATTTAAAACCCAGCCAACTTAGGCGCCATTCTCTCGCTAGCCAGCAGACCAACCAGCCTGGACAAAGATGGTCCTGTCTATGAAATTGCAGAGGGGAACGGTCCAATTTTAACACAGCAAGGGTGCTTGCCTGAGCGTGTAAGTGATCTATATTGTTATATGAATAACATGAATTAATCATATGTTTATCTGCAACATATCATGTCAGTATCTTTTGTTTTTCACTGTGACAGAAATTAATATCCTTGATTTTGTACAGGAGACAACAACATTATGTATACTGAAAGTTTCATGTATGAACTACCCTTGTCCTGTTTTATACTGAATAATTTCTACTAAATTCTACTGTATGATTTCAGCCATGATTATCATTGTCATATTTTAATCCTGAACTGATTTCTGCAAATATCCTTATTAATTATATTTTAATGTGTTAATGTGCATGTATCCTATGTTATGATGGTATTAATAGGGTATATGAATGCCTATCACATAAACTTAGAACTATGTAATAATGGGCAACAGCACTGTAGCCAATTTTATAAATGAATATGTTGACTGACTTGTAATTCAGTGGTTCTCAAACCTTAGCAACCATGACACCCCAACATGTTACAGCAGAATAGAAAACTATTACCCAGTGGTTCTCAAACCATTGTTGACAGTGACCCCAAATTGATTTTATTGCTCTATGGGCACAAGGTAGACCAGTGGTTCTCAAACTTTGATGACCACTGCCCCAACCTTCACAGTTGGTGAAGCTAACAGCCCATATGTTGAAAATCACTGCGTTAAAAAAGCTGGAAGCCAGATATAGGTTGAGACCCAACTGTAGGCTTATAATGTCAGTTATGCTATAATATTTTATAGATAATAGAGAGCACTTTGTTAGTAATGTTAACTATGAATGTTTGTTAGATTTCTGATGGACGATTAGCGTCCAGCAGATATGGGAAAGGACTTCTCTGGCATGATTACTAATGGAGCTTCGATTGTTTGTCAATCCAGTCCTACCAGGTTGCCATACCAGAAGACTAAACCATAAGCAGTGTTTTCAAGGGCAGACATACTCCATCCCAGTTGGTGATGAGCCCTGTGTCAAGACGGAGAAGAAGCAACTTGCCATCCTCTGAAACCCTAAAAAGAACTTGCTGGACCTGGAGTGCTGGGACATATTGAACCCCTGGCAACAAGACTACATCAATTCAGCATCTGAGATGAGTATTTGAACATGCCAGCAGAACCACTACCGAATAGTCATATTGTCCTATGATGAAAAATTAATTCTGACATGGTTCAGAACCATTCATAGATTAGGGAACATATAGTTGTATATTTGAATATATTGTGATATTCTATTTTCATTTTTGTAAACTTTACATAAACGAGTCTGTTGTTATTTTCTTTGTAATATTTAATTGGGTTGTATAGTTTTAATAACATAAATCTACACCTTGGGGGCAGAGCCATAATTAATAAACACTATTGGGTCAGGATATTTTTAATGTGGCTGGGCACCAAATCTCTTATCCATCTATACGTACTATACATAGTCCTTTGTAGGATATCGGATAAAGAATTTATCGCCTAGAGAATATCCTGTTTAGTTTCACCAGAATTCTCTTAGAAAGTTTTTTTGAGTGGACTAATTCCCGAGGAGAGACTGTGCATTCAACTTGCAGTCTGGAAGAGTTTCCTCTAGAGATTATCTTTTATTCTTCCATCAAGTCTGTCATACTTACACCTTCTCCCTCAAAACAAAAAAACATTTCGCTACAGTATACCAGGCAATCAATACTGGTTTCTGTAATGTACTAGCAGTCCTGATGTAAACAAGGTCACTTTCAACTGACACTCAGCGAATAAGGTCAAGCTGGTATTAAAAATGAATGGAAACCTTTATTAAATGTATACACCTTCTGATACTTTCATTATAGTTGATTAATACAGGTTCTTAGATGGTGTACAAACTATACATTCCATGAAATCTCACTCCAAAAAGCGGACCCAAAGGATAGTGACAACCAAAACAACATCGCTGATCCTGTGTTAAAAAAAAAACTACTGCCATTAATTAACTCACTTTTCTCTCTTCTTCCAGTCCTAGCTATCTTCTTTAATCACCTAGGTTTGATGACGTCATGTCTTTACGACTAGTGTAAAAGTAACTAGCTAGTCTGTAGTTCAAAATTCTAGTTAATAATAGTAACACTATTCGCTCTTAAGTAGTAGGAATAGACCTAACTGTCACACAGCCTGACTGCAATGATTTGCCTGAATTAAAATTAATAAGGTACATATATCTCACAAAATGATATTATACACTGTAGGCACATGTGACGTAATCATCGTGTTTTGAAATATCAAACTATAAAAATCCAACTCGTGACCTCTTTCTAATAAGGCAGTTATCGGTAATATTGATACAAAGATAGACCTGAGTTTGCGTAAATCCCTCAAACAGATTTCTCAGACAGACAATATGGCTTTCTTTTCATCGATTCTGCGCTGCCACCTTGTGTCAGTAAACATCGACTTTATCAAATGTGGCTAGACGACGACTTAGGTAATACATTATTTGCTGACCTGCCTAATTAGCTTACGACGATTCACAGGGCGAAACGTACACAAGTCTGGGAGCGGCCAGAGTAGAATGTAGGTGCATAAAATATGTCAAACCATAGGACGATCGTGAGAAAAATGAAGAAAAGAAGTGATGCTGCCAGAGAGGATGACAGTTATAAAAGTGCACAACTAATTCGTTACAATCTTAACAGAACTACAGATGAGATGAGCTAACTGGGACAGATTTGTAATGTTGACAGAACTACAGCTGAGCTGAGCTAACTGGGACAGATTTATATTGTTGACAGCACTACAGATGGGATGAGATAACTGGGACAGATTTGTAATGTTGATAGAAATACAGAGGAATGCGTGGGACAGATTTGTAATGTTGACGGAACGAACTACAGATGAGCTGAGCTAACTTGAACATGTTTATATTGTTAACAGAACTACAGATGGGATGAGATAATTGAAACAGATTGTCTAATATTTATATAACTACATATTATCAGCCTGGGACAAATTTGTTATGTTGACAGAACTACAGGTGGGTTGAGATAACTGGGACAGATCTGTAATGTTAATAGAATTACAGATGAATGCCTGGGAGAGATTTGTAATGTTGACAGAGCTACAGACGATCTAACTGGGATATATTAGTAATACTCACAGAACTACTGATGGTCTGACTGGAGAACAATTGCAACGCTCTCAGATATGTTTTGTGAAATTATTAATAAGTGTCATAGTGGTATGAGAATGATTGTTGAAATCTTTTACTAAGAAAATATATAAATTGACAACAAATACGCTGTCAAGTAAGCAGAAACTACTCATCAAACCCCAACTCCAACAACTGACTACAGAGATTAGAGTTATATAACTACGGGTAGAAAAATAAAGCAGACCACCAATAACGAACCAAAACTGTAGAACAAGAGAGACAGTTTATAACTGACATATCAAATAAATCAACCTAGTCAAACAATAAACAATCCAATAGAAGAATGACTTATTGCTATTTTAGACACCAAACCTCAAATCGTCATTGATTAAGTCATAAATCAGCTGGAGTTAAGGAAGACCACACTATCGGTAGACACAAGAGGAAACAAAAAACACACACGGATCTTCATTTCAGCTAGTAGTACTTTTAACGACACGTCGGCACAGTAGCAATAATAGATATAGAGGTAAAATCATTACACTTAGAAAATATAAATAAATAAGTATATGGATGGAATAAGCACTAATAGTTGAATAAACTTACGACGTGTCGGCAAAACATCCAGCTAGCAGTCCTTCACAGAAATAAACCTTTTTATGGCTAATAAAATTCCTCCCCCGCCCCCCCCCCCCCGATAAATTTAAAAAGAAAAGGACAGAGATAACAGTCCAGCAGTCAAAATGTTATAAAAATGTTCACAATTACCGCGACTTATAACCGAGAGATCACCCCTCTTGTCAGGTTTTGACGTCATGTCCAATCTCGGACATAAGTGGAAAAAAAAAACTTAACCCTGTGATACTTTAAGCATCACAGATAAGGAAGTTATGGGAATCCATCAAATTTACTTTCAAAGGGGAACAATTCAATTATTAATACAATATCAAACTAAATAACAGATTTTCCCTTTTTATTTATTTTCTATCAAATCATACACAAATTTATGTAAGGCACAAGAGAATCTCTTACTTTTATTAGTACATTTGTTAAGCTGTTAAAAAAACTTGTGTTTACCATGTTTAGAATAAAAATAATTTTAAAAATATGGAGTATGATGCGCATATAAAAGAAGTGAACACTTATATCCTCTGCAACTTTCAATCATAGCTAACATACAATCATGGCATTTTGTTGTAGTCGCTGATGTACACATCGAAATGTTTCATCGGCGCCAAATAGCGCACATCGACAAACCTTTAAAGACATTTTCTGACTTGGTCGGTTGGCCAGAGCACTGTAATGCTCATAGCAAACCCAACGGCCTAATATCCGGCCTTTGGCTGGGATCATGTGTCTACACACAGGGACCAGTAGTGACATTTATGTCATGAGGTCCTTTGTATGAAAACATAGAAGATCACTACAATGACACATGGTGTCATTGGGTCTTCGTGTGTTGGGACATGTGGTCTTGACCAGAGCCGGGTATGGGCAGGGGCCAATGCAACCTCATGCGAGGAAAAAATATGCAACCTCGTGCGAGGAATATTTAAAAAAAAAAAAAAAAAAAAAAAAAAAAAAAAAAAAAAAAAAAGTACACATCGAAATGTTTCATCGGCGCCAAATAGCGCACATCGACAAACCTTTAAAGACATTTTCTGACTTGGTCGGTTGGCCAGAGCACTGTAATGCTCATAGCAAACCCAACGGCCTAATATCCGGCCTTTGGCTGGGATCATGTGTCTAGACACAGGGACCGGTACAGTGACATTCATGTGTCATTAGGTCTCTTGTGTGAGAACACAGAGGATCACTACGGTGACACATGTTGTCATTGGGTCTTCTTGTGTTGGGACATGTGGTCTTGACCAGGGCCGGGTTTGGGCGGGTACTAATGCGACCTCATGCGAGGAAAAAATATGCGACCTCAAGCGAGGGAAAAAAAAAAAAAAAAAAAAAAAAAGACTTGGTCGGTGACTAAGAGGCAAGACGTTCACATCTAATTCTAAAGACACCTGGGTCGGTTCCCAGTACAGGGAATATTCTTGATGGAATTTTTTCAGAACCACTTTGTACTAATAACGTCTTACTCCCCCCTGATTCTCTGAGTAGTGAGACCGGATGGCTAGCCTTCTTGGATTAGAGCGTAAAATAGTAGGTCCGTGTACACGTTATGCACGTTAAAAATAACTCGGCAGTTTATAAATCATAAAGAGAAGGCCATCCGGCCGCTGCCGTGCCAGAGTTTACACAATTAAGAAAACCTACCCGATACAACAATATTTATAGAATGTGTGATTCCTGTATACACACATTGTGATGCTCACCGATGCTTTGGAGTTCGTGCACTGTGCCGAGATTCTCCTTGTGAGCTAAAGGAGGAGATCGGGCCACTGATGGAGTTTTGTGTGCAATATAGATGGTCCTTAAAACAAAACAAAGAAACCTCTTCTACCTTGGTGTGTAGAGGTTAGCCAGAGAGAGCGCCATGTTATCCCGTAAGCTGTATATCTTTTGGCCTGGTTTCAGTCCAGTCCTCTATCCATCAGGGATTGTCTAATGTTGTTCTCCCAGCGAATTCTTAGTCGTCCTGGAGATCTTGATCCCTGGCTATTGGTTTCCCATATGTGTCGTGGTGGCCTGTGACGGATTGCCTCCCCTTATCTCTGCAGTAGTGGTTCAACAGTGGCCAAAACTCAAGAGTATCTAATATGGGTCGTCAAAGGTGTCCACCTTCGCACAAGATTACTTTTGGCAGAGTTGTAGACTGCCATCAATGGTACCTATACCTTGTAGCGGTATGGCAGCTTGCGTACCCTGACAATCCCCAGAGCTATGCCAGTGGGAGTTTTACTCCTGGTAGGTTCAACCAAGCTGGACTGGTCTGTGTGGGTAGGGGTCAGACAAAAGCTGGTACCCTGGTCCTCCAGGTTGGGGGTTTTAGCACAGGGCTGACACCCCTGTCTGTGTAAAAAAAATCAATGAAGTTACGGAAACAATAATAAATGAACAAGTTTTGGACAACACAATGAAGGCGTAGCCATTATTCTACAGAAAGGAATAGAAAGGACATTACTGGAATGGAAACCCATCAACAACAGACTGATAAGATTAAGATTGAGAGGGAGATTCACCAACACTACAATAATAAAATACTACGCACCAACGAATGATAGCGATGAGGAGGTCAAGGATGAATTCAATCAACAACTGCAGAAAGAAATGGAAGACACCTAGATATGATCTTGTTATAGTAATGGGAGACCTCAATGCGAAAGTTGGTACACACAATACATATAATAAAAGAACAATGGGGAAATGCGGCAGCGGAACAGCAAACGGAAATGGGGATAAACTAATAAGTTTCTGTAGCATTAACAACCTGGTCATTGGAGGAACACTCTTCCCACATAAAGAAATTCACAAATTAACATGGGAATCACCAAATGGTCGGGACAGAAACCAGATAGACCACATCATGGTTAACGGTAGATGGAGACATGCATTACAAGATGTGAAGGTAAGAAGAGGTGCAGATGTGGGAAGTGATCACCATTTAGTAGTAGCAAAACTGAAAGTGAAACTAAGAAGGGCTGCACCAACTTTAACTACACAGAAAAGGTTTGACATCAGCAAATTGAAGGACTCCCTTACCAGAAAAGCTTTTGCGGCCGACATAAAGAAACGATATCAATTTGCCAAAAGTCAGGAAAAGACATTGACTGATGATATAGACCAGAATTTCAACACCATTTCAACAATATACAAAGAAAGCAGCAAATCATGCTTGGGATTCCAGGAAAGGAAGAAGCAAGACTGGATAGCACCAGAAACTTTAAACACCATGACGATGAGAAAGGAAATGAAAAGAAAGAAAACAGAAGCGAAGTCCCCAAGGTTAAAGCAACTATATAGCGAACAGTACAGTCAGCTGGACAAGGAAGTTAAACGCCAAACCCGAGCCAACAAAAGGAATTTCCTAGAGGATCTTGCAAGACAGGCAGAGGAGGCAGCACTGAGAAATGAACAAAGCACAGTATACAAAATAACTAAATTCATCAGCGGAAAACGAGGTGCAAACAATATTACATTAGTAAGAGATAAGCAAGGTAATCTCATCACGACATCAGAGGGACAGGAAACAAGATGGGCAGAGCACTTCAGAGAAACTCTGAACAAGGAACCACCAGAGACTCAGTTGAATGTTCCTGAAGCTGAAAACGATCTAGATGTAAATACAGACATTCCACGAAAAGAAGAAATCATCACAGCAATCAAAGGGTTAAAGAACGGCAAAGCTCCGGGCCATGATAACTTAAATGCAGAGCTATTTAAGACAGACCCTGAGCTAGCAGCAGAACTATTAGAACCACCATTGCACAGGTCTGGAAAACAGTGACACCACCAACGGAGTGGAATAAAGGAATAATTGTCAGTTTACCAAAGAATGGCGTCTTTACAGACTGCAACAACTGGAGAGGAATTGCTCTCCTCTTAGTTCCCAGTAAAACACTAGGCAGGATAATTCTCCAGCGAATTTCAAAAGCAGTAGACCATAAACTGAGGAAAGAACAAGCAGGTTTCAAAAAGAAAATTGCGCATATCATGTATTCACCCACATGAACATTATTCAGCAGTTCTCAGAATGGGAGATACAGCTGTACATTAACTTGGTGATTTTGAAAAGGCTTTTGACAGCATACTCATAGACAGCATATGGAAAATACTGAGTGTTTATGGAATTCCCAGCTGCATTGTGTCCATAATCAAAAGCGACAATGCAACCTAACTTTTGAGTTGAAGACAGGAGTATGACAGGGATGTCCCTTATGAACCTTTTTATTTTTGTATGTCTTAGACCACAGAGGGCAGTCCAAGAGAAATAAGATGGACAACGTTTTCTACATTGGAAGATCTAGAAAACGCAGATGACAATACTTGCAGAAACACATCAGCACATCCTAGAAAAAATCAGATAGACTGATTAATTATAGCCTACAGATGGGTCTAAACATCAACCTAAAGAAGACAGAGGTCATGCAGAGGACAACAACCTCCAGCATGAGAATGAAGGGAGAGGCAGCCCTAAGGTGGATGTCTGAAACTTCATTAACAAGGGCAGTTATTGAGTCAGAAACTCAGTCCATGCTTTGGAAAACCCAAAATGGATGGCTACGGCATGAATTGAAAACTTCCATAGAAGATTCGAATCTTCATGAACTGGTCTGGATCTACTGTCCTGGTCAAGCGTCAACGAAGGAGCTGGCAGACTAGCTTCAAGAGCAATCAGATTGGGTTCATTGGATATGGGCAAGGGAGAGATAATGAGGACTATTAATGATCGCCTATTAGAGAATGACACTGCAATCGATCGATCATCAAGTCTAAGATTGCTGGAGTTTGGCATTAGCCGTAAGACTGGCAGGGATTGACGTATGAGAGGATGCATCCGGCGTGTATACGACCATGGCGCAACAGGGACAATCAACATGCATACCCTTCGACATTTGCTGAGGGCGACTGAGCACATCTGGGTTTGCCCCTAATGCAATGACGTCGATTCTGAATAGTAATTATTAAAATTAAAATTATAATGATAATGATAATAATGATGAGAAGAAGAAGAAGAAGAAGAGCGTACAATTATTACATATTGACAGTATTATGTAATCAAATATCAAATACATCAGACATGGAATTATGTGTCTTCTTCTTTTTTGATCCTTAGCCGACTGTCAAAGCAATCAGTGACCAGCACGCCTGGTGGCGTCTTGTAGGGCAGCAACAAACTGCTTCTTCTTTCCTCGGTAAGAGGCCATCCTTCGTGCAATAACCCAGCTCTAGTCCATTATTTGCATCTCGGCCTTTAGAGTTCTCCGTCAAGATGTTCTTGTTCGGCCTCTCTTTCGCTTTCCTTCAGGTGTCCATAGCATAGCTAATCTTGTGATGGCATCGGGGCCATCTCTAAAGACGTGGCCAATCCAACTCCAGCCTCTACCAACTATGATGGTGTGCAAGTCCTCTTGGATGATCTGCGTAAGCAGTTCGTGGTTAGTGATGATATTCGGTCAAAAAAGTCGGAGAATTTTCCTGAAGCATATTGAGTGGAAAGAGGACAACTTCGATTTTTCCTTCTCTGTTAATCTCCAGCATTCCGCACCATAGAGAAGCACAGACAGCACACAGTTCTCATAACATCTTAATTTAGTGTCTGTACTGTACTAAGAGGACTTCTAGATGTTGTTTAGACTTGCAAAGGCTGTTCTCGCTTTTTTCATTTTGTTGTTGATGTCTTTGCTTGTTTTCCCGTCTGGTGTTACAATGCATCCTAGTATGTAAATGTGTCTGCTCCAGCTTCTGGATCATTATTGATATTGGCTCAGGATTGATCACAATGAGTGGCATATACTCTGTCTTGTTTAGATTGATGTTTAAACCCACCTCTAGGCTATAATTATTCAGTCTATCTGTTTTGTCTAGGATGTGTTGATGTGTTTGTGCGAGAAGTGTCATCTGCGTATTCTAGATCTTCCAATGTAGAAAACGTTGTCCATCTTACTTTTCTTGGACTGCCCTCTGTCGTCTGGCGCAAAAATAAAGAGGTTCATAAGGGGCATCCCTGTCGTACTCCAGTCTTCACCTCAAAAGTTAGGTTGCTCTGCCCAACACTATATGTAAAGTTAGCATTGTGGCTTTTAATTACGGACACAATGCAGCAGGGAATTCCATAAACCCTCAGTATCTTTCCATAGGCAGTCCCTTGAGTATGCTGTCAAATGCCTTCTTAAAATCAGCAAAGTAAATGTATAGCTGTATCTGTCATTCTGAGCCCTGCTGAATTTTGTTTCCCTTAACCAGCGGCACTTGGGCTTTCAGCCCTTTGGCCCTATGTGTGTGCCTGACCCGGTCGTGAACAATCTGTCACTGAAATCACGCCGTTTTTGAACTTTGTACACCATTCATACACCTACGACCTTGACATGCATGCATCACTGTACTTGAGCTTCATTCGCCGAGGAATTTCTATTGGTTTCACCCCTTCGCTGATCAAAAATTGAATAACACAACGCTGCTGCTGTTTGGTGCATTTACACTAGCGCGGCGGCCATCTTTAAAACGTCATTAGGACGTCACCTTATGCGTCATCACCGCGATGGTGCATGCATGGCACTCGAGACATCCAGGACAACAATATTGGCAAGTTACAATATAATGGCATGATTATTCGTATTGTTATAACATATTTCCTGTTTTCACTTGACTCACCCTCATACTATGGCCCAAAGATGGCGATCCTACATCCTTTCTAACACTATAAAGATTTTAGAATGTTGGAGAATGAATTTTATTATATCTACTCACACGTCCTAGGCATGTTCTTGAACTAGACTTTAACAGCAACTTGCCCCAGCGTCTAGCGTGGAAATAACAGAGGATTTCAAGCTCCAGCCAGCTTCGGTGCTCCTCTCTTCTGATTGGCTGCTATCCGTAAGCGATATGACTAATGTTCTATTTTTAGATCCTTACTGAGTAACACTAAAATGGCTGCCAGATCGCTATGTTGTAGTAAAAAGGTAGCGAACGACAGACAAAATGATAATGACAAGATGGCGCTGTCACACAAGCATGCAGCCATTGTACGGCCACACATGGAATAGACATACATTTCAGCGGCTAAAGTTGAAGGACACCCAGGCGTAACAAAATAATGACGCTTTGGGCGTGTCTACACCGTCCACCCCATTAACGCTGAATGTTGTTACTTGTGGTTGTTACTCCACGTTGTTTAAGGCCTTACTTCTATTGAAAACTAAAGAACAGTTCAATGTGTCCGACATTCTACATTTCAGACAGATTGTAAAGCATTGAGCTTAATGAAAGATGATGCTCATTGGAATAATATACTGCAGGATGCTGCATTTTTCCAGTTCACCTTCATAGCGAAGGTATTTGTTTGCCATTATTGTGGTATTTTACCACGTATCTGATCCACTATTTCTGTTGATTTCATACAGAGACAGCATGTCAGAAGGTATTTTACACCGAATTCTCCCATCAATAGTCTATAAAAAACGTGCCATACATCGATGAAACATAACAAATCTGCATTAACTGAGCTAAAAACAATTATACATTTTTTCTCAGAAAAAAAAACCTACAAGAGTTTGGTCTTCCGCATACAAAAGAACGGATGCTTCAGCTTTTGACCGACTATACCAGCAAGAAACGACATATGAGTCGTGATGAGACCTGCTTGAACACTGATCAACGTACAGTTTACAACACCGTTCTTGCATGTGCTGAAAATGGTTCAGGACAGCTATTCTTTTTTAGATGCGCCCATTGGTACGGTAACGACTTACCTTTTGAATCTGCTTTTGGTCAAAATAAGATCTCATGATGATGTTGCCCTGGCCGTGGCTTCTTCAGGAATAGCTGCAATGTTGCTACAAGGTGGCTAAATGGTCAATACAATTTTCAAGTTGCCACCAAATTTATGTCAACATGATCAAGGAGTTGTGTGTAACATTTCCTTAAAAAAAAGAGCTCCACAATAAAATTGCTACAAAAGTGTTCGCTCATTGATTTCCCAACTGAGTTACTTTACGAGCAGTGCCTATCAGGAATGCCCCCGCATTTGCTGATATTAAAGGTTGTTGCAATTATCATGCTATTGCGAAATATGAACGCAAAATACGGACTACTGAAAAGAATGCGTTTGGTCACAAAGTCTTGCATCGGAATTCGATTGGTGCAGAAATTATCACTGGCAGTAATAAGTGAGAACGAGTCTTAATTCCTTGCATTGACTTAGAACTAATCGAGCGCAGTTTGCCATTTAGGATGCGACGTCTTCAATTCCCAGTGATTTTAGCATTTGCAGTGACGATCATTAAGGCGCAAGGACAATCTTTTGATCATGTAGGAATTTTCCTTCCTGAACCTGTTTTCGGACTCGACCAGCTCTATATCGCCATCACCCGCGGAACAGATCCTGAAAACTTGAAAGTTTTTGTTAAAAACACTTTTTATCAGGGTGCATTCTTTGAAATAGATTTTTTTTTTAAATTCTTTCAGGAAATTAGTAGCGCTCGACAGAGAAAAAGTGCGTAAAAATTGGTTTGCATGAGCCCTCACCCGATGTGCAAATCATGAAAACTTGAAAGTTTTTGTTAAAACCACTTACTATCAGTTGTCATCAAAGAACTTTTAAATTGAATCTAAAATATTATAATTCTCGCCGTGTGAACATATGTCACAGCTGAGGAATGCAACCGTGTTGACAAATTGTATTGTTTCCATTATCTCCCGAAAAAAGATCGCCTAGATGGCCACCGATTGTTTAGATTAAGTTGAATTATTTGTTGTGTTACTACCTGTTGTGTTGTTGTAGTTTATGACACATGTGAGCTAGCAGAAGGGATAATGTATTTGTGTTGTTGTAGTTTATGACATATTTGAGCTAGCAGAAGGGATAATCTATTTGTGTTGTTGTAGTTTATGACATATGTGAGCTAGCAGAAGGGATAATGTATTTGTGTACCCAGGGCGTTCTCAACTTTTTTTTACTCATGGCCCACTTCTGGCCCTCTTTTGCCTCTGTGCTCCCTACCCATAGTCGCTGTGGCCACCTAGAAATATGGGGACTTGTAGAATGGGAGAAGATCGGCTACCACGACAAGCATAGGAAACAAAGAGCCAGGGATCCAGACCCCCAGGACGACCGAGAGTCCGCTGGGAGGACAACATTAGACAATCTTTGAAGGACCGAGGACTAGAATGGAACCAGGCCAGGAGGAAGACAGCCGATAGGATAGTCTGGCGCTCTCTCTTCCAAATCTCTACACCTCACGGTAGAAGGGGAACGACTAAGTAAGTAAGTAAGTAGGGAAGCAACAAACTGCTTCTACTTTGCTCTGTCAGTGGCCATCATTCGTGCAGTGCTCTAGCTCTGGTTCATTATTTGCATCTTGGCCCCATATTTATCCGCTAAGTTCTTTTTGGTTTTCCTCTCTTTCTCTTTCCTTCAGGGGTCCATAGCATAGAAGTTCTTGTGATGGCATCATAGTCTCTTCTGAAGACGTGGCCGACTCAACTCCACCGTCTACCAGCTATAATGGTGTGCATGTACTCTTGGTTGTGTCACCTTTTTTTTTTTTTTTTTTTTTTTTTCACCTTTTTTTTTTCATAGTGTCACCTTTTTTTTTTTTTTTTTTTTTTTTTAAACACTTTTATTTATCGTTCTTCAACTTTACAAAACGGGTACATTGCATGAAATACCAGGCAAATACATTGTATATTACATATAAAGCCTCATTCGCACTCTCCCAAATAAAGTTAAACAAATTATTTAAATAAATTATAATAATATAATAAAGGATTAAAGAAAAATAAAAATAAAAAATTTTAAGAAAATTAAAAAAAAGATTTATAGTTAATTCAAATTCCTAAACAGTTCATAGTATTTTACATATGTATAAAAAAGCTTACACTTGCTCACACTTCCATTTTTCCTTTTTTAAATTCCTTTTAGAATTTACAAGAACCCGCAAATTGTATAACATATAAAAACCACGCGTACTCTTACTCACTGGCACACTTGAAAGAAAATTTTCCCAAAAAAATCTTCACATATACACTGAACTTGCATCCAGAAAGCCAAAACATGGCTATAATTATTTAAACATATGTACAGTCAAAATCTGGGTTGAAATTAGTTTCCTGCCCCCCCCCCCCTTTCCCACCGCCCCCCTCTTCCCCCCCCCCCCTCAATCCCTTCAACTTTTGATATATTGTGTTTTTTGTAAGAATAATTTTGAGAATAAGTGGGCGTTGTACTGTTTTCCTTCAAACACCGCGCAGTTCCTACAAATCCAGACTAAATATTTAAATTCCACTATCAGGCTCAAAAGTTTCAGTTCTACTTGTTGTGTGCACTTTGGTAGGGAATTCAGCATGATAGCTCTATACATGTCTATACTGCGTGGAAAGTAGACCATCAATTCCTTTTTCAAAATTTCTATTGTAGAAGTGACTGTACTACAGTAAAAAAACAAATGATCTTCTGTTTCCTGTGTATTGGTATTACATAATTTGCATTTTGGGAGGTTCTTCCACTGTGCAACAAGTCTTTGCCTAATGGGTGTCATGTTATATAATAATCTAAACGTGACTTCCTTTGCGGGTGGAGCAAGTGGTAACTCGTGTAGGCTCTTAAAAATAGGTTGGTAATCAGTTATAAAATAGTTATACCCACGTTTTATCCTTGTCACTAATGAGGGTTCTTGTGCACTAATAAGACTTCTGTAAATGGAGCGTGTATTTTGTTGTAATAAAGGTGTATTCCCTTGTATGCTTTGTATGCATTGTTTGTAGAACCGTGGTAAAGTGCCAAAGTAATGAGGTTGATTGTTTTTGTAACGACACACGTTAGATAATCTCAGACCAATATAATAATGAGCCAAAGGGTATTGTTCAGGATTTTTTACTATTTCTCCTATGTACTTGATTCTTAAAGCTTTTATTTTAGTTGCTATATCTTGTAAAGATACTCCCCCTCTATCTTTGGGTTGTATTAACGTTTTATGCTTTATACAGTGTAAGGTGTTGCGGAATAAGAAAGTTCTTATGAGTTTGTTTATTTGTGTAATAATTTCTTGAGGAATGGTTTGAACATTTGCTATGTAAATCAATTTAGGTAAAATAAAAGTGTTGATTAAAACCGATCTTCCAAAAATTGTAGTAGTTTTATATTTATATCTTTCTAGTCTGTTTTTTATTTTCTCTAACAAGTTTTTCCACACCTCTGTATTCCTTTGTGTTGGTGTGGCAGTGTATGTAATACCGTAAATTTTTATTTCATTTACTTGTAGCAACTGGAAAGGGAAATCTGATCTGTTTCTCCATTTACCTATTCCCATTAACTTTGATTTCTGAATGTTTAGTTTTGCTTCACTGGCTCGTCCAAACTCATTAAAGGTATTTAAAATATTTTGAATAGAGGAAATTTTGGTTGGGAAAAAAATCGTATAATCCGCGTACGCGGCTAATTTCCTTTGACCTTGTCCTGGAATGAAAACCCCTGTGATGTTTGTGTCTTGTCTAATTTTCTCTAACACGGGTTCTATTGACAGTACATATAGCAAAGGCGAGAGTGGACAGCCTTGCCTGACTGACCTAGTTAGAATAAAAGGTTCTGTGATTGTGTGATTTATTAAAAGTCTACTTTCGGGTGTTTTATATATAATTTCTATCCATTTCCTAAAGTATGGCCCTACATTACAAGCAAGCAGTGTTTTGTGCAAAAAGGAATGGGATACCCTGTCGAAGGCTTTTTCTTGGTCCAACGATAAAATAGCGGCCTCGTGCTGCTTGTCTGCCGCGTAGTTAATCAGGTCTCTAAAAAAGTGTGTATGTTTGCTAATATTTCTCTGCGGCACGCTGTTCTGTTGGTCGTCATGAGTTAGGATATGCATGAATGATTTCAGTTTATTAGTTAAAGTTTTAGTTAAAATTTTGTAATCAGTGTTTAGAAGTGATATGGGTCTATAGTTTTTTAGTAGTTTCCTATCTGTTTTTTCTTTTGGTAAGAGTACTATGTACGACTGGTTTAAACTTTCAGGAAGTTCGCCTTTCTGAAAAGCTTCCTCAAAAACTTTCATTAATAGTGGTCCAAGAACGGGAAAAAAGAAAATATAGAATTCTGATGTAAGGCCATCTGGGCCAGGGGTCTTATCTCTGTTTAGTGTGTTTACTGCCTCCCTCAAATTTTCGAGTGTTATAACTTGGTCTAAATTTTTATTTTCTTGTTCTGTAAGAGATTTTGTGTACTTTAAAAATTTTTTTTGCGTGTCTGTTCTTGTTTCTTCTTTGGTGTATAAATGTTTATAAAATTCCAAGATGGTCTGACATATGTTTGTGTTGTTTGTTTGCAATTGTCCATTGTTATCTTGTATTTGGCGAATCTGCTTATTTTGTTGAACGTTCTGTTCTATTGCCAAATACTGTTTGTTTGGAGTCTCTTGTGTTGTGTATAACTTCGTTCTCAGCATTGCACCTTTGTATATGTGTTGTTTATGCTGTTCTAACTGGTCCTGTAACATCTGAATAACCGGGTCAGTTTTGTCTATCTTTTTTGTCAGTTTGATAGCTTGTTCTAATATCTTTTCTTGTGTTTTGGATGTCCTGTGTATGTAGGTTGCCAGGACCTGTGTCCTGTCTTTTATGGTGTTTTTTAATAGGTCCCAATATCCTGCAATATTTTGTTCAGGGATCTGTTCTGTGTATCCTAATATGAGCTGCGTTATTTCCTTTGTGAAGAAATCATGTTTAAGTAAACTGTTATTAAACTTCCAATGTGGAGATCTTTTAGATGTTATAATGGGCGTCCCTATACCTAACACTGTATAAACTGCTTTATGGTCTGTGAAATCGAGTGTGCTGTTAATATGTTGTGTTTTCTGTACCTTGTAAATTTCTGATGTATATATCCTATCTATCCTAGAAGCTCGTCGTAAGCCTGGGTATGTCTTATCTATGAAAGTGTACGATCTATTATTTGGTTCAACACTTCTAAAGGTATCCTTTAGACCATGCTCATCTAAAATAGTTTGTAATATCTTCCACGGAGATGTCTGATTCTTATTCACATATGTGTTCAGCACGATCCAGGTCAGATGTGACACAACTAAAATCCCCTCCTAAAATTAAGTTCCCTCCTTTGTATTGTGGTGACAAAAAATCAGAGAGCTCTCCATAAAAGGTTGGCTGGCTTGCCCTTTGACTGGGAGCGTATACATTGACCAATGTGTATGTGTCTTGTTCGCTTTGTTTATTTTTAATTTGGACACAAACTAATCTACCGCTAGTGTCCGTGTTATGGTGTGTTGTTTCCCAGTCTTCTGATACTTGTAAGATCGCTACACCTGTGTGTGATGTCCCTATACTAAACCACCCGTTTCTTAAGCCTAATTTTGTTGTAATTTGTTTAGCACGGAAGTTTGAAATAACTCTGATTTCTTGCAGAAAAACAAAATCGGGTTGGTATTTTTTAATTAGTATTTCCAGAGAGTTTAGTTTATTTGTTAAACCATTTATGTTTAAAGACAACAAGGTTAAACTAAAGAGCGTAGTGTTGGGGTGTAAAACTGTGTGCGCCATGAAAAAACCCAACATTAAACATTATTAAACGTTTACATAAAATAAAGCAAAAATAGACAAGACAAAAATATGCAGTTCCCTTGTTACTGCATAGAGCAGGTGCAGTCAGTTCTAGTAAAGAGGAAAGGTACTTAAGCATCCGTGTGGGTAAGGAATAAGGTTGATGGGTGAGGAAAAAAATGCCACTCAAGAAAAGAAAGGCCCGAGACTTGGAACACGGATCACAGGATGAAAATTGACAAAAAGGACTATTGGAGGAAAGGGTGTGGTTATGTGATGAAAAGGATATGAAAAACCAAAAGGCAGAAAAGTAAAATAGTATCAAGATACTACAAAGGGAAAGGATGTCTTGAAAAGGAAGAGAATTATAGCATTGTAAATACATACTTGTGTATCTCCATTTGCACATATATGTATCCACTATGTATCTTGTATCTCTATCTGTCCTTGAATTCATATTTATATGTATTATTTTAGTTACACAGTTCTTAACGTCTTTAAGCATCACGAGTTTCCCTTCTGTAACTCTGGGTCGTCTGTGTACGTGCGACGCGCTTGTGAAAGAGTTTTTTTTCCATTTTCAGAAGGTTAAGTCCTGTCCCGGTGAGTTACTCCCCAGGTCTATTGATAACACTGGGTCATAGTAATCCTCTGTAGCCATCGCTGCCCAGGAAGAGGGAACACCACCTCGGGGTGGTGTATCTGTGTCACAATCACTTGTGCTGCTGTCATGCTTGTTGTTTATGTCAGTGGTCATATTGGTGTCACCCAGAGTGGACTGAGGGGACATCTGCGTAATTCTTCTTTTGACTTTAGTCTGTTTCGACTTCTCTTTCTTCTGTTTCCTCTTGTTTACAAAAAGTGTAAATTTGTCATTGTTCATATCTTCTGGGTCAGATTCGGGTAAATCCACGTTATTTGTGTCTTGTGGTGCGTCATTGGTTATCTGGGGGTTGTTTTGTATTAAAGGTGCAGCTGATGTTGATGGTGCTGATTTTGTAGGTTGTACTTTGTCCTGAACTGTAACTGTGGTTGCTACTTGCGGTTTCCTTTTTGGGCATTGGTTAACCCAATGACTGTCCAAACCACAAATCGCGCAAGGCGTTCGTCTACCGGTCATTGTCACAGAAATTTTTACGTTTGTCTCGTGTCCCTGCGACTGTAGTCTCATGCGGGATGTTTCTGGTCGGGTTACTCATGAAGGCCCACTTGTCAATAGCGTTCTTTAACTGAAAAGCGTCGGCTTCTTTGTCGCCCGTAATGGATGTGACGATTTGTAGAACAGCGTCCTTTTTTATCGTTAGGGGTAGCCAGTGTAGCACCCCCTTGGACTTTTCTTTCTCTTGATGTTCTATGATTACACTGACAAACAACATTTTTCTTTCTTATATAAGAATAAGTGTTCTTAGGTTAGTTTCTTGCGCTGATTTGAAATCTGAAATCCGTTTATCTCTATCACATCGGGTTCTTAAGATATTTGTGAATAAATATATTTTTGGGAAACCGTTATTTGCTCCGTTTCATTTATACTATATAACTTATTAAAAATTAATAAAAAGCAACATAATTCTACTTTTTATACTGCTAAAAAATGCATGACATATGTTACGCGATTTTTCAAGTAGTTACTGTATTTTGAAATAATTCTGAGCGAAATATGGCTTCTAGAAGTTGTAGAAATTCGGCTGATCTGTTCTGTTACGTGTGCGGATATTTTACCGATCGTGTTGACCAGAAAAACTTTACACCATTACTAAAGAAAGCATATGAACTTTATTTCGATTCGAAAGTTGATGATGCAAATAAATCTTGGAAGCCAAATGCAGTTTGTTCGATACATTGGCAGGTTGGTTACGAAAATCGCCGAAGCATAAGTCGATGCCTTTTGGAGTGCCAGTAATATGGCGTGAACCGACAAATCACGCTACTGATTGTTACTTCTGCTTGACAAATATCCATGGTTTCACTTTTAAAACTAGAAAGTCTGTGGTTTATCCAAATATTGAATCGGTTTCGAAACCAGTGCCTCATGATCCAATCACGTGTCCGATCCCAGTACCACCAGAACAATATCCGTTGGACGTGAATGAACCATCAGAAAGTGATAGTTTACCTGCTTTAGAAACTAATTCTGACTCGGATTACATACCGGTGAATGATGGTGTTTACTTAATTAACCATTCAGAACTTTCAGATCTAATACGTGATCTCGCTCTTACCAAAGGACAAGCGGAATTACTCGGTTCGCGACTCAAAGAATGGAATCTTTTAGCGCCCAATACTCCGATATCTAAATTTCGTCATAGACACAGAGAACTTGTTCAGTACTTTGAGATGGATGATGACATTTGCTATTGCAAAGATGAAAACGGTCTAATGGTGCACCTCGGTCATGAGCACATAGTCAACAAATGGCGACTTTTCATCGACTCTTCCAGGACTAGTCTAAAAGCCGTGTTATTGCATAACGGAGATTTATTTTCATCAATTCCAGTCGCCTACTCTGTTCATATGAAAGAAACTTATGACAATATGGCTATACTTTTGGCAAAAATAAAGTACAATGACTACCAATGGCGGATTTGTGGAAACCTAAAGGTCATTGCAATTCTCACGGGCATGCAGACTGGGTATACTAAATTTTGTTGCTTCCTATGTGAATGGGACAGCCGCAACAGACAGGAACATTATGCAAGAAAGGTGTGGCCTATCAGGAATCGTATGCAGCTCGGGCATAAAAATGTAATACACGAGCCATTAGTTAACAAAGACAGCTTCATTTTACCACTGTTACATATAAAGTTGGGGCTCATGAAGAATTTTGTAAAAGCGTTAGATAAAACGAGCAAAGCTTTCACTTATCTTCGAGAAAAGTTTCCGCAAGTTAGCGATGCAAAGATAAAGGAAGGTATCTTTGTAGGACCTCAGATTAGGAAAGTTATTGCAGACAAACAATTCGAAACTTGTTACATGGTAGTGAACTTCGCGCATGGATGGCATTCAAATCGATCGTCGATAACTTTCTGGGAAATCACAAATCTGTCGACTATGTGCATATTGTTAAGCAGTGCATAGATGCATACAGAATTATGGGATGTAACATGTCCCTCAAAATCCATTTGCTCGATTCGCATCATGACTTTTTCCCTGACAACCTTGGCGAAGTCAGCGATGAACATGGAGAACGATTCCATCAAGATATCGCCGTAATGGAGTCACGTTATCAAGGACAGTGGAGTGTGACCATACTTGCCGATTATTGTTGGATGCTTCATCGCAATGTACCACATGCCATTCACCGACGAAAGTCGACTGCAAAGAAATTCAAGCCTACATAACTGTTATACTTCTTGTACGAATGATGTTGTAATACTGTATGCGTTGTTAAAATACTCCAATTGCGTATTTCTAGAGATCCCGACCTGATAGAGAACAACGGTTTGCAGATTTAAAAACAGCGCATTAAAATTGACCAGAAAAACATAGAAATGTTAGAGAAAGAAAAAAAAAGTTTTTTTTTGTTAGCCAGTGTTATAGACATCTTGGGATTATCCCATTCGAATTTCTTCCCATGATGCTTCTGATAGTGCGTTATATGAGCTGACGTCGTCAGGGTCGCATACCATTTTAGAGGGTCTGAGAATCTGTAAAGGGCTGCAATGTTATTTGAGCCCACCCCTGCAGGTCCAGCCAAAATGCTGGCCATCAGCGAGTAGGAGGCTCTCGCGGCTTGTGGTCCGGATGTTGTTAGAACTAGAGTACCGGGTCTGTGCAGCGACCCGCCTTCCAGGGCGTCTTCCACGTTTAGAATAATATCTTGTACTTCCATTTTGGATTTAGAAAGAAAAGAAATATCCACTCAGAAACAAAAAACACACACGCTCACAACAAAGGTAATCCGCACGAAAATCTGTGAAAAAACACTTGAACACTAATGTCACCTTTTTTTTTTTCACTTTTTTTTTCACTTTTTTTTTTTTTTTAAACACTTTTATTTATCGTTCTTCAACTTTACAAAACGGGTACATTGCATGAAATACCAGGCAAATACATTGTATATTACATATAAAGCCTCATTCGCACTCTCCCAAATAAAGTTAAACAAATTATTTAAATAAATTATAATAATATAATAAAGGATTAAAGAAAAATAAAAATAAAAAATTTTAAGAAAATTAAAAAAAAGATTTATAGTTAATTCAAATTCCTAAACAGTTCATAGTATTTTACATATGTATAAAAAAGCTTACACTTGCTCACACTTCCAGTTTTCCTTTTTTAAATTCCTTTTAGAATTTACAAGAACCCGCAAATTGTATAACATATAAAAACCACGCGTACTGTCACTCACTGGCACACTTGAAAGAAAGTTTTCCCAAAAAAATCTTCACATATACATTGAACTTGCATCCGGAAAGCCAAAACATGGCTATAATTATTTAAACATATGTACAGTCAAAATCTGGGTTGAAATTAGTTTCCTGCCCACCCCCCCCCCGCTCCACCCCCCCCCCCCCCCCCCCCCCCCCCCCCCCCCCCCTCAATCCCTTCAACTTTTGATATAGTGTATTTTTTGTAAGAATAATTTTGAGAATAAGTGGGCGTTGTACTGTTTTCTTTCAAACACCGCGCAGTTCCTACACATCCAGACTAAATATTTAAATTCCACTATCAGGCTCAAAAGTTTCAGTTCTACTTGTTGTGTGCACTTTGGTAGGGAATTCAGCATGATAGCTTTATACAAGTCTATACTGCGTGGAAAGTAGACCATCAATTCCTTTTTCAAAATTTCTATTGTAGAAGTGACTGTACTACAGTAAAAAAACAAATGATCTTCTGTTTCCTGTGTATTGGTATTACATAATTTGCATTTTGGGAGGTTCTTCCACTGTGCAACAAGTCTTTGCCTAATAGGTGTCATGTTATATAATAATCTAAACGTGACTTCCTTTGCGGGTGGAGCAAGTGGTAACTCGTGTAGGCTCTTAAAAATAGGTTGGTAATCAGTTATAAAATAGTTATACCCACGTTTTATCCTTGTCATTAATGAGGGTTCTTGTGCACTAATAAGACTTCTGTAAATGGAGCGTGTATTTTGTTGTAATAAAGGTGTATTTCCTTGTATGCTTTGTATGCATTGTTTGTAGAACCGTGGTAAAGTGCCAAAGTAATGAGGTTGATTGTTTTTGTAACGACACACGTTAGATAATCTCAGACCAATATAATAATGAGCCAAAGGGTATTGTTCAGGATTTTTTACTATTTCTCCTATGTACTTGATTCTTAAAGCTTTTATTTTAGTTGCTATATCTTGTAAAAATACTCCCCCTCTATCTTTGGGTTGTATTAACGTTTTATGCTTTATACAGTGTAAGGTGTTGCGGAATAAGAAAGTTCTTATGAGTTTGTTTATTTGTGTAATAATTTCTTGAGGAATGGTTTGAACATTTGCTATGTAAATCAATTTAGGTAAAATAAAAGTGTTGATTAAAACCGATCTTCCAAAAATTGTAGTAGTTTTATATTTATATCTTTCTAGTCTGTTTTTTATTTTCTCTAACAAGTTTTTCCACACCTCTGTATTCCTTTGTGTTGGTGTGGCAGTGTATGTAATACCGTAAATTTTTATTTCATTTACTTGTAGCAACTGGAAAGGGAAATCTGATCTGTTTCTCCATTTACCTATTCCCATTAACTTTGATTTCTGAATGTTTAGTTTTGCTTCACTGGCTCGTCCAAACTCATTAAAGGTATTTAAAATATTTTGAATAGAGGAAATTTTGGTTGGGAAAAAAATCGTATCGTCCGCGTACGCGGCTAATTTCCTTTGACCTTGTCCTGGAATGAAAACCCCCGTGATGTTTGTGTCTTGTCTAATTTTCTCTAACACGGGTTCTATTGACAGTACATATAGCAAAGGCGAGAGTGGACAGCCTTGCCTGACTGACCTAGTTAGAATAAAAGGTTCTGTGATTGTGTGATTTATTAAAAGTCTACTTTCGGGTGTTTTATATATAATTTCTATCCATTTCCTAAAGTATGGCCCTACATTACAAGCAAGCAGTGTTTTGTGCAAAAAGGAATGGGATACCCTGTCGAAGGCTTTTTCTTGGTCCAACGATAAAATAGCGGCCTCGTGCTGCTTGTCTGCCGCGTAGTTAATCAGGTCTCTAAAAAAGTGTGTATGTTTGCTAATATTTCTCTGCGGCACGCTGTTCTGTTGGTCGTCATGAGTTAGGATATGCATGAATGATTTCAGTTTATTAGTTAAAGTTTTAGTTAAAATTTTGTAATCAGTGTTTAGAAGTGATATGGGTCTATAGTTTTTTAGTAGTTTCCTATCTGTTTTTTCTTTTGGTAAGAGTACTATGTACGACTGGTTTAAACTTTCAGGAAGTTCGCCTTTCTGAAAAGCTTCCTCAAAAACTTTCATTAATAGTGGTCCAAGAACGGGAAAAAAGAAAATATAGAATTCTGATGTAAGGCCATCTGGGCCAGGGGTCTTATCTCTGTTTAGTGTGTTTACTGCCTCCCTCAAATTTTCGAGTGTTAGAATTTGGTCTAAATTTTTATTTTCTTGTTCTGTAAGAGATTTTGTGTACTTTAAAAATTTTTTTTCCGTGTCTGTTTTTGTTTCTTCTTTGATGTATAAATGTTTATAAAATTCCAAAATGGTCTGACATATGTTTGTGTTGTTTGTTTGCAATTGTCCATTGTTATCTTGTATTTGGCGAATCTGCTTATTTTGTTGAACGTTCTGTTCTATTGCCAAATACTGTTTGTTTGGAGTCTCTTGTGTTGTGTATAACTTCGTTCTCAGCATTGCACCTTTGTATATGTGTTGTTTATGCTGTTCTAACTGGTCCTGTAACATCTGAATAACCGGGTCAGTTTTGTCTATCTTTTTTGTCAGTTTGATAGCTTGTTCTAATATCTTTTCTTGTGTTTTGGATGTCCTGTGTATGTAGGTTGCCAGGACCTGTGTCCTGTCTTTTATGGTGTTTTTTAATAGGTCCCAATATCCTGCAATATTTTGTTCAGGGATCTGTTCTGTGTATCCTAATATGAGCTGCGTTATTTCCTTTGTGAAGAAATCATGTTTAAGTAAACTGTTATTAAACTTCCAATGTGGAGATCTTTTAGATGTTATAATGGGCGTCCCTATACCTAACACTGTATAAACTGCTTTATGGTCTGTGAAATCGAGTGTGCTGTTAATATGTTGTGTTTTCTGTACCTTGTAAATTTCTGATGTATATATCCTATCTATCCTAGAAGCTCGTCGTAAGCCTGGGTATGTCTTATCTATGAAAGTGTACGATCTATTATTTGGTTCAACACTTCTAAAGGTATCCTTTAGACCATGCTCATCTAAAATAGTTTGTAATATCTTCCACGGAGATGTCTGATTCTTATTCACATATGTGTTCTGTTTTTGTAAGGTTCGACCAGCACGATCCAGGTCAGACGTGACACAATTAAAATCCCCTCCTAAAATTAAGTTCCCTCCTTTGTATTGTGGTGACAAAAAATCAGAGAGCTCTCCATAAAAGGTTGGCTGGCTTGCCCTTTGACTGGGAGCGTATACATTGACCAATGTGTATGTGTCTTGTTCGCTTTGTTTATTTTTAATTTGGACACAAACTAATCTACCGCTAGTGTCCGTGTTATGGTGTGTTGTTTCCCAGTCTTCTGATACTTGTAAGATCGCTACACCTGTGTGTGATGTCCCTATACTAAACCACCCGTTTCTTAAGCCTAATTTTGTTGTAATTTGTTTAGCACGGAAGTTTGAAATAACTCTGGTTTCTTGCAGAAAAACAAAATCGGGTTGGTATTTTTTAATTAGTATTTCCAGAGAGTTTAGTTTATTTGTTAAACCATTTATGTTTAAAGACAACAAGGTTAAACTAAAGGGCGTAGTGTTGGGGTGTAAAACTGTGTGCGCCATGAAAAAAACCCAAACATTATTCCTTTAAACATTTACATAAAATTAAACAAAAATATGCAGTTCCCTTGTTACTGCATAGAGTAGGTGCAGTCAGTTCTAGGAAAGAGAGAAGGTACTTGAGCATCTGTGTAGATAAGGGATAAGGTTGAAGGATGTAGAGAAAAATGCCACTCAAGAAAAGAAAGGCCCGAGACTTGTGACACGGATTACAGGATGATAATTGACAAAAGGGACTATTGGAGGAAAGGGTGTGGTTATGTAATGAAAAAGAAAAGAAAAACCAAAGGGCAGAAAAGGAAATAAGTATCAAGATACTACAAAGGGAAAGGATGTCTTGAAAAGGAAGAGAATTATAGCATTGTAAATACATACTTGTGTATCTCCATTTGCACATATATGTATCCACTAAGTATTTTGTATCTCTATCTGTCCTTGAATTCATATTTATATGTATTATTTTAGTTACACAGTTCTTAACGTCTTTAAGCATCACGAGTTTCCCTTCTGTAACTCTGGGTCGTCTGTGTACGTGCGACGCGCTTGTGAAAGAGTTTTTTTCCATTTTCAGAAGGTTAAGTCCTGTCCCGGTGAGTTACTCCCCAGGTCTATTGATAACACTGGGTCATAGTAATCCTCTGTAGCCATCGCTGCCCAGGAAGAGGGAACACCACCTCGGAGTGGTGTGTCTGTGTTACAATCACTTGTGCTGCTGTCATGCTTGTTGTTTATGTCAGTGGTCATATTGGTGTCACCCAGAGTGGACTGAGGGGACATCTGCGTAATTCTTCTTTTGATTTTAATCTGTTTCGACTTCTCTTTCTTCTGTTTCCTCTTGTTTACAAAAAGTGTAAATTTGTCATTGTTCATATCTTCTGGGTCAGATTCGGGTAAATCCATGTTATTTGTGTCTTGTGGTTCGTCATTGGTTATCTGGGGGTTGTTTTGTATTAATGGTGCAGCTGATGTTGATGGTGCTGATTTTGTAGGTTGTACTTTGTCCGGAACTGTAACTGTGGTTGTTACTTGCGGTTTCCTTTTTGGGCATTGGTTAACCCGATGACTGTCCAAACCACAAATCGCGCAAGGCGTTCGTCTACCGGTCATTGTCACAGAAATTTTTACGTTTGTCTCGTGTCCCTGCGACTGTAGTCTCATGTTGACATAGTGCGGGATGTTCCTGGTCGGGTTACTCATGAAGGCCCACTTGTCAGTGGCGTTCTTTAACTGAAAAGCATCGGCTTCTTTGTCGCCCGTAATGGATGTGACGATTTGCAGAACAGCGTCCTTTTTTATCGTTGGGGGTAGCCAGTGTAGCACCCCCTTGGACTTTTCTTTCTCTTGATGTTCTATGATTATAGACATCTTGGGATTATCCCATTCGAATTTCTTCCCATGAAGCTTCTGATAGTGCGTTATATGAGCTGACGTCGTCAGTGTCGCATACCATTTTAGAGGGTCTGAGAATCTGTAAAGGGCTGCAATGTTATTTGAGCCCACCCCTGCAGGTCCAGCCAAAATGCTGGCCATCAGCGAGTAAGAAGCTCTCGCAGCTTGTGGTCCGGATGTTGTTAGAACTAGAGTACCGGGTCTGTGCAGCGACCCGCCTTCCAGGGCGTCTTCCATGTTTAGAATAATATCTTGTACTTCCATTTTGGATTTAGAAAGAAAAGAAATATCCACTCAGAAACAAAAAACACACACGCTCACAACAAAGGTAATCCGCACGAAAATCTGTGAAAAAACACTTGAACACTAATGTCACCGTGGAGTCTTCACAGCATTATTAGTGCTGGGTTTAGTTCAGATGAGTAGTAATTTAGGGTGGTTAAAATAACAGGGTATGACAAAATGGTTTGTAAAATATAAATAGTTTATTAAATTGGACTATTTGTTCTCTAGATGGGAGATAAAAGCCAGCACACATGTGCTTAGATGGTAAGGGAGAGAACTATTTTAGACTTTAATATTTCCTAGGTGTACATAGTCCTGGTTTACAAAATTAGCATAACAATTGTATTTAATAGGATTGAAGTAAGAGAACATAGCATTTGAGCATAAACCACTAAGGGAAATAACAAATAATTAACGCCCCTTGCGGACTTTGTGAGTAGGGTAAATAACAAACGCACGAGAAAATAGTGACTAGAATATAAACAGTTATGAAGCACAGTTTACGGTGTTGACAGCGTAGAAGTTAAGCGTGTAAGTGGTGATAGGTGAGTTGAAAAAACAATAGACAAATCGCATTGATTACAAGACAAAGGAATGGATGACGGGTTGATGATTTGAAGGACAAAAGAGAGATCAGTATACATTTCGACGCGCTAGTGAGCGGTCAAGTTTACTCAGTCCAGGCGGCGAACCCAACCAAGCAAGATGTGAATTTCTGGGCTCAAGAAGTTGAATCTGTGGGTGACAGAACTTCAATACAGAGAAATTAGATAGCTCTAGACTGAATAGTGGTAGAGATTCTGGATACTAGATTTAACTGTGCTTTAAACATAGGGCTAGCTCATAGGTGTGCTAGTAGGACCGTGATAAGTAACGGGATTCTGTGTAATTACGGTAAGAGAACTTTTTTGACTCTATTTACGCATGAACTATAGGAAGAAAGCCATGTTTTTCAGAAATACAGTCCACAAATTATCAGAGGGTAATGACGCTCACATTTAAGAGAGTGAGCAACAGAAGAGAATATTGAAGCAAAGGCACAATTAAAGCTTAGAAAGTGGATAACTTTTGTTATCAGATAGCCAGGATGGGCTATTATACAAAGAAGATGAGACATTGTCATTAAACAAGAATTGTGAGCAAAGGGTTTACAGCACTGACATTTATGAAACAACTCATGCGCTCTCTCATTAAAGAGTAAGTATGAAGACGCCATTACAGCTGTACCTGACATTATATAACTTTATATGTGAACTATGAATTGATATTGATGCATGTATTTCAGCTAGGCCTGACAGGTATAGGCAAGAGTCTCCGGTAGAGAATGTAATAATAATACCTTGGGAAAATAAATTGAGCCTAAGTCTGGATGCCTGGATAAAAGAGAGATTGAAACATACCCTTATGAGAAAGAATTGTGGAAAACATGTTGTGTAAATAAAAGCCATTATGTTTGGAAATTCAACACTCAAGTTGGTTTAGTCAATCAAAAGGATCTGGAGTAGACATATTGGCAATTTAGTGCCGTGAGACCAGTTCGCAGAGCACCACCACTGGGATATAGTGTAATTTGGCGCCGTGACCACCTCTCCTACAGCGACAACATGGCTACACCATTTTCAGAAGAAACATACACACAACAGCCTATATAAGTCACTACCAACAGAACAAGAATCATAGAGAAGAATAAATAATTGAATTGAAGAGACATTCAAACATGCAGAGTTGTTCAAGAACCAAACAGAACAGAAAGAAGAGAATAGCATTGAGAGACTTCGCTTCAGAGTTAAAGCGTTGCGGGAATTATGCAATCGATTTTCCTTGCATAAGAATAGTAGATGGATGGGTTGCAAAAGTTTATAAGATTGAAATAAAGGAGATTGTTGAAATCAAGCTACAACCATTGAAAGTGAAAGAAGGAAGACCAAGATTAAACTTGAAAAAACGAACTGAACCTGCAGTTACTAGAATAGAGCCTCAGACAGAGAATGTCGCAGTGCAAACGGATGACAGGTTTAAGAAGAGTCTAATCCCAGTCAGGATAAAGTCAAGACAAGTTACAAATGTCGCAGTACAAACAGATGACTTACCTGATTTATACAGTACTGAAATGGTCGATAAAATAGAAAAGCTGACATCTGAAGAAAGAGATATGAAGAGCGACAGTGACATCATGAAGCCAAGTACATTCTTTTCGATGCTATGGAGTCAAGCACAGATGAAGAAAGATAAACGGTGCAGAAAAATCCAAACAATTGCTAATATTTCAGAGATAGAGACTGCTGATGAGATGCTGAACAGTCTAGTATCAAAAGGAATAGGTGTTCTAGAAGACATAAAGACATTACTTCTTCAGAAAGGACAGTCAAGTCAAACTAACATTCACGATCAATTACAAGAGGAGAAACAAGAAGCTGTCACATGCAAAAATCCAGAAAGAACTGACCTGAATGTGCAAAGTCATGTACTGGTTCCAGAATTGAGAGACGTTCCGTCATGTAGTGGATATTCAAGAGATGATAGCCTTAGTCCACAAAAGAATCAAGAACAGCTGAAGCAAGTTACAGCAGCAGCACAGATGGACTCAGCAATACAAACAGAGAATAAAGTTGCAGATTCAACAACACAAACAGAGAATAGAGTTGCAAGTTCAGTAACACAAACAGATGTTGATCTTAACACTGACACATCAGACAGGCGTACATGAACAGTATAGAGCGTTAACAGCGGTCCGGAGGAAAAGAAGAAAATTATCAAGGTAGCTAATCCAAGTGCACAGGAGTTGAAGAAAGAAATAAAATACATCCTAAGAGAAGGCGACCTTAACACCTTGACAGTAAAGAAGGTGCACAAATTGCTAGAAGAAAAGTTTGATTTAGACTTATCAAAAAGAATACAAGAAGTAAGACAGCTTGTGATCGATGTGATGCAAGAGGAGTATGAAGATACAGATTGAGAGGATTTCCGATCTAAGAGCCGAGATAGGCTGAGACATAGAAGTGATGATATAAGAGATACGGATCGACGAGAGTACCGATCCAAGTGTCCAGAGGGACTAGATACACGGAGAAGTAGAAGTAATGATAGGAGAGATACGGATCGACGGGATTATCGATCCAAGAGCCGAGAAGCTTATAGAAACAGTAGTAGAAATAGAGAAACTACTAAGGATCGAGGGAGATACTGATCTAGTAGTAGAAAAGATGGAGAAGGTATAATTAGAGGTCGCGGTAGCGACATAGAACCTGAGAGGAACTCAGGAAAAATGAAATGTGAAACAGTAAAAGAGAAACCGAAATACACAGTTGAAGAAGTAAGGAGCAGAGAGGTTCAGAAAATTCTGGAGTTACACGAGATAGAGAGGCAGAGTAGAGAGGAGGAAAGAAATATGAGTATAATTAGAGGTCGCAGTAGCGACATAGAACCTGAGAGGAACTCAGGGAGTGCGAGAAGGGAAGAAATTGAAGATAGAGAGAAACCGAGACAAACAGTTGACGAAGTAAGAAGTAAGGACGTTGAGAGAAACTCGGGAGATATACGAGATACAGAGGTAGGGAGGAAGCAAAGAGTTAATGAAGTCAGAGAAGTGGGAGAGACACAAGATATAGATAAATTGATAGCGTTAGAGGCGCTCAGAAGCAAAGAGAGAATGATGATGAAGTTAAAAGAGATGGTGAATAAGTAAGGAGAATGGGAGATAGTAGCAGGAGGCTATGTGAGGAGAGGCATAGCATATATAATACGAACAATATGGCGGCGGCAGCTGAGTCTTGAGAATACTAAGTATAATTGGTCTGTACCGCACACAAGAGAAAACTGAATATACCTGACCAATAGGGCACTGCAGTAGGGGAGACGAGTAAAAGAGATGTAAGACGTACATTTGAGGCCGCGGTAGTACGGCGGGAAAAATTTTTGTGAAAACGTCGTGGTGACGACGGCAGAAATAGTGGAAACTTAGATTTTTGATTAAGCAGCAGAAGACAGCAACTATGGAACCAAATAAAGTGACAACTACAACTATCGGTCACAATTTAATCCTAGGTTATATGATCAAGATGGGACATTGAAGATAATGGACTTTTACAATCAGCAAGAAGAAACAGTACAGCGGAGTCCTAGCCTTACAGACGAAATAAAGAAGCAAGAATCACATGAGACTCTACCTGCACTACAAAGACAACACATCAGTGTTTGCAATGTTAGTCACATGGTCACAACCATCGTTCCCTATCCCTTCGTCAACCCCAACATACTCCCTGCGACACCTGTCGCAACTTCAGTGATCATGGGAAGCGAACATGTGATGACGGAAGATAATCTCTCACAGCTACATACGAAGCAACGACTCAGCAGAATCGGAGCATTACAGAAGACTTGAAACGACAATTACAAACCTCAGCCTACACACTACAGTTGGGACATTGAAGATGAGAGGCATCTACAAGCAATGAGATGTAACATAATTCAGCAGAAGCGGAGTATTACAGAAGAAAACTTGAACTAACAACTACAACTACCAGCAACAACTACAACCACTAGTCTACACTGCACTTAGGTCGATTGAAAATGAGCTACCTTTACGAGCATTGAGGAACAATAAAACTTATCATCGAAGACCTACAGCACAGTTTACAAACGTTAGCAAGAATATCGCTGACGAGATGGTAGTACCGATACAATCAGAACTTACCAACATAAAGCAAAGAAAATGATATCGAATGAATGGACGACTTTACCAACACCAGATTCAGAATGTAAACATCATCAAGTATACAAGCTATTGTCATACTGACAACAACAACATATAAATTCGTTCGTCCTCATCCTCCTGCAGAGCGACTATAAATAACATCACAACTGATACCAATTTCATCAGTACGACAGTCGTCTCTCCAGTAGAGAAATTACACTGATGGAGCTTGCAAAAGAGATCTCCAAACTCGTACAAACAGTGTAATCGTCGTAAAAGTACTTCCCCAGCAAATAGTACTAAATCACAGCACTCACCCAGCTATAGTGCTTAATAAGGTACCCCAATCAACGGTATCCAACGGTTAGTTAGTTCATTAGGTCTCAGTGGTAAACTTAAGTAGTTGTTAACATTTCACAGCACACTTAGACATTTACATTATACACTAACTTTGTGAATATATATGGTAGAACTCCGCGAAGAAACGTAATGGTGAGCAACAGTAAGGCTAGTGATAAACTACATTAATCACATAAACATGAAACATTATAACGAGTGATAAATTATTTTGATCACATAGACACATGAGTGATAAGTTGATTAATCACGGGACATATTAAAATTGTTAATAGAATAGTTTAAAGATAGACACCATTGTACTGACAAACTAGAACTGTTTCAGACTAGGATAAAAGACACAGCATGGCACAAGGCCCATACAAGATCCCTTATAAGAAAAGACTTATTCATATTGTGGTGAAAAATACAGTGATACAACGTTAAAATATCTCCAATTATAAAGATAACGGGTAAAATAACACGTAGGGATAAAAATATATGCAAGATATGCCGAGGCTTCTTCACCTACGCCAGAGCTTTCTACCGCCATTGAAACTAACTAGTTGGAACATGCAGACTAAACGGTTTACCCTTTTAGACGGGAGGGAAACGGAGATTAAAAAAAAAAAAAAATTATGACGGTCGGAACACGTGTTTGAATCTAAAAAGCAAAAAGACGCAATATGTAGTTTAAAGGAAAAATAACGCCACTAGTTGACACAATGTAAGGAATTGGTAGAAAAACGACCTTAGCTCTTGTTAGAAACAGTCGTATCTTGGATGTTTTACGGTAATTAGTTGTTTTGTTTGAATATAGCGGCAAATGCCCTACCCGAAGGTTCAAAAACAAATTTCAAAAACTAACCTTGAGAAAAGTAGGTTTTTCTTTAATAATAAAGTTATGAAAATAAAACCTAGCTAGTTTGATAGCCCATCTTATGCTGACAAAAATATACTTTTAATTACATAGACGGACAGATAACACGGAAGATATTGACGAAAGACTGTATTGTTCAAATCAGACTAGCGAACAGTTTTTTGTGCATATTTTCACTAAAGTTACATTTTTGGTGTCCTTGATCCTAAAATGCAAAAATCAAACTGCAGCGAACTAGAGGGGCAAAGTCGGAGGATCGTAGCTAAAAATAACCTAGTGGGGCAGATTTGTTTAGTTTTTTCATGTAGTTAGTCCAAAAAACAAGTGTAATTTTGGGAAAAATACTACATACTAGACTGAGACTGGACTGAAATTTGAATTTTAGTTTGAATATTTGAAAAAGTTAGAGGGGAAGTCCGTTGATTGGACATAAGTATTTATATTATTGAATGAGATACGCACGTTTGGGCCATTTTAAAGAAGACTGTCCATTGACACAGTACGTTACTGCTAGAGGTGATTTCCCGGAATTATTAAATAAAAATTAGTGGGACGCCCTAATCTAGCCAGCAGCTCAGCTGAGTTTTGCTAGTACTAAGTAACTGTGTTCTCAACTCTGAATCTTGAGTTTCTGATCTGGCACTACGATTGTGCCAGATTGCTTTTGTAGAAGTACAAAAGCGGGTGTCTGTGCAGCCTAACATTTTACTCCAGCTACTGAGAGGAGTGGGCCACAAGAATTCTGTACTACATCGTCACAGGCCAGATAAGTGCAAACCGGGCCTGCTGGAGATTCATTAACTGTGCCCACCATGAACAAGGAAATAAAATCTTGTTATATAAACATTAACACCAGTCCATATGTCCAGGACACTGAACTTTGTAACCATAGATTGGGCATGATGACGCCACCCCAACTAAACATCCAGTGCTAGTTTTTCCCAAGACATTGTAGATATTATTAATATTAACCATTGTAATAATAGACCTATGTACAAAAATTTCATTTGATTATGCAATAAATATATGCATTTTATTGATAAATACATATCATTTCATATGTTCTGACCAAAAGAAACAATTCGTTCAGGACTAATAAATTTAAAAAAAATTTTCAAACTTAAACTATAACAGCCAGTGTTAGTTCAGTGTATCATAGAGAGTATTATTATTATTAGACTTATTAGTTACATGTGTGTGTCTGTGTATTTTATTACCTACACATTACATTTCAGTACCCTAGACTTTTAACGTAGCTAACATTCATAATAGTAGAATAGGTCTGTTTGAGGTCGTAAGTGGTAGCAGAAGGGTCTTCTGTAACTCACATAAACTTTTATCTCAGGAGCCTTCACAGCTGACCTCATCCAGTACACTAGGTAACATAACAACCATACAATATCATCAAAAACCACTACACATATTAAGTAGTTAATATATAGCAATTGGCATGTTGACTAATCCTGTGTATGTATTTCAGATATATGATGGTTCAAGGCTAGAAAAGAGAAAAAATATATAATAATAAACAGAGTCAGAAGAAAAGATGTCATAGACCACATCAGAGGATATTGAGCCAGGAAGCTTACTCTCTCAGATGGAGGTGCACACATTCCATTCATGATGGATGCTACTACTCACTATAGCATTAGGTACATGGCAACACAGAGCTTTGATGTGATCACAATGTTGAGATTATAGCCACTGCTTATTTGAAAAATGATGGTGATACTGATATTTATATGAATAGGTATACATGAATATTAAGTATAATGAGATGGAATACTTGTTTGACTATGACACACTGGGGTACAGCGTATATAGTTCAGACAGCATTGATGATTCGACGGGTGCATCCAAGGCTAGCATCAGCCGAGCACATCATGTTCTGACTTAGTGACATAGGTCTTTCGCTATTGCCCCAAAACATGGTTGGATTCGCGTAGATAGCTGCACACATGACTGATAGTTAGACTGATGCATCCAAGGCTAGCATCAGCCGAGCACTTCACATTCTGACGTAGCAACACATATTTCTTGCTATCACTTTGGGGATATTTATTTAATGCATGCTTGGTAACATTATAGTATAGATTTCTTTTACACTCTGCCTATCTGACCGTTACAATGTAACACTGACATTGACGGCAGGTATTATAGACATATTAAGGACTGACAAACCTCTGCTTCCAGAGGCAGTTCCATGTCGACCCATGTATATTAAGTAAATACAGTAATGAATAATGTATGTTTGTGTACTTTGATGTTCTATATTTGAGTAATGATTAATGATATACTTTAGTTGGAAGATTACTATTTAGGCTATAGCATAGTCTCATTCGCATTTAATTTTCTTCATTGCCTTTGATAATTGTTTTTGATGTTTTTGAGCCAGCTGTTGGTGGTATAGAGTAGTTATGATAGTAGGATAGTTAGACTTTGGGTATTTATTGATGGAACGCAAATTTCTACCTGCGGGATACATTTGTGTGGCCCCGGGACGTATATGTCACCGTGGAGTCTTCACAGCATTATTAGTGCTGGGTTTAGTTCAGATGAGTAGTAATTTAGGGTGGTTAAAATAACAGGGTAAGAGAAAATGGTTTGTAAAATATAAATAATTTATTAAATTGGACTGTTTGTTCTCTAGATGGGAGATATAAGCCAGCACACATGTGCTTAGATGGTAAGGGAGAGAACTATTTTAGACTTTAATATTTCCTAGGTGTACATAGTCCTGGTTTATAAAATTAGCATAACGATCGTTTTTAATTGGATTGAAGTAAGAGAACATAGCATTTGAGCATAAACCACAAAGGGAAATAACAAATAATTAACGCCCCTTGCGGACTTTGTGAGTAGGGTAAATAACAAACGCACGGGAAAATAGTGACTAGAATATAAACAGTTATGAAGCACAGTTTACGGGGTTGACAGCGTAGAAGTTAAGCGTGTAAGTGGTGATAGGTGAGTTGAAAAAACAATGGACCAATCGCATTGATTGCAAAACAAAGGAACGGATGACGGGTTGATGATTTGAAGGACAAAAGAGAGATCAGTATACATTTCGACGCGCTAGTGAGCGGTCAAGTTTACTCAGTCCAGGCGGCGAACCCAACCAAGCAAGATGTGAATTGCTGGGCTCAAGAAGTTGAATCTGTGGGTGACAGAACTTCAATACAGAAAAATTAGATAGCTCTAGACTGAATAGTGGTAGAGATTCTGGATACTAGATTTAACTGTGCTTTAAACATAGGGCTAGCATATAGGTGTGCTAGTAGGACCGTGATAAGTAACGGGATTCTGTGTAATTACGGTAAGAGAACTTTTTTTTGACTATTTACGCATGAACTATAGGAAGAAAGCCATGTTTTTAAGAAATACAGTCCACAAATTATCAGAGGGTAATGACGCTCACATTTAAGGGAGTGAGCAACAGAAGAGAATATTGAAGCAAAGGCACAATTAAAGCTTAGAAAGTGGATAACTTTTGTTATCAGATAGCCAGGATGAGCTATTATACAAAGAAGATGAGACATTGTCATTAAACAAGAATTGTGAGCAAAGGGTTTACAGCACTGACATTTATGAAACAACTCGTGCGCTCTCTCATTAAAGAGTAAGTATGAAGACGCCACCACAGCTGTACCTGACATTATATAACTTTATATGTGAACTATGAATTGATATTGATGCATGTATTTGAGCTAGGCCTGACAGGTATAGGCAAGATTCTACGGTAGAGAATATAATAATAATACCTTGGGAAAAGAAATTGAGCCTAAGTCTGGATGCCTGGATAAAAGAGAGATTGAAACATACCCTTATGAGAAAGAATTGTGGAAAACATGTTGTGTAAATAAAAGCCATTATGTTTGGAAATTCAACACTCAAGTTGGTTTAGTCAATAAAAGGATGTGGAGTGGGTATGTGAGAAAGAGTTAAACCTATATAGCATATATAGCCTTAAAACTCTACTATACGAGGCAGTCGCTATATAACAACAAGGAGAGAAGAACGTGGTCTGGGTTGAAAAAGACGAACCTTATCTCATACAGGAATTCCCATCTCTGTCGAAAATGGCCAGTCAAAGAGATAGCTCTAACTTGGAAGATAGGTCAAGGAAGGAAATTTGACCACTTTAATGAAATACTAGGCTTGCCTCAGTCACCTAGTAGTATTGTGATATTGTAACAGAACCAGCCTTACTGTCACACACGTATTACACGTCCGAGTCTGCAGGAATACTGACATTATATATGTGTCTACTGAACCCTGGCGGCACCTCACGCTAGTGACCTAGATTCCTTGCTACTACTTGGTACTGGCCAGGACAACATGACACGCTCAACGTACTACCATTCATAACACAGAAAACCAGTACGTTACATCAGTACATTTACACTGAGCAACCTTATACATCTCCAGTCTCTATGCAATCCTACTTCTACATCAAACATAGACTTTTACAGTAGGTGAATACCTGCACGATCAAATAAATGTACCTGTGTTTTGTTGATTGTCATGACAAAAGCTAAAATCCCAGGAAACTAAAAGCGTCTCAAGATGACAGAAAAGCTAGTATCGCCTGGCTCTAAAATTATGCGTGGAATGAAATCTCGTACATTTTAAGTAATTACTGCATATGATGATATTGTTTCGTATTTTTGAAAAGTTCAGCCCTCTCTCTTTAGTATTAACAGACTGTAAAAGTTTAAAACAAAAATATTACAAGGTATATGGTGGCTCTTTTAATATGATACAAAAATATCAAACTGACCATGTCTTGACCGGTTACTTGCTGAGAAATCTGAATAAACGAGATTTTTGTCCTCTATATTATCATCATTATTTTCTCTCGTGTGGAACCACCACTACACTGGTACCCTCGCAGGAAGCCTGCATCAAACAGTCACATGACTTTTGTAGTGGTCAGTTCTATTGTAATTAGTTTGACATGATGATGTTGCCAGCCTCATGTACCATCTCATATTAGTCACCTTGTACGAATTGTCTGAGTATAACGTTCACTCAAGTACAGGGTAATGATTACTGTTTCCGTAGTTTCTCGAAAAGCCAGTGTTAATATTTCTAACAAAGTTGTCACAAAACGGTTTGTGCGCTCTCATGTCCACTGCAGCAAGATTGCATTACATTCCTTTGCGAGTGATATTTTGTTATTTTTCTCTCCTCTGCCCTTAATTCTCAACACAGAAAACTCATCCGAAGGTCAATGTTTACATTACTTGTACACTTCAATTCACGTTAATTCGCCGGCCCATCCCCGAGGGACTAATTGGATCACACAATCAATATTCTTATATCGAAACCGGACCACTATTTGAGCAATTTTAAGGACTTCAGAGACCAGAATAATCTCTACCATTTAACAGGGACCACCGGAATCTGAAGAATCTAAAACAGCGGTGGCCAAACTACGGCCCGCGGGCCAGATCCGGCCCGCCAACCTGTTTTGACCGGCCCGCCAACCTGTTTTGGTCGGCCTCTTATTGTTGATTGAAGCCACACTCTTCACAATGAAATAACACACAAATGTATGTTTGAAATAAATAATTACATGTCAAATTACAAATTACAAAATAAATTAAAACATCAGATTCATTATATTTTTTTAAACAGTAATTTCAGTTCCAAGACTGGTATACAGGTCTTGGCAGATGTGCAGTACAGTAGTTTGCCGTTGCTTTCTGTACGTGGTTCATTATATATATATATATATATATATATATATCTATATATATATATATATATATATATATATATATATATATATATATATATATATATATATATATATATATATATATATAACTAAATATCAGAACGTTATTTTTTAAGGATTTTATAGGTCTGGCCCTCGGGTGTTACCCTTTACTATAATCTGGCTCTCGGCCAACCTTAACTTGGCCACCACTGATCTAAAACACGGAGTCATAGTGGTAATTCATTGTTAACATAACAACACCCCAGAACCATGTAAGAGACCTAGTCAAGTGCCATTATTCCTCTGAGCAAACAGTCTGTGAGTCAAGATTGGCTTAGTGGTACTAATCTCTGGAACAAAGTGAGGGTAGAAGTGGCCTGACGACGAACTAGACACCATCATCAGAGGGTCTTAGAGACGCGAGACCAGCTTTGCAGTTACTCCCTGATCTCACTTAGAACGTGCTGCGCATCTAATCTTTACTAGAGTCACGAGAACGCCAGCGACCTTTCTGTACAGAACTCAAAAACCCAGCGGAAGCAGAAACTATTATTTGCAGCTTTGTCAAACCTAAAAGCTGCCAAGTGACTTTTTACATAAAACACCATACCATCACACGATGATGTCTATTTTCTGTGAAAGATTATACATTTTTATAAAATTCATAAACTTAGTTAATTATTAAATTTGTTATTTGTAAATATACAAATTTAACGTCGATTTAATCATTTTGAATGTACTGCATGTTAACAACTGCCCTGCCCAATGCAGCATTGTTTTTGACTTCTGAAATATCAAATGACCTCTCCCTTGAGACAACAACCAAAAAGCTACAGACTTTCATAAATGGGTGCTTGCGTAGAATAGAGGGATTGAAATAGTATAACAAGGTTACCAACGTGGAACTGATGACAAAAGCTAGACAAGCGTCAGTGGAACAAGAGATGAGAAGAAGACGATGGCGATGGATAGACACACACTGAGGAAACCTGTTGATAGCATTACAACGCAGTCCTTGTTCTGGAACCCCCAGGGCAAGAGAGGCAGAGGTAGACCAAGAAGCACATGGAGAAGAGAGCTGGAAACAGAGGTGAAAATGATGAGGAGAACGTGGAAAGAACTTGAGATGATGGCACGTGACAGGAGGACTTGGCATGTGTTTGTTGAAGGCCTATGCTCCTTAGGGAGTGGAGGGTTATGATGATGATGAGATAGAAGCATCTTTATCCTTCTATCTACAACTCTGCCAAGAGTAATCTTGTTCGACGTTAGACACATTTGAAGACCCATATTAGATACTCTTGAGTTTTGGCCACTATTGGACCACTACTGCAAAGCAGGAGAGGCAATTCCATGACAAAAGTCAACAATGCACCATGAAAATAATGAAGAGAAAGGTATACGTGTTCTTTAAGAGAGTGTTGAATTTACGTGTCACAGTGTTTAGTGTGCCGTTTCCGTATTTTCCCAAAAACTTGGCGCAATTGTTTGATTGGTTACAAACTTTCATTAGGAAAATTAGTAATGTGGGGATATTTAACTTTTGGGTGTCCAAGATGCCATAATGTTGACTATATTCTAGGTCATATAGTGGAGAATTTTTTTACCTATGTGATGATGGGCAGAAAAAATGGAACGAATAAACAGAACTAATGTCACAAACAGGTTAATTAATGTGACATTAAGAAAACATTATTTGGTACATAACATTTTTTAGTAAAATAAATTTTCATCTTTGTGTTTATCAGAATGCATTCATACGAATTAGTTATACACTTGATTCTTTGTCTTGTCAACCAACAGTTTTATTTTTGGTACAGTTTCTGAAAGAGACAACCCCATAACATTTTCAGACTTCAATTTATTTGTCTTCTTTCTTGCTTCGGATTAGATTAAGAACTGGTCGTTCGCTCTTCATTCCACAACTTTGTTTCTTACTAACACTACTACTGTTGGAATATTTCATTTGGATTATATACAGTGTGGCCCAAACGTCTGTATTCATAGAAAATTCGGCAGCTACTTCTCTTTGTGAATATCCCTGTCTTGTGTTCATGATAACAATCTATGTGCGGTCATCTGCTGCTAATGTTGAATCCATATTGGCACTGAAAAAATTATTATGTAAGTAAGAAGAGAGAAATAATTTATATGAGGCAAATTACCTACATTTCCAGACGTTTAGCTTGCTTTGTAGCTATTTACCAAATATCCTGCGCAACTCTGTGAGATGCTTGGCGTATCCCCATATGGTAGGCTTACCCCCGGCTGGGAACCCTACTCTACTTGGACGTAAAATCCCATCTTTCCGGTACGTAAGTCCATGCTATTAATTATGACGTCGATTAATTATATTAAAAGTGACTTTCTGGAGTGGAGTTTGTAGAGTTAAGTAGACCATTCCCACAGTTCCAGAGAAACAAATAATCTGCTTGTATGCAACACCGTCACCGTAATGAATATAGGTTACTTTCTAAATCATGTAAGTCGAGATTCAACTTATCCTAGTTGGAACAACAGTATCTTAGAAGCAATGAATGTAGTCGCTGGCCGGTCAAACATCTCTTGGTGTTTGGAGAACCAACCAGTAAATTACGAAAGTCACTAAAACAAGTTGTCGTACATCCAAAAACAAAAACTTCATTACGAATATGTTTTTCTGTAACCACTGTTTCTCTTCCTTTGTCTTATTTATGACTCTGCGTATTTATAACAGCGCTGGTCAGAGACCCACTTTCTGTGATGTTTTGTAATACAGTTTGTTCAGACCCGAGTTGAACATTCCAGGTTACGATGGTTTGGCCACGTCTGCAGAATTGGAGAAGAACATCTTCCATGGCACATATGGATCCAGATCTCCAGGAGGACCCAGAGTTCGCTGGGAGGACACCATTGAGTTATGCAAAAGGGGGGGGGGGGGGGAAAGAGGGGGTTATGACATCATTAGTACCCAGTGGTTCTGACAAAAACATTGCTTGTACTGGCAACCATACCTCTTAACCACTTCGGCCACCAGGGTAGAACAGAAACCACCAAGTAAGAAAATGTGATTACGAGATTATCGAAGTGCGCTATTTGGCGCCGATGAAACATTTTAGTGTGCGCATCTGCGACCACTTCAAAATTGAAGTATGGAAATTATTGACATTGAAAGGGGCAGAGCACATATGTGCTCATTACTTTAACATGTGCATCATACTCATAATATTTAAAGTTGTTTTTATTCTAAACAAGAAAACAAAAAATAAGGTTTGATAATTGAATAAATGTACTAATAAATATAAAAGAATATTTTATACCGTATATAATTTTGTAAAATGAATTGATAAAACTAAATAAGTAATAAAACCTGTTATTTAATTTAATATTTTTTGTATAGGAAAATTGTTTCCCTTCGAAAGTAAATAAGATACATTCCCCTAACCTCTTTATCTCTTTTATTATCTGCAACAGCAAGTTGTCTTCGGTAAGCTCGTATCCTACAGTTAATTATTTAGTGTTTGTTTTCAATTTAACATACAAAATGTTGTATCCCAAACGTACTAATGCTAATACTACAAAAGACACTGTATATTACAATTCTCTATCTATTTCACTAGTTTGGTATATAATATGTAGGTCCTACACATACAATATTAACATAAAATTTATACTAAAAGATAGTTCACTTCACTGTTTAGAATTCTTCAAAAAATAATTACGGCGCAGGGTGGAAAATAATTACGGAGTCATAGAGTTAAAGTATCACAAGGTTAAGTGTTTTTTTGTTTGTTTCACTTATTTCCGAGATTCGACATCCCGTCAAAACCTGACAAAAGGTGGGATCTCTCGGTTAGAAGTGAGGTATACTGTGTACATTTGTATAACATTTTGTCCGCTGGACAGTTATCTCTGTCCGTTTTTGTAATTTAGCGGGGAGGTGGGGGGGGCAATTTTTTTCATTCAGTAGTTTGCCATTGCTTTCTGAACGGTACGGCGCTTATACCATTGTTAAAAATCCACACAAAGCGATCTGCTACCAAACCACCTGCAACAGGTGTCGAACCTGGTATATCTGGATTATGAAACTGCGTTCATATCCATTAGGCCACAGACGCCGATGCATGGGGGTGGGGGGGGGGGGGAAGGGACATTTATTAGCCATGAACAGGTAGATTTTCGTGACATATCAGATGTATATAGCTGGTTGCCTGGCCGTCACGACGTACGTTTATTTAAGTGTTGCTATTTATTCAATCCATATACTTATTTATTAATATTTTCTAAGTGTATTGATTTTACCTCCATATCTATTATTGCTAGTGTACCGACGTGTCGTTGAAAGTGCTACTAGATGAAATGAAGATCAATGTGTGTTTTTCGATTATTTTTGTGTCTACCGATAGTGTGGTCTTCCTTAACTCCAGCTGATTTATGACTTTGCCAATGATGATTTGAAATGGTGTCTAAAATTGCAATAAGTAAGTATTTCTTTGATTGTTTATTGTTTCACTGTGTTGTTTTATTTGATATGTCAGTGATTAACTGTCTCTATTGTTCTACGGTTTTTGTTTGTTGTTGGTCGATTGTCTGCTTTATTTTTCTACCCGTAGTTATATAACTGTAATCGCTGTAGTCAGTTGTTGGAGATGGTGTTTGATGAGCAGTTTATGCTTACTTGACAGCGTATTTGTTGTCAACTTATTTATTGTCTTAGTTAATGGTTTCATCAATCATTCTCATACCGCTATGACATATATTAATAATCTCAAAAATAAAACCGAAGTGACAGCGTTGTAAGTCTGCTCTAGCCCATCTGTAGCTCTGTCAGTATTACAAATATGTCCCAGTTAGCGAGCATGTAGTTCTGTCAACATTACAAAACTTTCCCGGTCAGCTCATCTGTAGTTCTCTAAATATTACAGATTTTTCCCAATCTATTAGGTTAATGATTATATCAAGATCATTAACTTAATAAGGAAGACATATGAGGACATGGCATGCAGAGTTCTTATTGAAGGACAACTTACAGAACCGTTTAGGATTAGAACTGGAGTAAGACAGGGATGCCTCTTGTCTCCATTTCTTTTCTTGCTAGCAATAGATTGTGTTATTTAAACATCGACATCTCATAATGAGACGTATTTTCTCCAGAACGTTGTCTCCATTACAGCTGCTCTGAACGCATCACGATTGTGGGTGTAGTAAAGTACTCTGTGTGACACCCCGCTCAAACTTCCCCGATTCAAAAATCTAGTTAACGTAAATTTACAACCTATAACCCACTACTAATATGTTTGAAATTTGTCAAGGGCAAGGTCAAACCTACCGCTAAAAAATGGACAAAATAATTTGAATTTTCTACTACCCCGTTAAAAAGCTGTAAATAATTTCCATGTTTGACCTTGGTCTGAAGGCCACGGCAAATCAACCGCTAGAAAATTAACTAACATACTCTTAAAATCTTTTAATAACTACAGCATTTGAAATTTGTCTCAAGGCCATCGTCAAATCAAACCGCCAACATTTAAATAAAGATTTGAATTTTCTAACACCAAGCGTAAAAGTTCCACCCCCAAACACACACACACGCTCCACCCTTCCCAAATATTTATGAACGAACGCCGTAAAGTTTGGCAACTAACCAAATTATTACCTCGTTTTATAGGGGAGAGCGGAGGTTGTTTAAAATGGAAAGCAAGCCTAATCGGTGTGTTTGAAAAAACTTAGATAATGTATTTCTTTATAAATAAAGAGAGTTTAAATAAAAGGGATGTCTTGAATTGTAGCATTAATATTGTTAAATATAATACCATAAGAATTTCACTTATAATAAATTATTTGGCCTTAGAAACATTTATTTTACTAATATTTTGGTTCTGTGAAAGGAGCAAATAATTACTTTAAAATTACACATATTAAAACGGAGACAAATAACTAAAAGAAACCTACATAGGAAGATAGAGGACAGTTGTCTGTTTAATAATCACTTTCAATATTAAAAATCGACCCATTAATAACAAAGATATTGTATAAATAAAATTGAGACAGACGAACAAACACAGTTCTGAACTGCACAATATGATAGCCTTCTGAAAAGTTAAATTTTCTTAACGCGTATCTGATTGGTTAATTGTAGTTTAGGATGGGGCGATAAAATTAACAATCTGCCGGCATAGTGGGCCATTTGAAAAAAAAAACTAAAACACAGACAGATTGAGAGCAGATGCAAAGCATTGATGTTGAATGCCTTTACCTTCGGGACGATAGCGGTCTGAACTTGAACCATTAACCGCCAGTCAATCTTGTGATTGTGTGATTTATTCTTTACTTGCGGGTTGATATGCCAAATTGAAAAGTGACATAACCCCTGGAAATTCAGAACCTGTGGGCACAGAGAGAGCTTCTTATATAACTGCATGCTTCCGGCCACATCAGTATCCAGGGGAACTCTGAAATACTTGATGTTCTTGAAGATTCTCAAGCCACCACCACAGACAGGCTTTAAAGATAAGTCCATTAAAATTGGCACTTGAGGACTCATCTTTATCATTCCACCCAAATACAAGAAATTAAAGGGGGGGGGGGGGCATGATGATACACATAAACCCTCAAATCATTGACAGAATTCTTATCCAGTGTTAACATATTCCAGTAGGTAGTACAAACCTATTGATATTTTAGACTTATCAGTTTATGGACAGGATGTCCACCCTATTTATTGAAAACTTGTAAATGAAGAAAAATTTCTTTTGTTAGAGTTGAAAATTCCTGTTCCAGAAAATTGAGGTTCAGGAATATTAAAAATTGTAATATAAATATATAAATTTACACACAGTCTTACTTAATTCAATTATATTGAGTTACAGTTGTGTTTGCTTTATTGACACATCACTATATCTACATTACCCTAGACACGTAGCCATATAACATACCCACAAAATATTTCCCAGAGTGAGATCTCAGAGAGGTAGCGGATAGGTACCCTGATGTGATAGGGTGGGCGAGATGATGATGATGATTATATTGTGATGTGTGATCACTGTCTTTTCACACTCGCACCGACCGGAACAACAATAAAACTCTTGATTCTAGAGGCAGGGGCTGTATTTATTTTTACAACCCATTCAGTGACTAAGCAAACATTAAACAAATAAACCAACGAACATAACAAAACACCCAGCATGTGCCCGATTGCTAATCTGAAGACGCAAACAAAGCAACGACTGGTTAAAATCATAGTTAAATAATGATACTCTCACCTGCCAAACAGTCCTTCCATGTGTACTACCTGACACCCTCAACTATCACACACGCACGCACTCATGCGTTTCATCCAATGCGACTAGTAAGGTGTTGTGCATGAGGCTGGCAATCTCACAGTGTAACACAGATTGCTACCGAAACAGCTACTGCAAGAGCACACACTCAGCTATCACACACACACACTCATGCATGTCGTCCAATGAGACTAGTATGGTGTTGTGCATGAGGCTGGCAACCTCACAGTGTAACACAGATTGCTACCGAAACTACTACTGCACGAGCATCTGAATGCTTCATAAAGATGAAACCACACTGGTGGCCCCATGCTCCCTCAGGAGCAGAGAAGAGAAATATATATCTCCAAGTGAGCCCACGTGCTCTCACAAACCATTCTTCGTATTACAATAATTAAATAATAATCAACTGGACATAAAATAATATTCTTCAACTACATGTACATCAAATACTCTCAATAATAAGAGTAAACCATCACCTCGAACTGATCCATCTCAATATTCGTCACTGCCCTCTGAACATGTCGTAAGTGACGACTGGTGCGCCTGGTAACAAGCGTGTCGTATACGATCCCTGATGAGATTGGGAACTCATCACATGAAACACATCGTTACCGTCACCGAAACAACCACAGCAATAGCATCAAAATGCTTATTGTGGGCCTGCATTGGACACCAGCTGCATTGGTGTTTCCATGCTCCGCCGGGAGCAAACAGAGAAACACCTGTCTCAACGTGCCTTACGCCTTACGCACGCTCTCCAGAAATCTAAATATATATTCTCACCTCAAAGTAACCCACCAAAGATATACAGTAGAATAATCAATAATCGTGAAACACACTCAATTACTTTAACATCAAAGAATAAAACTATTCTTAACTATAACAAAACTGGAATTAAATACATCACTCAAAGGAAATTTAACACGACAACTCTCTCTTCTATACTGGGGAAAATTACATTTAACCTACTTTCACCCACGTGGCTGCCATCTTGATATTTTTGCTACCAGGTTGAAATTATCTAAATTCACGTGAAATAGCTTCATACCATATTTGCCTTTCTGATAAAAAATACTCGCTCTTAAACTTTCACATCTATCTATCTATTTAGACCTAATTCACTAAACATTAAAACAGACTCGTGCTGAATATAATTTCAGAATTACAGAACACCAATGCTAATTTAAATTGACTCACGTGCCATGTCTTTGTTCTTCTGCTACCGACACAGGGCTAGCCTAACTTCGTTTCTCTCTCGTCCGGACTGAATCTTCAAATAGGCCGGTTTGATACTCGCTATTTCTTTATATAAACCGCTAAGCCTAAACATTCAACTTAGTCCGCGCTGCGCGGATTAATTTAGCCACTTCAATAACACTCGCGATATTTGCTTTTTTAGGCACGAAAACACAAATATACACAACTATTTCTAGAGCAAAAACACCACTATCAAATATAACACACAACTATGCACCAACACTAATTTGTAGGCGTTATTATGGCCTAAGTAATATATTTTCATGAAGACTTTTCACATCCAGAATGCTGCGCGCATATCGAAAATATATGGGCGATAAATCTGCCCAAAAACAGGAAGGAGGCGGGCGTCTCCTTTTCGGCCCCATCACATATCTCCCTCCTGATTTTGTTGTCGTCCCGACAACATCACAACCTCTGGCTCTTCAATTGTAATCTCCCAGATCGTTGGTGCTGCGCCTGATTATTTCTCAGCGGCGATGTTTTTGGCTCAGATTCTGTATTCGGTACAACCCGGCTGGGGACTCTCTTCGTCGTCATGTCCCCAGTTGTACGTTGTCGGGCTGTCAGCCGCTGTGGTCTTGAAGACTCGCTCACCTGTGCCGCGTCGCTGTCTGCCCGTGACATCTGCCTATCAGTGCTTGCAGCTGTCGACTTTGAAGGGAGATCGCTCTTGACGTGTTTTCCACTCATTGTGTGTGGACGGTGGCTTACGTTCCCCACAATCTGCCTTTGATGAGTCTCCTCTGCTGAACCTTGATTTGCACTCCCTCCTATATGCTTAGGACGAGTTTCCTCCCTTAGACAACGGCCAATTCTCTCGGCGCCCTTAGTGTGACAGTTGTCGTGGCCATCTCTTGGCTTGCGCCCTAAAGGCAACCTGGTTGTGACAGTCCGTCTAGGGAAAGAGCTCCTTGAGGGACTGGCGACAATCAAATGTTCAGTTGACTTGCATCTGAAACATCGTTTGGGAAGAGGGCCTTGAGGGCACTTGGCTGCCATGTGGTCTGACAAGTCTCCACAATTGTAGCATCTTGTCTTTCTTGGCTTCCTCTGTGCCATGGGTCGCCCCCTGTAGCCCTTACACTCTTGACCGCCAATGCAGCATACATAAATTGCTTCCATGCCCTGGACCGATGGTTTGCTGTCAAACTCTACTCGTTCATTCCTCGCCAGACTCCGGAATCCCTTTCTGAAGATCTTGGTTTGATGTACGAGTACATCAATACCTCCATCATCTGGCGTGATGAACCCCCATCCCCTGTGGACACTATACCACTTGCAAACCACTTCTCGCCTTGTCGGTGCAGCTGCGTTTGTTGGTGCTGTCAGCTCACAGCTTTCCTTGACAACTGCCTGACTCTCACATACAAGAAGGTCTAGTTGAGGTTCCTGCGGACACACCTCCTCGTCTTGCGTTGGCTGCTCCTGCGGACACACCTCCTCGTCTTGCGTTGGCTGTTCCCGCGGACACACCTCCTCGTCTTGCGTTGGCTGTTCCCGCGGCTGGCATGGTGCTCTCTTTCTCTGCACCTCCTCTTGTGCTGGCGAACTGGACTGTGACATCGGTGCTAGCTGGGCCTTTAGGAAAGATAATTCTGCTTTAAGTGCCTCCTTTTCATTCTGATCTTCTGCACTTGCTATCTGCACCAGTGTCTCTGGCGTTTTTCCTCCCAAGAAAACAGAACATTCCCTAGACCCCTGACTCCCGGCCTGGAAATTCCTGGTCATCTCCCTGACTGGTGGTTGCTCGCTGTAGGCTCTTTCTATTATCTTGAGTAACTGCTCAGGGCTGGCCTTGGCTCCGCCATGTATCCGTAATTCTCTAGATACCCATGGTGTCATGTTGTTCCAGATCATGTCTAATTTGTCTTCTGCCAAAAAGGCGCCACCTTCCACGCGGCCTCTACATCTTCCAAAAACTCTTGCCAAGTGGAACTCCCCTTATCCATTAAATAACCTTATCTCTGGCCCTTTCACGTACACTACCTTCACAGGCGCATTAGCCATCTTGCTGCAAGAATGCACTGCTGGGTGTTTACAATATTATATTTGCTCGTTTGCTGTTTGCTCAGTGTCACTGTCTGCCTTATCCTGCCGACGACGCCAATTGTGATAGGGTGGGCGAGATGATGATGATGATTATATTGTGATGTGTGATCACTCTCTTTTCACACTCGCACCGACCCGAACAACAATAAAACTCTTGATTCTAGAGGCAGGGGCTGTATTTATTTTTACAACCCATTCTGTGACTAAGCAAACATTAAACAAATAAACCAAAGAACATAACAAAACGCCCAGCATGTGCCCGATTGCTAATCTGAAGACGCAAACAAAGCAACGACTGGTTAAAATCATAGTTAAATAATGATACTCTCACCTGCCAAACAGTCCTTCCACGTGTACTACCTGACACCCTCAACTATCACACACGCACGCACTCATGCGTTACGTCCAATGCGACTAGTAAGGTGTTGTGCATGAGGCTGGCAATCTCACCGTGTAACACAGATTGTTACCGAAACCACTACTGCAAGGGCATACACTCAGCTATCATACGCACACACACACACACACACTCATGCATGTCGTCCAATGAGATTAGTACGGTGTTGTGCATGAGGCTGGCAATCTCACCATGTAACACAGATTACTACCGAAACCACTACTGCAAGAGCACACACTCAGCTATCACACACACACACACACACTCATGCATGTCGTCTAATGAGACTAGTATGGTGTTGTGCATGAGGCTGGCAACCTCACAGTGTAACACAGATTGCTACCAAAACAGCTACTGCAAGAGCACACACTCAGCTATCACACACACACACACACTCATGCATGTCTACCAATGAGACTAGTATGGTGTTGTGCATGAGGCTGGCAACCTCACAGTGTAACACAGATTGCTACCGAAACTACTACTGCACGAGCATCTGAATGCTTCATACGAATGAAACCACACTGGTGGCCCCATGCTCCCTCAGGAGCGGAGAAGAGAAATATATATCTCCAAGTGAGCCCACGTGCTCTCACAAACCATTCTTCACATTAAAATAATTAAATAATAATCAACTGGACATAAAATAATATTCTTCAACTACATGTACATCAAATACTCTCAATAATAAGAGTAAACCACCACCTTGAACTGATCCATCTCAATATTCGTCACTGCCCTCTGAACATGTCGTAAGTGACGACTGGTGCGCCTGGTAACAAGCATGTCGTATACGACCCCGGATGAGATTGGGAACTCATCACATAAAACACATCGTTAACGTCACCGAAACAACCACAACAATAGCATCAAAATGCTTATTGTGGGAATGCAAGGACACCAGCTGCATTGGTGTTTCCATGCTCCGCCGGGAGCAAACAGAGAAACACCTGTCTCAACGTGCCTTACGCCTTACGCACGCTCTCCAGAAATCTAAATATATATTCTCACCTCAAAGTAACCCACCAAAGATATACAGTAGAATAATTAATAATCGTGAAACACTCAATTAGTTTTACATCACAGAATAAAATTATTCTCAACTTTAACAAAACTGGAATTAAATACATCACTCAAAGGAAATTTAACACGACAACTTTCTCTTCTATACTGGGGAAAATTACATTTAACCTACTTTCACCCACGTGGCTGCCATCTTGATATTTTTGCTACCAACTCTCTCTTCTATACTGGGGAAAATTACATTTAACCTACTTTCACCCACGTGGCTGCCATCTTGATATTTTTGCTACCAGGTTGATGTTATCTAAATTCACGTGAAATAGCTTCATACCATATTTGCCTTTCTGATAAAAAATACTCGCTCTTAAACTTTCACATCTATCTATTTAGACCTAATTCACTAAACATTAAAACAGACTCGTGCTGAATATAATTTCAGAATTACAGAACACCAATGCTAATTTAAATTGACTCACGTGCCATGTCTTTGTTCTTCTGCTACCGACACAGGGCTAGCCTAACTTCGTTTCTCTCTCGTCCGGACTGAATCTTCAAATAGGCCGGTTTGATACTCGCTATTTCTTTATATAAACCGCTAAGCCTAAACACTCAACTTAGTCCGCGCTGCGCGGATTAATTTAGCCACTTCAATAACACTCGCGATATTTGCTTTTTTTTGGCACGAAAACACAAATATACACAACTATTTCTAGAGCAAAAACACCACTATCAAATATAACACACAACTATCCACCAACACTAACTTTTAGGCGTTATTATGGCCTAAGTAATATTTTTTCATGAAGAATTTTCACATCCCCGAATGCTGCGCTCATATCGAAAATATATGGGCGATAAATCTGCCCAAAAAACAGGAAGGGGCGGGCGTCTTCTTTTCGGCCCCATCACACTGAGAATACAACATCATCAACAATTAGACTCAGGGACTTACACAGCTTGACCTCACTCTGTTTACACTTAATTGAGTAACACCAATAACCTCTCTTATTACCAGATATTGGGGGCTCGTCCGGGATTAGTATATTACCACCATAGACCCAGGGTATCCTCATTGTCATAAAAAATTATTAAAATTAATCAGTTGTGGAAATTGGATGAGTTGTCAGTGTCTACAGTTAACTACTTTAGTCATATTTGGTAATTTATATTGTAAGATTCATAAATTTTGTATAAGAGAAAAGATGGCAGACTTGGCCAAGTTCAGATCTGCTGCTGTGCAGACGGCAAAAGAAATGGGTATGGAGGGGCAAGTTCTGTTTCAGTATGTAACCTCAGAATGTGACAAATTTATTGAGAGGGAAGATAGGAGATTAGCAGAGGAAAAAAGATTACAATTAGAAGCTGATAGGGAAGAGAAAATATTACAAATAGAAGCTGATAGGGAGGCTAAGAAATTGGAGGCTGATAGGGAGGCTGAAATCAAAAGGTTACAGTTAAAGGAAAAGAAATTGGAGGCTGAGAAAGAAGACAAAAGTTTGCAAAGGGAACATGAATTTCGACTAAGAAAACTGGAACTTCAAGGCCATGCTCCAGAAAATGGTACCAGCCCATCTACCTCTGATACTACTACCAGTCAGGGGGCCTCCAATTTAGCCACGGTCTTCCATTAAGATCCTTTTGTCGAGAAAGAGGATGACATTGAGTCATTCTTAAACAGATTTGAAAGGTTAGCTACTAATGATGGGTTAGAAAAGGAGAAAGGGAGTTTAAAATTATCCCAAGGGCTTAGGGGAAGATCTTATGAGGTGTTCTCAAAGTTGAGCAGAGAGGATCAGGAAGATTATGACATTTTAAAACACGCTCTATCAATTAGGTATGAGAAGAATGAGGAATTTTACAGGAAGAGATTTAGAACTGCTAATCTACTGTCTGGGGAGACCTACCACCAATTCTCTGCCATATTGGAAACCTATTTGGAGAAATGGACTGCTCTGGGGAAAATCCAAGATTTGAAGGAAATGATTATGATAGAGCAACTGAGAGAGTCCACGGCTACAGACCTGAAAAAATTTCTCATGGTACAAGGTGCAGAGAGGTTGGGGGAGGTTCTAAATGTTGCTGAGAGATATCAGGCAGCCCAGTCAGAAGTAGCTGGAGCAAAAAGGAAACAAGTAGAAAGTAATAAAGCCCCACAGAACCAGAATAAATTTGAAAGTAGAGATCAAGGTAATAGATTTAAACCCAACTATGACAGGCCAAGATTTGACCCTAGAGACAGAAACCCGCATGTAAATGAAAGGAAACCCTACAGACCAGAATTAAAATAATGTAAAATTTGTAGGTTAAATAACCATTATACAAAAGACTGTAGGAAGAAAAATAACCCTCCGTTCCATGCTGCATGCCTTAAAACCGGAAACAAGGGACAGAAGGAAAAGCCTACTGGACAGCAGGAACCTTATCATCCCCCTGTATGTGAAGACGTAGTATGCAATGGGGCCACTATTAAGTGCCTTTATGATACTGAATTGGATTTTGACTCAGTCGTGAGTTCTCACCTGGTGCACCCAGATCAATATACCACAGAAACAGTGGAGATACAAGGGGCAACCAAGGAAGTAGCAACCATGACACTTCCCATTGCAAGAATAAATGTAAAAACTCGCTATGGGGAAGGAGTGATTAGAGCAGCAGTGATAAACGAACCAATCTACCCTCTGATATTGAGGTATAGATATGTGTTTTTGGGAAATCCCAAAAGACTAGTGACTATGGCAACAGTACAGACCAGGTCACAGTCAAGGAAGGAGGAAGAAAACCCAATAAATACTCATCCAGAGGAGATGAGAAAGGCACAGGCTGAGGATAAGTCATTAAAGCAGAGTTTCAGAAAACTCCCTAAAAGCCATACCCCCCCCCCCCAAACAAAAGGGATTTTTATATGAAGAACAAGTTAATGTATAGGAAGGCTGGAACTGGATCAAATGGTCATGGACAGCGGGTACTTCCATCTTCATATAGGGAAATGGCGATGAAAAGATCACATGTTGTATCAGACGGTAGACTTGAGAAAATTGGTACTACCAGCCAAAGAGCTTCTGTGAGATTCTATAGGCCAGGCGTAGCTGCAGACATTGCAGAATTTGTGGAGGCCTGTGACCAATGTAACAAGGGAAAGCCCACACGTTGGGAAAATCATCAGGACCTACGAAAGCACTACGGTGAAAACAGGCCTGAAAATAAAGACACGGTGGATAGGAAAACCCCTTTTCACACACAGTCTTCACATAAACTAGTTAGAATGGCCACTATGCATATGGTACAAAAAGTGACCTCAACCCAGTCCCACCCGACAATCCCTTGGTCGGAATTCCGGGAACTGGACGAAAATAAAAGAGAGGGAAGTCCCCTCAATTTGAAACTGAAACTGCGGGAAAAACCCCGTAGAAAAATTGGTAGCGGACGGTTGGTGTGTGATAGCAGATTAAAGGGAGAAAAGTCACCACCACAATACTTCCAATTACATGAGCAATACAGGAATGGCACCGGCAACGTTGTTATTCGGCCGGCCAATTAAAGGTCCATTGGAAGCCTTATTGAGGACGTGGACAGACGAGAAGGCAGAAGAGACTGTAACCTCATCATATCAGTATGTTAACGAGCTGACCACTCGCTTAAAAACTGGCTGGAAATTGGCAAATGATAACCTAAGACAAGCCAGGAAGAAACATGCTGCATATTATAATAGGAAAGCGAAGGATAAGGAGCTTGCTGTGGGGGAGAAGGTGCTTCTTCTATTACACGGCAGCAGCAACAAACTTCACATTGGATGGCAAGGTCCATGCACAGTTTTAGAAAAGGTATCTAGAACTAACTACAAGATAGACAAGAAAGGAAAGGAAAAAGTCTATCACGTGAACCTTCTTAAGAAATATCATGATAGAGGAAACCTGGAAGGGGCACATTTAATGACCTTGGCTATAGCCACTGAGATGAAGAATGAACCTCTCACCTCTTACGAATACCCCCTGAAACCCTGTGAAACTCTTGCACAGGTAAAGATCAGTACTCATCTGACAAAAGGGCAGAGGGAGAAGATTCAAAAGGTTCTGGAAAATCATACAGACGTGTTAACGGACAGACCGGGGCACACTAGCTTGTTGGAATATGATATGAAATTACTAGACCCAACACCCATCTGTATGAGAGCCTATACTATCCCATTCGAAAAAGAAAAAGCTTTAAAAGAGGAGATAGATTATTTGTTACAAGAAGGGATTATTTCTCATAGTGAATCTCCGTATAGCTCCAGTGTGGTATTGTTGAGGAAACCCTCTGGGGAACATAGACTGTGCATAGATTACAGGAAACTGAATGCTGTCACAGAAAGTCAGGTGGATCCATTACCTGATACTAACCAAATTTTTGCCAGGTTGAATAAGGCAAAATACTTTTCCAGGGTAGATCTCAGCAAGGGATATTACCAGATTCCAGTGAAGCCTGAGATTCGACCTTATCTGGCTTTTAGCACCTCGGAAGGGCACTATGAGTTCAACATGCTGCCGTTTGGATTGAAGAATGCTCCGAGCGTGATTTCCAGAATGATGAGAAAACTATTGGATCCCCTGAAAAACTCATGTATTACAAATTTCATGGATGATATCCTCATCGCTACGGAAACCTTTGAGGAACACGTTGACTCTTTGAATAGGTTATTTGATAAACTCAGAGAGGCTAACTTAACTGCTAGACCAACAAAATGTTGTATTGGATGTAAGGAATTGGAATTCTTGGGACATACTGTACATCAGGGTAGCATGACCCCTGATCCTAAGAACCTGGAGAAATTGCAGAGAGCACCCAGACCCCAGACTAAGAAGGATGTGAGATCTTTCGTCTCACTTTGTGGGTTTTACCAAAAGTATATTACAAATTTTAACTCTGTGTGTGCTCCTCTGACGGATGTAACTCGTAAAGGAAAACCAGATAAAATAGAATGGTCAGCAGAATGCGAGTTGGTATACAATGAGTTAAAGCAAAAACTCACCAGTAAGCCTATATTGAAATTACCTGATTTGAGTCATGAATTCGTGGTAAGAACGGACGATAGTAATGTGGGATTGGGGGCCACATTGTTACAAAGGTCCTCTTCACCAGATGGGGAATTGAACCCAGTTGCTTACGGCAGTCGTAAATTAAATAGAGCGGAACAAAACTACTCAACCTTAGAAAAATAATGTTTTGCTTTGGTCTGGGCGATAAAGAAATTCCAGATCTATCTATATGGTAGACATTTCGTCGTCCAAAGCGACCATCAGCCCCTGGTTTTTCTAGCTCAGGCAAAACATGGTAATGCACGATTGTTAAGGTGGTCACTCCTCATTCAACCTTACTTGTTTACCATTGAGTATATTCCTGGATCGCAGAACGTTGGGGCAGATTTCTTGAGTAGGCACCCACCTGCAGGAAACTAGAAATCCATAAAGGTCTAGAGAAGTCAATTTGATCGAGATTGTAACACAGATCATAAAGCTTCACTAGTGGTGCAGGCTTTTTTAACAGGGGAGCTATGTATTAAAGTACTCTGTGTGACACCCCGCTCAAATTTCCCCGATTCAAAAATCTAGTTAACGTAAATTTACAACCTATAACCCACTACTACTATGTTTGGAATATGTCAAGGGCAAGATCAAACCAACCGCAAAAAATGGACAAAATAATTTGAATTTTCTACTACCCCGTTGAAAAGCTATAAATAATTTCCATGTTTGACCTTGGTCTGAAGGCCACGGCAAATTAACCGCTAGAAAATTAACTAATGTACTCTTAAAATCTATTAATAACTACAGCATTTGAAATTCGTCTCAAGGCCATCGTCAAATCAAACCGCCAACATTTAAATAAAGATTTGAATTTTCTAACACCAAGCTTAAAAGTCCCACCCCCAAACACACACACACGCTCCACCCTTCCCAAATATTTATGAACGAACGCCGTAAAGTTTGGCAACTAACCAAATTGTTACCTCGATTTATAAGAGAGAGAGGAGGCTGTTTACAATGGAAAGCAAGCCTAATCTGTGTGTTTGGAAAAACTTAGATAATGTATTTCTTTATAAATAAAGAGAGTTTAAATAAAAGGGATGTCTTGAATTGTAGCGTTAATATTGTTAAATATAATACCATAAGAACTTCCCTTATAATAAATTATTTGGCCTTAGAAACATTTATTTTACTAATATTTTGGTTCAGTGAAAGGAGCAAATAATTACTTAAAAATTACACATATGAAAACGGGGACAAATAATTAAGAGAAACTATATAGGAAGATAGAGGACAGTTGTCTGTTTAATAATCACTTTCAATATAAAAAATCGACCCATTAATAACAAAGATATTGTATAAATAAAATTGAGACAAACGAACAAACACAGTTCTGAACTGCTCAATTTTATAGCCTTCTGAAAAGTTAAATTTTCTTAACGCGTTTCTGATTGGTTAATTGTAGTTTAGGATGGGGCGATAAAATTAACAATCTGCCGGCATAGTGGGCCATTTGAAAAAAAACTAAAACACAGACAGATTGAGAGCAGATGCAAAGCATTAATGTTGAATGCCTTTACCGTCTGGACGATAGCGGTCTGAACTTGAACCATTAACCGCCAGTCAATCTTGTGATTGTGTGATTTATTCTTTACTTGCGGAATAAATTGCCAAATTGAAAAGTGACATAACCCCTGGAAATTCAGAACCTGTGGGCACAGAGAGAGCTTCTTATATAACTGCAAGCTTCCGGCCTCATCAGCATCCAGGGGAACTCTGAAATACTTGTTGTTCTTGAAGATTCTCAAGCCACCACCACAGACAGGCTTTTAAGATAAGTCCATTAAAATTGGCACTTGAGGACTCATCCTTATCATTCCACCCAAATACAAGAAATTAAAGGGGGGTATGATGAAACACACAAACCGTCAAATCATTGACAGAATTCTTATCCAGTGTTAACATATTCCAGTAGGTAGTACAAACCTATTGATATTTTAGACTTATCAGTTTATGGACAGGATGTTCACCCTATTTATTTAAAACTTTAAATAAAGAAACATTTCTTTTTTTTTTTTTTGAGTTTAAAATTCCTGTTCCAGAAAATTGAGGTTCAGGAATATTAAAAATTGTAATATAAATATATAAATTTACACACAGTCTTACTTAATTCAATTATATTGAGTTACAAATGTGTTTGTTTTATTGACACATCACTATACCTACATTACCCTAGACACGTAGCCATATAACATACCCACAAAATATTTCCCAGAGTAAGATCTCAGAGAGGTAGCGGATAGGTACCCTGAGAATACAACATCATCAACAATTAGACTCAGGGACTTACACAGCTTGACCTCACTCTGTTTACAGTTAGTTGAGTAACACCAATAACCTCTCATATTACCACAGTGGGCAAGTCGACCTGCATCAGCCAAAGACAAGTTCAGACTCTCTGCGATGTCCTGGATCTACCGTCGTCTAGGTCGTCCCCTTCCCATTTCCCCAGAGACCATGCCTTCCATTACTAATTTTTCAAGACTATTATCTTTTTTTTATATGACCGAATTATTTCAGCTTCCTTATTGCGATTGTATTTAGGACCTATTGTCCTCCACATTTAGTGAGTGCAGTAGTTCTCTGTTGGTCTTTTTTCTGTCCAGGGTATTCTCAACATCCTTCTGTAGCATTTCATTTCCAATGATGTAATCTTTCTTGCAACTGTTTTTAGTGAGTGTCCATATCTCGCAGCCGTATGTTGCTACTGGGAATATACATGCTCTGATCAGTTGTAACTTTGTTTCTTCGCTTGTGCCTTGCCATAGGATTTTCATTTGTATTAGTTTATGTGAAACAATAGCAAGTCTTCTTTTAACTTCTACTGCACAGTCGCCAGCACTGTTGATGATTGATCCTAAGTATTCGAATTCATTAACACCATCCAGTTCTTCGTTAGCAATTTCAATATCTGGTTTGATCTTGACTTTGTCTGCAGTCAATACTTTGGTCTTCTTGGTGTTTAGGTATACATTCTGAGCCTCGTTGTGTTTTTGGTTGACATAATTAATTGATCAAGTCCTTCTGGGTTGGTCGATAGGAGGACTGTGTCGTCAGAATATCTGATTTCTAGGATATGGTACCCGCCGATGTTAAATGGAGTAAGACAAGGCTGTACCCTTTCCCGTTACCTATTTAACATTTAAAAGGGGGAAAAAAGGATCCCGTTACACGCCCATTGAGGCATATACAGAATATGGTGTTAGACCCATATTTTCTTGACCATCGGCGCACTAGGGGTGATGTGGTTAGCATCACGCCGGCCGATTTAACATTTATGCCGAGAATATTATGAGAAACGCAAGAGATTACCAAGAACACACAGTTTGACCCATATATATATATATATATAGGTATTTATTTGTTTTGTGTGTGTGTGTGTGTGTGTGTGGGGGGGGGGGGGGATCTTTCCTCCTGTCGTCTTTTAGGTTGTTGCTTTTGTTTATGTGATATAATGTTTTACTAACTATATGCTAGTGGGGGCTTGGTGCCCATTAGATTTTCTACATTAAGTTCTATTTTGCAGTTATTACAATAGTTATTTATATTTTGTCTGTGTTGGTCGTATTTGTTGCATTTAAGTAAGAAGTGATTAGTGGTACAGGATTACCTTGACTTTCGTCGCTTCGAGTTTCGTCGCTTCGCTCTTTCGTCGGTTTTCAATTATAACCACGTTTCCAAATTTCGTCGCTCGCTTCACTCTTTCGTTGCATTTCGTCACAACCGCGCGTCATCTTGTTTCTGACGTCGATCAGTCTTTGAACAGAAGTCGTTAAGTGCGCACTGTTTTTTGAAGTTGTCCGCATTGAATCTCTTATGTTTGTGATTAAACATATTAATACTACTTATTTTTGTGATTAAAATAACCAATCAATTCATACAATATTACATTTGGGATTATACAGTAAACAGTTCATAGTTATTTTTGTGATAACAGTATAATGGCAGTGTTCAAATCGTGATTACAAGACACGTGTTCAGTTTTCATACTGTACTTTTTGTGTTTAGGCACTATACTACTTATTTTTGTGCTTTAATTATATTCATAATTGGACCTAAGTGTAGTGACAAAGTTAATAAAAAACAATAAGTAGAGGACGCAATTGCTTACTGGGACAGGGTGGATCCGAATTTCGACAGAAGTTCTAAAGTAAATAGTGGGCTAGAACACCAAATAGCCTGTTACAGAGAACTTCTTAAGGAAAGGAGGAAGAAATCAATGAAGCAAACGTCTTTGCTCTCCTTTTTCAAGACGCAACTGCCACAACCAACGTCAGTCACCCCTCCCCCTAACCCTTCAGATTCCGAGCCATTAACATCAGCCCCAGCCCCTGTTAGATCTCCTTCAAAGTCCCCTTCTCCTGAAAGAATTAGATTGAGTTCCTCCAGTTCTGAAGATGAGCCACCTCAATTTTCCCGATCTGATTTTCTAAGTCTAGAATCCCCCTAAATCACCAACATTCAAAACTGTACATACTGTATTTATTCATCGTCTACTCACTCAAGAATGATTTTAAGGTGAGATGTTATTTAAGTATATTTTATTTATTACTGTATTTTCTTTATTCTTATGTTTATTTATGATTATTTAGGCGTTGCACGCATTTGTAATTGTTATGTAATTAGTTATTTACGTTTTTTGGCGGCCCTAATGCATTTTCAAGCTAAATAAAGGCTTTGCTTCGACTTTCGTCGATTTTCGACTTTCGTCAGTGCTCTGGTCCCTAACCTGTCGAAAGAGTGAGGTATGCCTGTATTAGGTTCATAACATTCTTCACAGATGGGTTCCTCTGTTAGGTTCATAACATTCTTCACAGATGGGTTCCTCTGTTAGGTTCATAACATTCTTCACTGATGGGTTCCTCTATCAGGTTCACAACATTCTTCACAGATGGGTTCCTCTATTAGGTTCATAACATTCTTCACAGATGGGTTCCTCTATCAGGTTCACAACATTCTTCACAGATGGGTTCCTCTATTAGGTTCATAACATTCTTCACCGATGGGTTCCTCTATTAGGTTCATAACATTCTTCACAGATGAGTTCCTCTATTAGGTTCATAACATTCTTCACCGATGGGTTCCTCTATTAGGTTCATAACATTCTTCACAGATGGGTTCCTCTATTAGGTTCATAACATTCTTCACAGATGGGTTCCATTAAGTTCATAACATTCTTCACAGATGGGTTCCTCTATTAGGTTCATAACATTCTTCACAGATGGGTTCCTCTATTAGATTCATAACATTCTTCACAGATGGGTTCCTCTATTAGGTTCATAGCATTTTTCACAGATGGGTTCCTCTATTAGGTTCATAACATTCTTCACAGATGGGTTCCATTAGGTTCATAACATTCTTCCCAGATGGGTTCCTCTATTAGGTTCATAACATTCTTCACAGATGGGTTCCTCTATTAGGTTCATAACATTCTTCACAGATGGGTTCCTCTATTAGGTTCATAACATTCTTCACAGATGGGTTCCTCTATTAGGTTCATAACATTCTTCACAGATGGGTTCCTCTATTAGGTTCATAACATTCTTCACAGATGGGTTCCATTAAGTTCATAACATTCTTCACAGATGGGTTCCTCTATTAGGTTCATAACATTCTTCACAGATGGGTTCCTCTATTAGATTCATAACATTCTTCACAGATGGGTTCCTCTATTAGGTTCATAGCATTCTTCACAGATGGGTTCCTCTATTAGGTTCATAACATTCTTCACAGATGGGTTCCATTAGGTTCATAACATTCTTCCCAGATGGGTTCCTCTATTAGGTTCATAACATTCTTCACAGATGGGTTCCTCTATTAGGTTCATAACATTCTTCACAGATGGGTTCCTCTATTAGGTTCATAACATTCTTCACAGATGGGTTCCTCTATTAGGTTCATAACATTCTTCACAGATGGGTTCCATTAGGTTCATAACATTCTTCACAGATGGGTTCCATTAGGTTCATAACATTCTTCACAGATGGGTTCCTCTATTCTAAAGTAGCCGGTTCCTAGTCTGAGCCGGAGAAGATTGTTTGTATTTATTTGTATTGTTAGTTCGTCTTGTATTGTTAGTTCGTCTTGTATTGTTAGTTCGTCTTGTATTGTTAGTTCGTCTTGTATTTGACATTTTTTTTATTTTAAAGCTATTATGCATGTCTTCCTTTTGTACTCTGGCCCCATGCTATTCTCCATTCTTTGGTTATTGTCCTTGCAATTAGACTTTTTATTTTGAATCTCTCTAGCCCTGTTTCCATTTTTTTATTGCTTTTTCTTCCTTGCTTGGCTTCCCTGTCAGCGAGTTCATTTCATGTTATGCCAACATGAGATGGGATCATTGTCAGCGAGTTCATTTCATGTTATGCCTACATGAGATGGGATTATTGTCAGCGAGTTAATTTCATGTTATGCCAACATGAGATGGGATCATTGTCAGCGAGTTCATTTCATGTTATGCCAGCATGAGATGGGATCATTGTCAGCGAGTTCATTTCATGTTATGCCAACATGAGATGGGATCATTGTCAGCGAGTTCATTTCATGTTATGCCAACATGAGATGGGATCTATGCTACCGTGACTTTACATCCAGCAGTAATTAGGTATGTATCTGTATAATTTCTTCTATTATATCGGGCCTGCGACTCTCATGTCTGATATTGATTGCTTGTATTGATGAGAGTGAGTCCATGAGAATGGTCACTGTCTGTGGTGGGTACCCTGTAACTACACTGTACTTCTAAAGCCTTGAGTATTGCTACTAATTCTGCTGTGCAGATATGCGTTTTTTGGTTACTTTGAATCTTTTTTCTAATTCTCAATTTTGGTATCACTATTCCTGCCCCTAGTTGTTCATTGTCATCTTTAGACTTGCCCCTAGTTGTTCAGTGTCATCTTTAGACCTGCCCCTAGTTGTTCAGTGTCATCTTTAGACCTGCCCCTAGTTATTCATTGTCATCTTTAGACCTGCCCTTAGTTATTCATTGTCATCTTTAGACCTGCCCCTAGTTGTTCATTGTCATCTTTAGACCCATCTGTATATATAGTTAAGCTGTTGTTATTGTACTGTTTGATGTGCTCTAGTGCTTTCTCTTTTGTACGCTAGGGTCTTTTAGATTTGTTATTTATCTCTCTGAGGTGGGAGACAGTGTTTGGTACTTTTAGTTCCCATTGTGGAATTTTTCCTTTATATTGACTACTACTGTTTACTATATTGTACATGTATGGGTAATGATCTAATTTTTCTATCGTTTTCCACCCAGCAGGATATTTGTTGTGGTCAAGTTGTATGTGTCGTATGTTTTATTTATTTTTGTCATAGCTTTTGTGCGCTGGGTGTGTATTGTATTTTACCACTTTTGCCCAGTAGTTTAGTCTCAGTTCCTTTCTTCACAGTTCCAGTGGCATAATACCCAGCGCAACTTCTAGTGCTTCCACTGACGTTCCTTTTGATGCTCCAGTTATGATTGAAATTGCTTGATTTTGAATGAAGTCTAATTTCTTTTTATTACTGGGGGTTTTGATTCTTAGACCATGCTGGCATAGTTCAGCTTACATCTTATGAATGATTTGTAAAAGGTTATCATTGCCTTATTGCTGGCTCCCCATCCGTTACCTTTTATGTATATACTGGTCACAAAAATTAGGGGATATTTTAAGATGGTATGTATTATTTTACAAAAGAGTGGATTTCGTATTTTAATGGTTGTACGGACATATCGAGCAGACTCTTCTCCACTCTCACGTGCAATATCATGTTGACCTGGTGACTCGTGATGAGTAAGCCAATCCCAAGAACAGAGGTGGGGCCCATCCGTATAGTTCACACATTATTCTTTTTCACAAAAATGCGTGTATCTCGGGTTTGATGAACACTACTCACCATGGACAGGTATAAAAAGACTCTGCAACAGATAAAATTTCTTTTCTTCGTCATGCAACGTTTGACAGAACAGCAGAGATGGATAGGCATAGGCATGTTGCAAACCGGAAGTCAGCTAGTGGATGCTGCTCAGAACTGTAGCGAGATTTGGTAAACACTTGCTTGGTTGTAGCGCGACACGCCCACGCGACACCCACACACACCAGCGCAAGGTCAGCGCTGCGGTCTTTCTTTGAAGTTGGTAGACAGCGGAAATGTGACTTACGGTTAAAAGCCATACAGTATTACTGAAGAATGAGGAAATAGCTATATAGGAATGTATGGCCGACTTTAAAAGTTTGCATTTACTGGACATTAAATTATTCACTACAGGAGAACGCATGGTTGGAATAATATTAAATAAATATAACTCAACAAAGGAGATAGGCTAGGAATTATATCCAAAAGGATATTATTCAAATATAAATAGTTTTAAAGATAATTAATATTTTTCACCTTCATCACATCGGCTAAAAGTTAGCTAATAATCTTTAAAAATTTATTACACTAACAAGCCTCAACGGAATTGTATAAAACTTATATGTAATGAAAGCCCCATATGGGGAAAAGGAAATGATATATAGGAAGGAAGGAAGGAGATAAGTGTGTGAGTGACCGAAGAGAAAAACGAGTACAGGAAAAGCACAGATTGTTTCAAATAGCTTCAAAACAGGAGATGAAACTAAAATCTTTTGGGGAATTTGGGAGCTGCTTTCTCGTACGCGCGAGAGACTGAAATATAAGGACAGAGCGGCGCATTGTAAATCACACACCAAATCCAGAAGCCAGAGTGAGAAACTGGAGGACAGCCTCTGCAAGAAAAGTTCTATTTTCACGCTGCATGCAGGGCAGATTAAGTTAAGCCAATACAGTCTCACCGTGAGCTTATTAATCCTAAGAGGGTTTTTATGATCAATGTTTATGATCATTCCTGATCGAGAAACTAAAGACTTGAAGAAGTTGATCCAGCTCACTGAAGCCTAGAGGTCAACCAAACTTCAACACCTTAGTCCCCCGTAGTTATAGGGCGGGCTGAAGGAAAGTCTTCCGTACTCCAGTGTGTCGGAGGAACCTCGAGCAGACGTGGATAAAGTTGAGTTTATATATTTCCATCCAACAAATCCTGTGAGCAGTTCTAAAACGACTTTCTAATGATGAAAACTAGATGGCAAGAGATAATGTGACAAACTTGTTTTATAAATTCAGTGGAAGATAAATCCAAGACTTTTTCTATTAGTTATTTTAATTTGTAACTGTAAATAATCATACATTTTACCATCTTCCAACACCCATTTATCATTACAAGAATATATAGATGTACATAATAAATTGGATAATTGTACTCATTTGACTTGTTAAATTTTTAACTGTTAAATTTTGAGTTACTTTTTCTAATTTAATTATAATATCACATAGGGTTACGATAGCGAAGTAGCATCTTATACTTCTGAAGCCTAAATCTATTGTCCAGCTCAGAGTATTCACAGCTGTAACTCACTTGTGATACCAGTGTACTTCTCGGGCACTGGAACTTCATACTTTCTGGAGAGAGATTCTACTTCTGCTCTACCACTACTATCATACTAGGAAAACCTTTCGCTACATTGGGGGCTCTTTCGCGGGATATTATTTTGTATCCTGGGCCACTATCTATGTATTCTTCTATCTTGAGCCACAAATAGTTTGTAAAAATAAATTTTTTTTTTGGAAAAAATTCTAAAAACTTAGAAATTTGTTTGTAATAGTAGTACCATTGAGTACGAAGTAAATAGGAAACGCTCACAAGGTTTTAAGGATTTGTCTTGTTCAAAGTAATTAATTGATTTTAATTAAGTTAGTTTGTTAGTGAAGATAAAATTATATACCCTCTGGTAAGTAAGCATCATGGCTGAATTGGTGAAGTTTAGAGCTGCGATTATGCAGGAAGGAAAAGACTTGGGTATGACAGGAGATGCTCTAATTCGATATATCACAACTGAAGTGGATAAATATTTAGAAAGAGAGACCAAAAGAATGGAAGTTGAGGCTGAAGCTAAGAAATTAGAGGCAGAAAGAGAGACTAAAAGAATGGAAGTTGAGACTGAAGCTAAGAAATTAGAAGCAGAGAGAGAAGCCAAAAGACTGGAAAGAGAAGAAAAGAGACTAATTTTGGAAGCTGAAGAAAGAAGGTTACAAAGAGCGCATGAGTTAAGTTTAAAGGAACTTGAACTCCAGGGAGCAGCTAGCAATCATGGTGCTAGCTCACCTCACTCTGAGAGTAGCTCCAACCATAGCGCGGCAAATGGAGCCATGAGTTTCCACCTGGATCCATTTATTGAAAAAGAGGACGCCATTGAGTCGTACCTGGATAGATATGAGAGACTGGCCTCTACCTATGGATTGGAAAAGGAAAAATGGAGCCTTAAGCTATCTCAGGGGTTGAGGGGAGTTTCATACGATGTTTATTTAAAACTCTCAAAAGAAGACCAAGAAGATTATGAAATCTTAAAACAAGCTTTACTGGTCAGGTACGAAAAGAATTCTGAATCTTATAGAAAGAGATTCCGAACTGCTAAGCTACTTCCAGGAGAAAACTATCACCAGTTTTCTGCCAGATTGGAAACTTATCTGACAAAATGGATTAGCTTAGGAAAGTGTCAAGATATAAAAGAAATGGTCATGATGGAGCAACTGAGAGAATCCATGCCTCAAGAAATGAGAAAATTTCTTATGGAACAAGGAGCTGAGAGATTGGAAGATATTTTAACCATGGCTGAAAGATATCAAGCAGCTCAGTCAGAAGTATCAGGAAATAAGAAGAAGCAGGGTGAGAACTTCAAACCTTCACAAAACTTTACCAACTATGAACACAGGGACAATTCCAACAAGAACAAACACAGAACTGATTATAAAGACAAAAACCCTCTAGGATCAGAAAAGAAACCTCCAAGAAAGGAAGGAAAGTGGTGTAAATCTTGCCAAATGAGTAACCACAATACTGCGGAATGCAGACGGAAAAACCCTCCTCATCACGCTGCATGCCTTACAACAGAGAACAAGGGAAGGAAGGACCTGGCAGATAGTCAGAATGACCTCCATCATCCCCCTGTCTGTGAGGAAGTGACCTTGAATGGCACCCAAGTACTGTGCTTATATGATACAGGCTTGGACTTTGACTCAGTAGTGTGCTCTTCTCTGGTGAGTCCGGAACAGATAACCACAGAAACAGTGGAAATCAGAGGACCAGTCAAGGGAGCAGGAACCATGACACTGCCCATAGCCCGAATCAACATAAGATCTCGCTATGTGGAAGGAGAGATCAAAGCAGCAGTGATGGACAACCCTATCTACCCATTAATACTGGGATGTAGATATGTCTTTCTAGGAGAACCTATAAGACCCATAGTGATGGCAACGGTCCAGACCAGGGCAAGCTCTAAGAAAGAGGAGGACACTATCATCAATACTCATCCAGAAGAGATGAGAAAGGCTCAAACTGCTGACAGTACATTGAAGCCTTGCTTTGGCAAATTACCTAAAAGCCATAACCCTCCAGAGAAAGGAGACTTATATATGAAAAAAGGCCTACTATATAGAAAAGCTGGAACAGGACCAAAAGGACATGGACAGCTTGTAGTGCCAAAATCATACAGGGAGCAGGTTATGAAGCTAGGACATGCTATACCCTTCAGTGGACATATGGGAATAGGGGCCACTGGACAACGGATAGCCTGTCACTACTTTTGGCCAGGGATCACAGAGGACATAAAGAGGTATGTGAGATCCTGTCCAGAATGCCAAAGAGTAGCTCCTAAACATAGGACTGCACCAGCAACACTGGGAGAAATGCCCATCATGGGAACGCCCTTCGAACGTGTTGCCGTGGATATTGTTGGACCCCTCAGTAGGACCAAGAAGAGAAATGCATATATCTTAACCTTGGTCGATACTTGCTCTATGTGGGGAGAGGCAGTAGCAATGTCATCGATAGATTCGAAACATGTGGCAGAGGCACTGTTAACAATATTCACCCGATTAGGTTTCCCACATCAAATATTGACTGACAATGGTTCTCAGTTTAGGGGAAAGCTAACACAAGAAGTATTCAGGTTATTTCAAGCTAGACATTATCACTGTAGCCCGTACCACGCCCAAGGGAATGGTCAAGTAGAGCGGTTCAATGGCACGCTCATTTCAATCCTTAGAAAGTTGGCTAGTGAGAAACCTGAAACTTGGGACACATACTTACCCTCAGCACTATTTGCCTATAGGGAAGTCCCACATAACTCCACAGGATTGGCTCCAGCTACATTGTTGTTTGGACGACCAATCAAAGGTCCACTGGAAGCATTGTTGCGGACATGGACTGATGAAAAAGCAGAAGAAACCGTGACTTCTTCATACCAATACGTCAACGAGTTGACATCTCGATTGAAAACAAGTTGGAAACTGGCAAATGATAACTTGAGACAGGCCAGGAGGAAGCAGGCTGCTTACTACAATAAAACAGCAAAAGATAGGGAACTTGAGGTGGGAGAAAAGGTTCTGTTACTGTTGCCCAGCAGCAATAATAAATTGCAAATTGGATGGCAGGGACCCTACGTCATATTGGAAAAACTTTCCCGGACCAACTATAAGATTGACAAGAAAGGAAAGGAGAAGGTGTATCATGTCAACCTTCTTAAAAAGTATTATGACAGGGAAGCATCAGAAGTTGCCCATATCATGACCCTGGCCATTGCAACAGAAATGCAGGATGAACCAATTTCCTCCATGGAATACCCCCTATCAACTACGGAAAGCTATGCTCAGGTTAATGTGAGTGAACATTTAACTCTTGAGCAGAGGAAAAAGGTTCAGGAGGTGTTAGAAATCCATGCTGATGTACTCACAGATAAGCCGGGGTGTACTAATCTGTTAGAGTATGACATGACGATTACTGACCCTACACCAGTTTGTATGCGGACATACCCTATACCTTATGCTAAAGGACAGGCACTCAAGGATGAGATTGATTATCTCTTAAAAGAGAAAATTATTTCAAAGTCTGAATCTCCCTACAGCTCAAGTGTGGTGCTATTAAGGAAGCCTAGTGGTGAACACAGGTTATGCATTGATTATAGGAAACTAAATGCTATCACTGAATCTCAGGTAGACCCATTACCTGACACCAATCAGTTGTTTGCTACATTGAGTAAGGCTCGGTATTTTTCAAAAGTAGATCTAAGCAAGGGATACTACCAAATACCAGTGAAACCAGAAGTTAGGAAACTGTTAGCCTTTAGTACACCGGATGGACATTACGAGTTCAATGTACTCCCATTTGGTTTAAAGAATGCTCCAAGTATCTTCACCAGAATGATGAGGAAATTGTTGGAACCATTACAAAATCCTCATATCACCAACTTCATGGATGATATTCTGATTGCTACCACTACATTCGAGGAACACGTAGTAGCACTCTCCATGTTGTTAGGTAGATTAAGAGAAACGGGATTGACAGCACGCCCAACTAAGTGTCATATTGGATGTGAGACATTGGAATTTTTAGGTCACACTATCTCTACAGGGCAAATGTCTCCGGACCCAAAGAATGTAGAGAAAATGAGAAAAGCACCAAGACCACAAACTAAGAAGGATGTAAGATCCTTTGTGTCACTGTGCGGGTTTTATCAGAAATATATACCCCATTTTAACTCATTGTGCGCGCCATTAACCGACTTAACCAAAAAAGGTCAGCCGGATAAAATACAATGGACTGTGGAGTGTGAACAGGCTTATACAGAGTTGAAAAATAAGCTGACAAATAAACCTATCCTTGCCCTTCCCGATCTCACACAAGAATTCGTACTAAGAACGGATGCTAGCAATGTAGGCATCGGAGCAACATTACTACAGCGGGCAGACACACCGCCACATATGCTATTACCAGTAGCTTTTGCCAGTAGAAAGTTAAATACAGCTGAGAGAAATTATTCTACCGTTGAACGTGAATGCCTCGCTTTGGTCTGGTCGATCAACAAATTCGCCCCTTTTCTTTACGGGAAACACTTCATTGTGGAAAGTGATCACCAGCCTTTGATGTTTTTAGCAGTGTCTAAAAAATTAAATTCACGACTTTTAAGGTGGAGTTTACTGTTATCTCCATATTCGTTCAATGTGAGATACATACCAGGACGGGACAATCTTGGACCCGATTTTTTAAGTAGGCATCCTATCAAAGGAGATATAGAGAAACAGAAAATTAAGGAGGAACTGCAGCATGTGTTACCAAAAAGTTAACCGTGCAGGCACTGTTTTAAAGAAGAGGGCTCTGTAGCGAGATTTGGTAAACACTTGCTTGGTTGTAGCGCGACACGCCCACGCGACACCCACACACACCAGCGCAAGGTCAGCGCTGCGGTCTTTCTTTGAAGTTGGTAGACAGCGGAAATGTGACTTACGGTTAAAAGCCATACAGTATTACTGAAGAATGAGGAAATAGCTATATAGGAATGTATGGCCGACTTTAAAAGTTTGCATTTACTGGACATTAAATTATTCACTACAGGAGAACGCATGGTTGGAATAATATTAAATAAATATAACTCAACAAAGGAGATAGGCTAGGAATTATATCCAAAAGGATATTATTCAAATATAAATAGTTTTAAAGATAATTAATATTTTTCACCTTCATCACATCGGCTAAAAGTTAGCTAATAATCTTTAAAAATTTATTACACTAACAAGCCTCAACGGAATTGTATAAAACTTATATGTAATGAAAGCCCCATATGGGGAAAAGGAAATGATATATAGGAAGGAAGGAAGGAGATAAGTGTGTGAGTGACAGAAGAGAAAAACGAGTACAGGAAAAGCACAGATTGTTTCAAATAGCTTCAAAACAGGAGATGAAACTAAAATCTTTTGGGGAATTTGGGAGCTGCTTTCTCGTACGCGCGAGAGACTGAAATATAAGGACAGAGCGGCGCATTGTAAATCACACACCAAATCCAGAAGCCAGAGTGAGAAACTGGAGGACAGCCTCTGCAAGAAAAGTTCTATTTTCACGCTGCATGCAGGGCAGATTAAGTTAAGCCAATACAGTCTCACCGTGAGCTTATTAATCCTAAGAGGGTTTTTATGATCAATGTTTATGATCATTCCTGATCGAGAAACTAAAGACTTGAAGAAGTTGATCCAGCTCACTGAAGCCTAGAGGTCAACCAAACTTCAACACCTTAGTCCCCCGTAGTTATAGGGCGGGCTGAAGGAAAGTCTTCCGTACTCCAGTGTGTCGGAGGAACCTCGAGCAGACGTGGATAAAGTTGAGTTTATATATTTCCATCCAACAAATCCTGTGAGCAGTTCTAAAACGACTTTCTAATGATGAAAACTAGATGGCAAGAGATAATGTGACAAACTTGTTTTATAAATTCAGTGGAAGATAAATCCAAGACTTTTTCTATTAGTTATTTTAATTTGTAACTGTAAATAATCATACATTTTACCATCTTCCAACACCCATTTATCATTACAAGAATATATAGATGTACATAATAAATTGGATAATTGTACTCATTTGACTTGTTAAATTTTTAACTGTTAAATTTTGAGTTACTTTTTCTAATTTAATTATAATATCACATAGGGTTACGATAGCGAAGTAGCATCTTATACTTCTGAAGCCTAAATCTATTGTCCAGCTCAGAGTATTCACAGCTGTAACTCACTTGTGATACCAGTGTACTTCTCGGGCACTGGAACTTCATACTTTCTGGAGAGAGATTCTACTTCTGCTCTACCACTACTATCATACTAGGAAAACCTTTCGCTACAAGAACCTCAATGTTTCACAGTCAGTTGTCAGCAGACTGTGGAACAGGTATCAAAATTTCCGCACAATGGCTGATCTGCCTCGGACTGGCCGCCCAAGAGTCACTACACGCCGCCAAGATCAACTTCTTGTTACTCAGGCCCTCAGAACTCGGACTCTAAATGCTACTGAACTTCAGCAACACCTTCAACAGACCACTGGGATCTGGATCTCAACTCAGACAGTACGAAACCGTTTGCACCCAGTGCAACTTGCCTCACGCAGACCGTTTGTAGCTTTGCCCATGTCACCACAACACAGGCGAGCAAGAATAGATTGGTGTTAACGTCATCATCGGTGGACCAATCAGCAGTGGGAATCAGTGATGTTTTCTGATGAGTCCCGTTTCGTTTTGGATTTTCATGATCGTCTAATACGTGTCTGGAGACGGCGAGGTGAGCGTTACCAACCTCCTGCAACTGTTGCACACAACCGTTATGGAGGTGGCAGTGTAATGGTGTGGGCAGGCATCTGTATGAATGACAGGACCGACCTTCACATATGCCAGGTCAATATCACAGGGCTCTACTACCGTGCCAACATCATGGAGCCTACTGTTGTGCCATTCGCTCAACGGCACGGACCAGATTTCATCTTCCAGGATGACAATGCACGTCCTCACTGTGCTCGCGTCGTCCAAGATCACTATCAGATGCAGCATATCCGAACGTTACCGTGGCCGCCGATGTCCCCCGACCTGTCTCCTATTGAGCATTTGTGGGACCTCCTGAATAGACGCGTCCAACAACGTCCAGTCGCTCCATAGACTCTTCAGCAGTTAGCCCAGGCCCTTCAGCAGGAGTGGCAGAGAATTCCTCAAGACAACATCAGAAGGCTTATTTGCAGTATGAGACGTCGTTGCAATGCATGTTTAGCGGCAAACGGGGGCCCTACACGTTTTTAGAAATATTGGAATATTTTTGTGAAAATGAAGTACCTACCCCGCCTTGGTTGCCAGTGCGACTAAAATCATGTGAGTAAAGCCATAACACTTCTTATACCGCAAATGTCTTGTTATGATGCTCAAGTTTACTTGTACGAAGGAATAAATGAACTAATTTGAAATATGTTGTCTTTGGATAACTTTTAAATTCAATATCCCCTACTTTTTGTGACAGGTATATTTGAGAATATTTATCAGCCCTCTGCTGTTTTCTACTAGTTTTTCTATATGTTTATTCCAGTTAAGTTTTTGATCTAATATCATTCCTAGGAACCTACACATTTTGGCCGTGCGTACTGTTTGTTCATTTATTGTTATATCTATTATACCATTTGTAACTATCCGTCCTCTACTAAAGATCATTCCTTTTGTTGTTTTGGCATTTAGACAGCAGAGTGCCGCAGAGAAAAATTAGACACATACACACTTATTTAGAGACCTGATTAATTACGGGTCAGACAAGCAGTACGAGGCCGTTATTTTATCGTTAGACAAGGGTGCCCACTCTCACCCTTGTTAAATGTACTTTCAATATAACCCGTGTCAGAGAAAATTAGACAAGACACAAACGTCACGGGTGTTTTCATTCCAGGACAAGGTCAAAGAAAATTACCCGCTACACTGACGACACGGTATTTTTCCCAACCAAAAATTCATCCATTCAACATATTTTAAACACCTTCAATGAATTTTGACGAGCCAGAGAAGCAAAGTTAAACATTAAAAAATCAAAGTTAATGGGAATAGGTAAATGAAGAAACAGATCAGACTTTCCTTTTCAGTTGGTTCAAGTTAATAAAATAAATATTTACGGTATTACATACACTGCCACACCAACACAAAGAAACACAGAGGTATGGAAAAACTTGTTAGAGAAAATAAAAAAAAAGACTAGAACGTTATAAATACAAAACTACTTCAATTTTCGGAAGATAGGTTTTAATTAACACTTTTTATTTTACCTAAATTGATTTACATAGCAAATGCCCAAACCATTCCTCAAGAAATGATAACACGAATAAACAAACTCACAAGAACATTCTTATTTCGCAACACTTTACATTGTATAAAACATAAAACGTTAATACAACCCACAGATAGAGGGTAAGTATATTTACAAGATATAGCAACAAAAATAAAAGCTTTAAGAATCAAGTACATAGGAGAAATGGTTAAAAATCCTGAACAATAACCCCCTGGCTCATTATTATATTGGATTTTAAGATTATCTAACTTGTGTCGTTACAACAATAATCAACCTCACTATTATATTGGTTTAAGATTATCTAACGTGTGTCGTTACAACAACAATCAACCTCATTATTATATTGGTTTAAGATTATCTAACTTGTGTCGTTACAACAATAATTAACCTCATCATTTTGGCACTTTACCACGGTTCTACAAACAATGCATACAAAGCATTAAAGGAAACACATCTTCATTACAACAAAACACACGTTCCATTTACAGAAGTCTCATTAGTGTACAAGAAATCTTATTAGTGACAAGGATAAAACGTGGGTACAATTATTTCCTAACTGATTACCAACCTATTTTTAGGAGCCTACACGAGTTACCAGTTGCTCCACCCGCAGTCACCTTTAGATAATTACATAGCAAGACTCCCATTAGGCAAAAATTTGTTCCACAATGGAAAAACATCCCAAAATGCAAATTATGTAACACCAATACACAGGAGACAGAAGATCAATTGTTTTTTTTTATACTGTAGTACAATTACTTCTACAATAGAAATTTTGAAAAAGGAATTAGCGTTTTACAATCCACGCACTATTGACATGTATAGAGCTATCATGCTGAATTCCCTACCTAAGTGTACACAACAAGTAGAACTGAAACTTGTGACCCTGCTAGTGGAATTTAAATATTTAGTCTGGATATGTAGGAACTTCGCAGTGTTTGAAGGGAAACAGTACAACGCCCACTTATTCTCACAATTATACCTACAAAAACACAATATATTAGAGTTTGAAGCGATTGGGGGGGGAGGGGGGCGATGGAGGGGATAAGTTGGAAGGGAACTAATTTCAACCCAGAACTGACTTACATATGTTAATAATTATAGCCATGTTTGGCTTTATGAGTGGAAGTTCCAATGTGTGTGTGAACGAGTTTATTTCATAATTTTCTTTTAAGTGTGCCAATTTGTGTAAGTACGCGTGAGTGTTTATATGTATTATACAATGTACTGGTTTTTGTAAATTAAAAAAGAATTACAAATAAAAAATTTAAAAAAACTCAACGAATGTATGTATGTATGTGCGTGTATGTATATATAGGTATATAGGTGCAGATTCCAGGTATTTTTCTATTCTTCATGTATCTTCTTAAATGCTTTGACTCATTTCGGAGTGTCTAAACAGTAGCCTAAGCGTACACGTAAAAGTGTGAGTAAGTGTAAGTTTTTTATATGTAAAATACTATGTACTAAATAGGAATTTGATGAGCTAAATATGTTCAAGTTTCGTGTGTTTATTGAATCACTCAAATCAAGATGTTGATATACTGCCAGAGATAGTTATTCTTGATGATGTTTGTACACAAGTTAGTTCCAGAATTCCTCTGTGGTGTTTAATATTTTGTGACTTTTATTACCATACTCTATGTTCACTATTCACTGTAAAACCTTCAACAGGAGGTAGTTAAGAAAGTCTTCAGGGATCCAGTAAAATAGTTTATTATCTTGTATATACAATCCAAACAAAGTCACTTGCATGCATTCACAAATCCTCATAAAAATGCGTCTTTGTGGTTATTTATTATTTTTCCCTGTATTTGTATCCAAGTTGGGGTAAGTATTTTTGCTTAGTTCCTTTTCATATGCTTCTTAGATTTATCCGACTCAGGGGTAAATGAAAGTTGAGCCTCTACCTTTGTTATGATTTGAGCTAATTTGACATTTAAGAGCTCCTTTTCATTTCTTAAAAGTTCAACTCGTTCTCCAACATTTAGGCATTTCTGGCCTAACTAGGTTGTCTTCTGAAAAATTAAAAATTCACACGAAGCATTTACTTACGGGTAATATGAATTCCCAACTATATAAACATTTTTTCTTCACACAGAGTTGATATCTTGATAACCTGTGACCGCTTGGCCTTTCACGCTAGCTTTGTCCCTCCTACTTTAACGCTAAGCGTTTATATGTGCTAGAAGATGATACATGTAAGAATGACAGACCTTAAATGCAAATAAGACGTTTTTACACAAAACGCAGTATTCATTCAAAGTTCAGTTGCCGTTACTGCTCTGACTGGGCAAACGTAGGTCAGTCCCAGATAATAATGAATGGGTTTTATAAGCGCAAAAGTGGGAAATGAATGTTTGTGTGATCTGGTTTTTTTTAATCCTATTGTTAAGTTGGAAAAGATCACACATGTGAAAAATTAAGTCGAAATAACAGAATGTCGTGTGCAAAAAGGTCGAAAAGCTGAGGAGAGGAGTGCAAATGTTAATTATTGTGTCGTGTGAAAAAAAGGACGGGTCGTGTGAAAAAAAGGCGGGAAAACAGAAGAAAGAGTATAAATAGAAGAGTTGTGGGCGATAGGCAGAGATTTTTAGGATTTATGATTCCAAGGATACCATGATTTTAGACTAGAGGATTTTTACAAATAGCGTTAGGAGAACTTCGTCTTTTAGGATACCAAGACAAGTTTTTTCTTTAGTAGACAAGTGTGTATATTATTCAGTTGGATTATAGATTGTTCATTTTGGATAAACAACCATCATTTTGTGAAATGTACAGTGTTTGTCTAATGTCATCAATAAACTCTAATATAATTTTCTACATTTGCTGTTTGTGGAAATTTACAGTAATTTCTTTCGGATATAAGTTGTTGTGCTGAAACTGTTTTGCTTATCACCAAACTCAAAGGGAAGAACATTCCTGGGTTGAAAAAACTGAGTAAAGGTCAAGTATTACCACCTCTGGCGGAAGGCCAGTTAACACTTGAACCACAACGACACATGAAGGATTAACTCTGACTAAATAAAATCTATATAACTACTAGTGCCGTATAACCATACACGGCCACAAACTTCAATACCTGCAGTTGGATGGACTAGGGCTACGTCCGTACAAACTGGCTTCTGTAGATCAACTGATTTCAGATATGCAAAATCTGCTATCGCAGAGTGGTGCGCGCTTTTACTACCTTTTGGTTGGTTAATCTAATACTTCTTTATTTATTTTATTGGGTGTCATATGCTTGCCGATAGAGGGTTTCGGCTATTCCGATTTACGTCATCGGTTGCTAAGCAACTCCCGCCAAAAGATAGCATTGAGTCGCTTTTTAACCTAGTTTCGACTAGTTTCAGTTTCAATCTGATACTAGTGTAACTCGAGTCTTTATTTCAATAAAACATCGTAACTGTTCTTCCTAATCTAACTGATAACTATTAGCACGAATGATGCTATGGTATAAATAGTAGGTGATAATATTACATTACAGGACTGGCCGTGTAAAACTGTCTACCAGGGTTGTGTTGTTGTTCAAAAAAATATAAGACTCAGAATCCTGAAATTTTGGAATTCCTAATTAAACAACAATGTCATGTCTTCCTGCCCTGTGTCACCAGGTCAAGGTCTTTCCATATCATCTTCATCCCTGTCACAGCGCTATTTCGCAGTGAATCTTAGGTATTGTGGTCGGCGGTAGGTCACTAGGAAAGACCGAGGTTAGCCGAACCGGTGGGTCATGTGACTACCGAAAGTCGGGGAAAAAGGCGAAAAGTTGGGTAGTCAGAAACTAGCCTTCGTCCAGGAAGGACGCATATTTCCCTTTTGCCAGCGAGTTTGCAGTGTGGTTCGGAATATAGACTATTAACTGAGTGCTTGCCATATTTCGGTCCTGGTTGATATTTACGTTGTAATTCAAGAGCAGTGAAGGGTCTAGGTTGTAATTTCTACAGGCCGTAGTTTAATAAGATGTCAGTGATGTGAGTGTGTCATTGTCACAGTTTTGCCGCTAAGGTGAGCGATATTCATTGCAGTGTTCTTGTTGTAAGTCGTACCTTCGTGTATGATGTTGATAGATAAGCTGCTTAGGCAAGCTTACAGTGGTTTTTTCATTATTGTATGTGATGCGTTGATTGGCCGTGTGAGGCCTTATTGTGTATGTAAATAATTAAAGGGAAGTACCTGTTGAAGGTGTTATTTCTTATGTCAGCCATTGTTGTGTGGTTGTACGCTTGGAATAACGAGCCTTTATTTGTTATTATAAATCCACATTGCAGTGGTGTAACCAGTGGAGTGTTCTCCATGATAAGTGGTTCCTGGCAATCCCCTTCACGTCTGTCATGAGTTATTTTCTCCTAATATTCTTTGATCGTCCTCTGCTTCTCTTACCCTGGGGATTTGTGACCAAGTCATTTATTCACTCAAAACATTTTCCTGTGCCATACTTCAACCTTTTTTTTCACCCGGTCTATATAGTACTTCTACTGAGGTTGTCTAGTCGCATGTTGTAATTCAACAAGGTAGACCTGACCGTTTGACTTGTTTAACCTTCTTTGTGGCCTATCGACTTGTTTCGACTATAGGACAGGCCACGAGATTATAAGAGTATCCGCTAAGATTAATGAAGTGTAAAACTCAAATAATATTACAGGACGCTCAAGGCTTAGGAGTTTCCTCTTGTGAAATAGTAGAAGTATTCAGTACGCTGTAACTGCATCTACTCGAGAGATAGCTGCATCGTTACTTTGTTGCAGTAAAGTACGGCCTTTTCTGTGCATCAAGTCTGTATATTAATTCATCTGATAGTGGGGCATGTTGTAATATGTATATGCTATCATTTTTATTTGTATTTGGCATGTATAAATTGCTTGTTGATGTACAGTTGCACATAGGACTGGCAACGTCATCACTTAAAGGAACGTACCATATAAACCACCACTGCAAGAGCTGGCAATTGCTTAGTACGGGTTTCATCTCAAGGGACCAACAGCAGAGGTATCCCCATAATCCACAGGGAGCAGGTAGTGGGTGGTGATGTCCTCGTGTATAAAGTTATTATATCAATATTTTAGTACGTTTTCTAGGTATATTTAAATATGTATACAATGTTGCAACTGCCATCTTTCGCTGTCCAAAAGCACTTTTATCCCATTCCATGGTCCAGATGTAATGCTCAGGGATATGGGCGAAATTCTGAGACAGAAAAAGTGTTTGATGGAAGCGGAGGTCACTTGGTGTTATATCAGGAGACCCGATACTTAGTAGAGACATTTGTCTTCTTGCTGTGTTTGATCAAAGTTGTCAGAAGCCAACGCTGGACACCAAAAACAGATGCGTCCTGAGTACACGAGACGAGGGAACCTAACGTGCAACCCCGGCCATATTGCAAGGGACGTGTTTCTGCCAAAAAAGTCTACTTCTGAAGAGAAGGAACAGTCCAACAACCGTTAGGAATCAGCAGCGACTGAAGTAGACACAATTAATATCCCACATTGTCAGCTAAGTAACATACCAGCTAAGTAACATACCAGCTAACTAACATAGCAGCTAACTAACATACAAGCTAACTAACATACCAGCTAACTAACATACCAGCTACCTAACATACCAGCTAACTAACATACCAGCTAACTAACATACCAGCTAACTAACATACCAGCTCAGCCAATGGACATTTTCAATTTGCTTCTCTTATCCACCTACAACTATGATCTACAGATGATGACAAATATGGCGCTTTGTTTCCAAAACACCTTTCATTATTGTATCGTTTCAGCCAATAATTGATTATTAAACTTCTGTATATGTAAATATAAACCTATAGTTGAATTAATCACTATTAAGTCAATTTTATGTCTGCATTTGTTTCCCTCAGTTTCTTTTAAACACATAACCAGAAAGAGCTAATAAATTCATATTTTTCTGAATCCCAAATACGAATCGAAACTTTTCCTCACAAAAGAGCTGGAGAATAATAAGTTCATAACGACTTTGATGATCTCATTTGTTATACTCGAAATTCGGTAAAATGTCTGTGAGGCTCCCTGAAATAGAAGCATCTTTCTTCTATGCATATCTCTGCCAAATGTAATCTTGAGAGAAGAGTTAAACCTTTTGAGACACTCATCCTTGAACTCGGTTTTTGGCCATTTGTGGACCACTACTGCATGGCATGGGAGATAAAAACCAAGACGATATTCCAGAACAAGGACAGCCTCGTAAAGCTATGTTCAAGTTACCTTAGTGTGTATTCTATCCATCTTCAGCGTTTTCTTCTCATGTCTTATCTACCTCGATTAGCCGCTTCATTGTACGGACTGCTGCCGTAAACTATACTCATTTTTGTGTGCTATGAGATCTCCCCTCATAGTTATCTCCTAAAACGTTATTCTGTTCGCTCTACTTCTTTTCCTGTTCTTCGACTTCACTCTGTTGTACCTACTCGACTGTCTTCTCTACTTCTTCATCTCTCAGTACTCGTTTCTCTCTCTTTTACTACTGATATTATTGTTTCTACTATTGGATCGGTACCTTCCTCAATCCCTAATGTTTGTACTGCTCACCGGTATCTTTGATTAGCTAGTACTTCTATTAACAGATCTGTTTCTAAGTCTATCTGCAGTTATATTATTCTTCACTAGAATCCTTGATTTCCTTATCTCGTTTCTTTTCTTAGTCTCCTTATCTCGACTGCTGGATCGGTAATCTGCTCGATCCATACTATTTCTTCTTCTACTCGTCTTTCTCCTAGACTCCTCATATCTCCTATTAATTTTCTCATCTCTATCTTTATTCTTGCTTCTCCGCTCGTCTCGACGGCGTATTACTTCTCAGTGTGGTCTAGAACTATTTTCTCGCCTATAAGATCTCCGATTCTTGTGTCTGCGACTAACGTCTCTATCTCCACTAGATTCTGAAATGTCTGAGTAGTCCAACACGAATATTTCTGAATCCTCTGGAGTCTTTCTACTCGGCCTCCTATGGTCTATAGTATTTGCTCTGTATTGTTTCTCTGACCGATGTACTTGTCGACTTGCATCTATAAGAGTAGTAGTCGTAGACACGTTTGCCTTGAGCAAATGGCAACTTTTGTCTCCAAAAACTACACTGTGTTGTCCGTAATAATCAACATTTATTACAGTATTGGCACAAGTAGGTTGTAGAACACGTAAGTGTTCAGAACCCAAATTTCTTCATCATGTGTATAATTTTTTTAATTTTATTAAATTTAAAAGATTTCCTAACTTCTAATCTAGTATTGATTTTCTTGTCATACATTGGTGGTTCCAAGCTCAAAAATCTAAATGATGATGATGACTTGAGCAAGTGTGGACTTGAACTTTTGGATAAAACAGAACATGATGATGATGATTTGAGCAAGTGTAGACTAGAACTTTTGTATAAAACAGGACACAGTTTTTGGAGCATCCCCATCAATTTAAGTGTGTTTGAATATACAGGCAGGAACATGATGATGATGACTTGAGCAAGCGTAGACTTAAACATTTGGATAAAACAGGACACAGTTTTTGGAGCATCCGTATAAATGTTTGTGTGTTTGTATTTACAGCCAGGAACATGATGATGACTTGAGCAAATGTAGACTTTAACTTTTTGAATAAAACATGACACAGTTTTTGAAGCATCCGTATAAATGTTTGTATTTACAGCCAGGAACATGATGATGGTCAGTAATGGTCTGACCGCAGGCTTGACGGGAATTTGGTAACACCTTTTGCTCAGATCCACTTTAGAAAAATATTTTGTCTTGTTCAATCAAGCAAATAGTTGAATGGTGTCTGGTAATGGATCTGCTTGAGACTCTGTGACAGCATTCAATTTCCATTAATCTATACAGAGTCTATGTTCACTAGAGATTTTCCTCAGCAAAACCCCACTGGCGCTGTAAGTCGATTCAGATTGGGAAATGATATTTTATTGCAATAGGTAATCAATCTCTCCCTTTAAAGCTTGTTCTTTGGCAGATGGAATTGGATAAGTTATCATGCAGATTGGTGTTGGGGCTAGTAACTTCATATTATTTTCCATTACATTAGTGCGCCCCGGTTTGTCCGTTAACTTTCTGAGTCTGCTCCCTCTGTCCTTTCGTCAGTGATTACTGACTTTTACCTGCTCATGTGGTTCACAGGGTCTTAAAGGAAATTCATATGAGGTGAGAGGTTCATTTTTCATCTCAGTAGCTATGGTCAGGATCATCAAATAGGGACTTTCAGAAGCAGTTCTATCATAACACTTCTTGAGTAAATTAACATGATAGACTTTTTCCTTTCCCTTTTTGTCTATCGTAGTTGGTTCTAGACAACTTCTCTAGAACAGTATATGGGCCCTGCCATTCTATTTGTAGCTTGCTGTTACTGCTGGGTAAAAAAAGAAGCACATTCTCTCCATCAGCTAGTTCAATATCCTTCGCCTTCTTGTTAAAATATGCAGCAAGTTTCCTTTTGGCTTTACGAAGATTCTCGTTTGCTAATTTCCAGCCAGTTTGTAGACGTGATGTAAACTCGTTACCATACTGATAGGGTAAGGTTACAATCTCTTCTGCTTTCTCATCTGTCAATGTCCTCAATAAGGCTTCCACTGGACCTTTGATGGGCCGGCCAAATAATAACGTTGCCGGAGCCATCCCAACTTTAATGTAATGGGCGATATAATGAAGTTGGCTGTGCACTCGTCAACAGGTTCGTACAACCCAATCTTCCACTACCTATTTTTGGGGGTTTTCCCTGCAATTTTCTTATTAAAGGTGGTTGACTAACCACACTTTTATTTTTATCCCGGACGTGGGGTTCCGAGCTTATTTCAACTAGAATGGCCTCTTTTACATTTACTCTCGGTGCACCACTGAGAGTTGCCATGGTTACTAGTTTTCTGTTTTATCGTTTGTTAGATGGTTTCTTCCTATCCATTATATCTACCTTTTGATTTTTATTTTTAAGCCTTCGTCCGCCCCAATGCTTCCCTAGGTAATGTTGGTGTTCCCCACGTGTTGAGGTTACATTTTCACATTCTGAACAAGCAGTCACATACCGAGCTATGTCTCCAGTGATACCTGGCCAGTAATACTGCACTGCAATCCTGGGCCCAGTGGTACCATTTTTATATCCACTGTTAGGTACAGGATGTGCTCGTTCCATAACATTTTCCCTATATGAAGATGGTATTACCAGCTGTCCATGGCCATTTGGTCCGGTTCCAGCTTTTCTGTATAGCAGTCCATTCTTTATGTAAAACTCGCATTTTGTTGGGGGGTTATGAACTTTTGGCAGTTTGCTAAAACAAGGCTTTAATGTGCTATCTTCAGCCTGAGCCTTTTTCATCTTCTCTGGATGAGTATTTATTGAGCAGTCCTCCTCTTTCCTAGATTGCCTCATACTGCTGCAATGACCACATGTCTTTTGGGATCTCCCAAAAACACATATCTACACCCCAATATCAGAGGGCAGATGGGTTCATCTGTTACTGCTGCTTTAATCACCCCTTCCACATAGTGAGTCCTAACATTGATCCTTGCTATGGGACGTGTCATGGTTGCTATCTCCTTGGTTGCTCCTTCTATCCCCACTGTTTCTGTGGCATATTGATCTGGATGCACCAGGGTAGAACTCACGACCGAGTCGAAGTCCAATCCAATATCATATAAGCAAAATCTTAGTGCCGATACAAGTTACTTCCTCACAGACAGGGAGATGACGAGGGCTATTCTGTTGTCAGTTCTCTCTTTTCATTGTTCCCTGTTGCAAGACATGCAGCGTGATGTAGAGGGTTTTACTTTTTACAGTCCCAAATATAGTGGTTGTTCCATTTTGCAGATATTACACCACTTTTCACCCTGTTTGTAGGGTTTCTTCTCCTGTATTTGAGGGTTCCTGTCAAATTTTTGCCTGTCAAAATTTTGTTTGGATTTGTTTGGTTGGTCCTTAATATCAAACCTTTTCTGGTTTTGTGGTGGCTTGAAACCTTCCCCTGGCTTCTTCTAGTTCCCTGAGTCAAAGGGTGAGCCATCTTATGACTTTCAGCATAAGCGATTATTTCATCTAGCATCTCTCTCTTATGTTCAATTAGGAATGTCCTTGTTTCAGGAGACCTGGAATCCAGGAGCTGCTCTATTAATATCATCTCCTTGTTCCCTTCAAAGTCCTGATTAAAGTTTCCCAACTGACACCACTTCAGCAGGTAACTCTCCAACCTTGCTGAAAACTGCTAGTATGTTTCTCCTGACTGAAGCTTCGAAGTTCTAAATCTTTTTCTATAAGAGTCTGCGTTTTGTTCATACAGAACTAACAAAGCTTGCTTTAAGGCTTCATAATTATTTTGATCTTCTTCAGGGAGTTTCAGGTAAACATTGTAAGCCACTCCTCTCAATTCCTGCGATAACTTCTAGTTCTATTTCTCTTTTTATAGGCCATAAGAGGAGGCCATTCTCTAATACCTATCAAGGTAATCTTCAATTCTGTCATCCTTTTCCACAAATGGATCGAAGTGAAAGTTAAAGGCTCCATATTAGGTGCTCTGGCTGGAGCTACTCTCTGAGTGAGATGGACTACTTCCATTACCCGTAGCAACTCCTTGAAGTTCACGTTTCCTAATTTTTACCTGATGGTCACTTTCTGCTCTTCTCTCCTCAGCTTACATTTGCAACTTCTTAGCCTCAGCCTCTATTTGCAACTTCTTAGCCTCAGCCTCAGCTGCTAACCTCTTATATGTTTCCAATCTCTTGTCTTCTCTTACCATGAACTTATCACACTATGTTGTGACATACTGAATGAGAGCATCACCACTTAAACCCAACTCCTTTACCTTCTGGAGAGTGGCTGATCTAAATTTTATTAAATCTGCCATGATCACAGACTAATGCACCGACAGACAATCAACCTTGCTTACTGACCAAACGAAAATACTTAACTAAATAAATTACTTAATAAAAGACAACTTTAACTTTACAAATACCACACCTTTTTATAGTACTCAATGGTACTTAAAATAATTTATATTTTTTTTTGCTATTCCTACCGAAAAATAATTCTTATTCAAAAATGTTTCCTACAAAATAGCACAGAAGATGAAAGTGATCCTATAATAACCCTAATATATGGTGACAAGAAAGCCCAGTGGGATGTCCCCCAGCATATCCCTGACTTGAGACACCAGTGTAGTGAGATGAAAGATATAACGATGATGAAAATATCGTAGACAAATAGATGTATCAGCTGATACCAGGATAGTGTCAGATAAGAGACTGGTCTTACAAGAAATATCCCATTCTCTGAAAAAACCTATGGTGTATCGACATCAAAAGGTATAGTCAAACTGTATAGGTTCCTAGATGAGATGGTAATGTACTATCTTAGGTTCCTATGATGCCTCTCTCCAGATTACCTTAGACAATGGCTCAGCTAGGGGTAATTAACTAACCTACAAGAATTATAAACCAAACTTAAATAATTCCATAAAGACTGTTGGTACAATTTATAATTTATATATGTACATGATCTTTCTTTGATCTGTTGGCTAATTTTCAAATAAACTCATATAAATATATGGTTTCACAGTCAAGTATTGATATTACATTTAAAGTTAATTAAAGTCCATCTTCATCTGTTTTCTTGGTCTTTGATAAAAACTGTCTTTCCTCTGTGCTAAACCTGAACAAATGTTAATATTATTTTACAATTTATAATGGCATTTGCAATGTTCTTTAACACCACAGACTTGTGTCATCATTTCAATGTTCACTTGTAGAGATTAACTCGTAGGTTATATGTTCCATAGTCTTTAGATTCTTATAATCTTACGATTTTAATTTCTTTTGTGTGGTATGGTTTTTTTTAAAGTCAAGTAGCCCCAAACAAGGCTACGGATCTTCGAATGATCTTCTATGTCTGGCCCAACAATGGAACTGGAAAGAATCACACATCTGCGGTTCTTCCAATCTTAAAGGTGGCACTGTTGAAGACACTCTTACATTTCACAAAGGCTCAGAACAACAAAACTTCCTCCATCTGACTGCTTCTTCTTATTTGATCCTTAGCCACCAACCGTCAAAGCAGTCAGTGGTCATCACGCCTGGTGTTGTCTTGTAGGGCAACAACAAATTGATTCAACTTTGCTCGGTCGTTGGCTGTGCTTCGTACAGTGCCCCAACTCTTGTTCAGTGGCTTTCTTTCGGCTTTCCCCACAGACAGTCTGAGGACTCCGGATGTCCATCCCGCAGCAAAGTTTGTTCATTTGTTGTCGTTTCCGTAGCTTCATTACTTTTTACATAGACAGGGGTGTCAGCCCTAAGCTAAAAACCCCAACCTGTACGACCAGGGTTTTGCTTTAGTCTGACCCATGCCCGCGCAAACCTGTCCAGCTTGGTAGAACCTTCCAGGAGTAAAACTCCAGCTGGCATAGCTCGGGATAATCAGGGTACGCAAGCCGCCATACCTCGACAGGGTATTGACACCGGTGATGGCAGCTGCTGACTTAGGCACGTAGAATTTAATAAACTCTTCAAGGCAGGATATAACCTGAAAAATAATATATATATATATATATATATATATATATATATATATATATATATATATATATATATATATATATACATATATACATATATAAATAATCTACGTAATATCGCTCACTGACTCTCTATTCAGTCAGGAGGTAAGATGAGACAGATCAGACAAGATGTGGTTACTCATGAGAATCAAAGCATGTCAAACATAACATAATTTATTTAATTAAAAGCACACTATTCCAGTAACTCTCTGGTTACTGTTTGTCCATGATTTGCTCATCATTGATAAATTTCGTTCATCTCTGCACATTGCCTTTCGAAAAATTGTCAACATCTACACTTTCTCGTCTTCCTACTAAAAGGCCTTACAAATTATTAGCATTGTGTAACCCGAGCTACTGTTTTGATTGCTTGTTTGACTTCTTGGAATTTCTGTACGGTGTAATGTTTTGATGATAGCCAAGATAGGATTCAGACTCGTCACAGTCAACTTGACCAGATAACCTAATTCAATCATTCTGCTTGTATTTCCTCTCTCTCCCACACTTTGTCAAGTAGTTTGCACAATATCTCTGTAGGGGTACCAATTTCTGGAAACTTTCTACCGAATATCTCATAGGCTATTTCCGGCGAAAACTACTGTCGTTGTTGCCCCAATACACACCACGTGACACCTACATCAACCTTTGATATGAAATAATAAGATGGTATTGTATCATTGGTTGTCAGGCAAATGGCGGCCATATTGAATTAAATTGTCCTATTACAAATTACTAAGGCATTTTTATTTATTAAGCTTGGAATACCAATTTTTGACAGAAAGTTTATGATAATAATGTATACCTTTTTTTCTGATTCGATTTATGATAACTTTAGTAGATCCAAAGCTACAGGGCTTTGAACGTAGTGTTTACAAATAGTAACACATATTGCTAAATTGTACATAAATTTTTTTCAATTAATCAAATGTTTGAGAGATTTAAAAAAAATCGATCTGATAAAAGTTTTAGAATGTTATCGACAGTACATGTGCCAAATCTCAAGGCAATTAATTAATAAATGTGCACGTTATACGAAATTTATAACAGAAAAATAGATTTTGAGAAAATCTAATTTTTCTCCATAATGAAAGTATAACGACCAAAAATGTATAATATTATCTCCCCAAAAAATACTTAATTTTATTCAGAATATACCAGTAGCATGTCTAGCTTTCTTTGAATATTCCTGTCTGGCTTTTTATTGAGATTATTTCCTCAATGCTTTCTTTGTCTTAACAAAATTGTCGCCTTTTTTAGAGGTAAGCGCCAGTCGTTTTGACTTTCTTGCTCCTACCAGTCAACAAAACTGTTTTCCAATGTTCAACCTAGAGCTTGCTTGACAAGTATAGCAGGTCCTTCATTACATTCTGCTAATCACTTAGAAGGCAGGATTCCATAAGATTTCTTGAATGAAAGATTTGCTTTCGCACTTTACTCCAAATTACTGAATGAAGACTCTCATTTGAGTTTTGGGCAATCTTTTTTTCACAGGGACAACAGTTTCAGATTTGTAAATGTATAAATGTTTAGGCAAGGGGAAACATAAAGTAAGTTTCACAAGTAAATACATTCACAATTTATATCACAGCCTTCCTACACTTTCCACTTGATGAAGTTTCAAGTCTTTCTTCTCGTACCAAGAACCAGCTGGTGCACATGTCTGGCAGACATTTAAAAAAAAAAATAATACATGGGCTTCTGTGACAAGACATGTCATTAAAATACATAAGAAATAAACATTACATTGAGGACACAAATGTGCACTATTGTTACGACATATTTAACTATGTCGTCTGCTATAGTTGGCAGTGCGCATTTTGATGTTGAGAGATTTAATGTAGAATGATTGTTAGACTTCAAGGTTTACTGAACGCAATCCGCACAGTCGGATTGTGACGTGTGAGCGTTGATATGGTCACGCTTAGTGACTAATGTAGGGCACCCTTTGTTACTTGACCGTCACGCCATGAAGACGCGTTTTTTAAAATCCTTCCAGAGTTAGGCTACATATTGCCGAAATATATTTGATTTATGGACGCTGGGTCAGTCCATATTTGTTAATGGATAAAGGAAATGTAGGGTTAGTATATAACCATTGGATGGAAGGATCTTTGATCAGTGTATGATATATATATATTCGTCCAACACAGGCGTTTCTGACTGGATTACAGCAGAGCGTGTACATCGTCTTGATGTTCTGATGACAACTAATTGATTGGAATACTTACGATACCATATATTCCAATTTTGAATGAAATGCAGATGTATTTTCTTATGATACTGAATATCCGTATGATGTCTTCACATGTATTGTATGAATAAATGGATGTATATTGGACTCAAATCGAAGGACTTACCCCACTCATCAATCAGTTTGAAGGTGGGCTCTTTATGCCATTTTTTATTAATTGTTTTCGCGTTACACCTAATATGATCTTCTACGAAGAAAACCACTATAACGTGTTTACCAAGAGAAGGTTCGCAAGGAACCAAACTGATTGTCAACGATTAAGATACAGACAAGACAATATATTAATTGACTCTTTAATAATTGTCTGAACCCGAACCCACGTATCAACTAAGTACCTGTATCAACTATGCTTACAGGAATAATGATAATGTATTGAATTATGAGCAGTCACCCATGTTCATTACTACAACGGTGAACGACGAAACGTATAAACTGACAGAGTGTCACACCAATACATTTATCCACGTAAGTTTGCATGAAGATGGCTAGGTCCTGGTCTAGTCGAAACACAGTTTATTTACAAGATGTACATTGGTTGTCATATAGCATATCGACCATCACACTTGGCCCTGCAGAACAATTTCATTGAATACAAAGTCTACTTGATTATGACTACGGAGCTTTCTTTCTTATGCTCTTGTTGATAATTCTGTCTTATTCAGTATTTATAACTTCCTTGATTAATATCGTCTATTCATATATTCTTATAACGTTCAGGTTATTGATTGTTAATACTAAGCATCTTCGGGGAGGAGTACTTTTCCTAATATTCTAACTATCACTGGCCTCACAAGGCTGACCCACTGAACTTCTTAGCTATAGAATCTCTACATATCTCGTCAAGATGATCAATTCTCTTGGTAACGAATTTCCTTCATAAATTCGTTCTTTACTTGTCTGCTAATTGTAGTTATTATCTTCTACTGTATGATGCCGCTGAGTCTGTCCACCTCAGATCATCGAGTTAGCAAACTTCGATGAGCAAGCACATGTCTGTCAAGATGGCTGGTTCACCTTGCACAACATTTACGTAGGTTCCTGAGACCTGCCTGTCTAACTGGCGCTTCTCAAATGTTGCTTTTCTCAACTGCCCCTAGCCCTAAGAGCGTGCACCGTGAACTGTATTCACTAATCTAGCCTTCTTCCGGGAGGTTTTATGCTCACCTTCCTCGGATAACCTACTTGCCCTTTATCTTACTGCTTATACCTAACTGCCCTAGTTTAAACCATCAGTTGCTTCCCCTGCCATATCTACTAATAGATAGTTATTGTAACTCCCTGGTGATTGAAATAAAGCACAGTGGGCCGCCTTCTTTGATATCATTCCAGTAAGCAGCCAGCGTCGTAAGCATTAGGGATTAGGGTTAGGCTTAAGATACTTAAACCTGATTGAAATGAATCTCAGCGGGCCGTCTTCTTTGATGGCATCCCAGTAAGTCGCCAATGTCGTTAGGGTTAGGTTTAGGATACCTAAATGTAAGCATTACTCCTACTAAATGCGTCTCTGAATTATATTTTAAGGCCTTATCAAACCCCTAAACCCAACTCTTACCCCTGTTTACTGCGTCTCTGAATTCTTTTTTTAAGGTCTATCGAACAGAGTGTCCGCTGTACTTCATTTAAACCTTCTTTGCTTTAGTACGTATTAATGACTAATATGTTTACCCTTGCCACATCACAATTAGTCAGTTTTACATCTGCTGTAGAATAAGTTTTGCTTCCATCGCTAACTCTGGCCAGACTCCAGTTGGAGGTAACCAGAGCATCTCATTTTTTTGGCATCCCCCCCCCCCGCACCCCCCCCCCCCCCAAAAAAAAAAAACAACCAAACAAACAAACAAACAAAATGGAGAGACCGACCAGAATGTAAATACCAGGACTGGGACGAACATTAACTATCGCAGATGACATAATCAAGTACAGAACTGGCTCAGACAGACAGGAAATGGTTCAAGGCATACACGAGACACTAGAGGCGGTTTCTAAATGTGTGTAAGGAAAGCGGATCAGGGGTCAATCCTAACAAGGCCTGTGTGATGTGGTGCTCTTTCAACAACTTCATAGTGAAAGCAGAAGTAGTATGTCATGTACGCTACGAGGCGTTTTCAGGCGGCGGCGCATGACTTTTCTATAACAAAATACTCCGATCGATTTCAGGCGTCGGTGCGGCAGGCGGCGGCGCATGACTTTTTATATAGCGATATATTTTAGCCGGGGTGACTTCCTCTGATGCTCAGCTTGCGTCCTATATTAGTTTAATTGTTGTTGTGTTATGTGTTGTGTATTACAATATTTAGTTATACATATATTTACATATATTACAATATTTAGTTATACATATAGACGATATTTATATTACAACATGTAGACAATATTTAGTTATACATATATTTAGACATATATTACAATAGTTAGACATATATGTTACAACATTTATGCATATATTACAACAGTTAGATTATATATATATATATATATGTATATATATATATATATATATATATATATATATATATATATATATATATATATATATATATCAGAAAAAACACTAGATACATTTTATATATTTATTGACAAAGAGGTGTTAGCTGGTCTATGGGTGCTGTAGGGTGACGTCTAACCTCACTACTACGGTCGTGCCGGCCACACGGCTACAATGTATAAGCGATGTGGTGTGGGTGGTATTACTTTTGGTTTGCTTGGTGTTGTGTGTTGTTGTATTTGACTGTTAGTGTGTTGGTGTGTTTGCTTATATATATATATATATATATATATATATATATATATATATATATATATATATATATATATATATATATATATATATATATAATCGATAATGACGGAAAATTTAAAAAAAAATCAATAATGTTGGATTAGGTTACTAAGAGGGTTTTTGAAGCGAGTGGAGCCTTTTTGTGCTGGCGTTGGTGACGACGTATGTTGCGATGTAACTGGCGGGATGGGTTATGGGGATATTTTGGTGTGATGATGGGTGTGTTATTTAGACATATGTACATACAATATAAAAAAAAAAGCGATAATGACGGAAAATATAAAAAATCAACAATGGCGGGTTAGTAGGTTACTAAGGCGGTTTTTGAAGCGAGTGGAGGTTTTTAGTGCTGGCGAGGGTGACGACGCATGGGTTTAATGTAGCTGGCGGGTGTAGGTTAGGGGGGATTTTTTGTGTGATGTTGGGTGTGTTATTTATATATATATATATATAAATATATAAAAAAATCGATAATGACAGAAAACATTTTAAAAATCGATAACGGCGAGTAGGTTACTAAGGGGGTTTGAAGCGAGTGGAGTCTTTTTGTGCAGGCGCGGGTGACGACGCATGGGTTTGTACATTTTGGGGTGTAGTAGGCGAGTGTGCCAGCATTGAGAGGTGGGAGTGAAGTGTTAGAGACGTCACTATACCAGGGACAGCATCTAGAGGTAGGAGTGAAGTACTAGAGACTTGATTATACGAGAATCAGCATCGAGAGGTGGGAGTGACGTGTTAGAGACTATACCAGGTCTAGCATCAAGAGGTTGGAGTGAAGTGTTAGAGACTTGCCTATACCAGGGACAGCATCTAGAGGTTGGAGTGAAGTGTTAGATACGTCACTATACCAGGTCCAGCATCGAGAGGTGGGAGTGACGTAAATGTGGTGTAGCTGGCGGGTGTAGGTTAGGGGGATTTTTGTGTGATGTTGAGTGTGTTATTTAAACATATATCCATACAATATATATACATATATATAAAATATAAAAAATCGATAATGGCGAGTAGGTTACTAAGGGGGTTTGAAGCGAGTGGAGTCTTTTTGTGCTGGCGAGGGGGACGACGCATGGGTGTGTATAATCTAGGGTGTAGCAGGTGGTTGTATGTATGACTCAGGAGTGAAATGTTAGAGACTTGCTTATACTAGGTGTAGCATCTAGAGGTGGGAGTGAAGTGTTAGAGAGGTGACTAGGTCTAGCATTGAGAGGTGGGAGTGAAGTGTTAGAACCTGTACTAGGACCAGCATCGAGAGGTGGGAGTCAAATAGACGTGTCATTATACTAGGACCAGCACCTAGAGGTGGGAGTGAAGTGTTAGAGACTTGACTATATCATTTTTTGTGCAGGTATTTTAATTGTTATGTGTTGTTGTATTTTCTGTTGGTGTGTTTGTTTATACATATATACATACAATATATAAAAAAATATAAAAAATCGATAATGACCGAAAATATTTAAAAAATCGATAATGGTTGGTTGGTAGGATACTAAGAAGTTTTGAAGCTAGTGGAGTCTTTTTGTGCTGGAGTGGGTAACGACGCATGGGTGTGTACATTTTTGGGGTGTAGCAGGCGAGTGTGCCAGCATTGAGAGGTGGGAGTGAAGTGTTAGAGACGGCACTATACTAGGACCAGCATCAAGAGGTGTGAGTGAAGTGTTAAAGACTATACCAGTGACAGCAGCGAGAGGTGGGAGTGAAGTGTTAGAGACGTCACTATACCAGGTTTAGCATCGAGAGGTGGGAGTGAAGTGTTAGAGTCCTGACTATACCAGGTCTATCATCTAGAATTGGTAGTGAAGTGTTAGAGACCTGTTTATACTAGGTTTAACATCTAGAGGTGCGAGTGAAGTGTTAGAGTTCTAGAGGTGGGAGTGAAAGAGACGTGTCACTATACTAGGACCAGCGCCTAGAGGTGGGAGTGAAGTGTTAGAGACTTGACTATACCATTTTTTTGTGCAGGTATTTTAATTGTTATGTGTTGTTGTATTGTGTGTTGGTGTGTTTGTTTATACATATATACATACAATATATATAAAAATATAAAAAAAGCAATAATGGCGGAAAATATAAAAAATCGATAATGGCGGGCTAGTAGGTTACTAAGGGCTGTTTTAAATTAGAGTGTGGGGGAGGTTATTGATTTTGACTGGTTGGGATAATTACTCATATATGTGTTGAGGTGTAGTGCATGGAGTAAGACAATGTAAAAGCGGTGGGGTATAGGTGGTATTGGTTTTGTTCTTGTCTGTTAATTTTGTGTGTAGGTGTTGTAATTGTTGTGTGGTGTAGTGTAACTGGTGGGTTTGTGTTTTTGGGTGGTTGTGTTATGTTTTAGTCGGCCTTGTGTTGGCGAGTACAGATAAAAGACTAGCTTATTGTGATGTTTTTTGAGACCGTTAGTACATTTTTCCGCTCTGCGTTTGTTGTGTAATGAGAACCTCCAAAAAAGTGTGTTTGTCTGGTGGTTTATGTGCAGGTATTGGTGTGAATTACAAATAATTGGTGTTAGCTTTCTTGGTTTGATAGTCCTTTTCACAGTGTAAAATCACTATTGGTTATCTGTAGTGTTTTAAATAGTTTTGATAAGCCATTATTTCTATAATATTTAGGGCCAGCTCGACGCTGTATAAACGCTAGATGTCTATTTATCAGATCACAGAGGGCGTATGCGCATGCGCGCATAACTTCACACGTCATAAAAAAACTTTACAGGAGCGATTATACGTTGATTTTTCACTGTCGCTGTTAAAGAGGTCCCACCGCAGACTTGTGTAGATTGATCAATTATTGTGGAGGTAGTGTATTCTTAAGCAATAACAGGAGATTTTTGTGTATTTGGTGAAAGTTTAGGTATAGGCACACTATTCAAAAGTGAGCTAATCAGAACGTTGTTATCTATGTGGATGTGTTGTAGTGTTGTTACAAACAACATCAAGCTGATTTAGACATATCTTTAATATTTTTTATTGGAAGAAGTTGTGCTTTTATCTTTTTATGTGAACATAACATCCGATTTGTTCCAAAACCTTCAGGCAACTATGTTGCTGCTTGACTTGAGAAGAAGGAATTTTTATAAGCACTCACTAAGTAAATTCTCTTTTTCCTACCCGCTATAGAATAAAGAGGAAAATATAAAATAATAAAGGGATACCTTTTTATAGAGGAAGATGACTAATGATCGGTGTGTGGTGGGGGTGATTTTGCTTTTGTGTTGTGTTGTGTGTAGCAAGTGATGAGAATATAAGACGATGAGAGGTGAAGTGGCGTCGGAGGCAGCTATTCTTGTGATGTAAAAATATGATAGGGAATTTCCGTTTGTTGGGGGAATGTAACTACATATTGAGACGGGCGCTGGGTCACGTGGTAGTTTTCTTTATTATTTATATTATATCATGAGTAATAAATATACTCACCCCAATAGCCTTCTAGTGCTATGTAAGTGACCCCGCACACAGCCGTAGTCCCCAACAAAAAATTAATGTCAAAGTCCAGGCTGGACAAGGCCAAATAGACAGTTTTATTGAACACAACCGTAGAGATATATGTCACAGGCAGACTAGATTATGGCGCCAACTAGATACTCCTTAGTGTTGCAGGTTGCAATCGGAACAATGTCGAGGCCAGTTTCATCCATTTAATAAAGTTCAAACACGGGCTTTTACCGCTAGCAATAAACTCGATCGATGGGCTGCGCTCGCGACGAAAGCATTATGCCCTATCTATGCCTAATGTTAAATTAACACAAGAAAAGTTATTAATATTTTTTTTAATATATAAATTTTAAATTATGTTTAGATATCAATAGTTAAAAGTTGACTAGGCCTACTACAAAACTAGTCCATTTAAATTAAATTTAAGTTTGTTCATGCGCGTGCTCACACATGAAAGCTCCTATATCGACTCTCGTGACGTCGACATTTTTAAAAACGAGCGGCATTTCTGACAGGCAAACGCCAGCTTACCCTCACTAGTTATGAAACCAGATCGATAGAAGGTGATGTCAGGGCTAAATATAGCTATCTAGAAAAGCGTAAAAAAAAAAAAAATATATATATATATATATATATATATATATATATATATATATATATATATATATATATATATATATATATATATATGTATAAACAAACACACCAACACACTACCAGTCCATTACAACAACACACAACACCAAGCAAACCAAAAGCAATACCACCCACACCACATCGCTTATACATTGTAGCCGTATGGCTGGCACGACAGTAGTAGTTAGGTTAGACGTCACCCTACAACACCCATAGACCAGCTAACACCTCTTTGTCAATATATATATAAAATGTATCTAGTGCTTTTTCTTTTATATATATATATATATATATATATATATATATATATATATATATATATATATATATATATATATATATATATATAGTCTAACTGTTGTAATATATGTATAACTGTTGTAACATATATGTCTAACTATTGTAATATATGTCTATATATATGAATAACTAAATATTGTCTACCTGTTGTAATATAAATATCGTCTATATGTATAACTTAATATTGTAATATATGTAAATATATGTATAACTAAATATTGTAATACACAACAGATAACACAACAACAATTAAACTAATATAGGACGCAAGCTGAGCGTCAGAGGAAGTCACCCCGGCTAAAATATATCGCTATATAAAAAGTCATGCGCCGCCGCCTGCCGCACCGACGCCTGAAATCGAACGGAGTATTTTGTTATATAAAAGTCATGCGCCGCCACCTGAAAACGCCTCGTAGCGTACATGACATACTACTAGCAGACCTTCCAGAAATCGCTGTCAGTGGGCAGAACATTGAAAGGCAAGACAGGATAAGTATCTGGGAGTAACATTTGTTCGTGGGCTATCATTCAAGTATTATGTCGAACTGATCATAATGAAGAGCAAGCGAGGACTGGCAGTTTTAAAAACTATGGCTGGAACGCATTCAAAATGAAGGGATGCGAGTAGTTTTGGGATGTACGCGTGATGCCCCCATTGTGACAATGAGATACACACTCGGATTGCTGTCTATTAGATATGCAACGGCCCAAGCACAAGCCTATATGCAGGTAACCACCGACAAAGGACACCCCTGCATGAGAATGTGGCTGACATGAAAGGAGAAATAATCAAGAAGGGGATGTCAAGGATGGCACAGACAGAGGCTAAGATTAGTCAGGTGTCCAGGGTTGAAAATGTGTCCAAAGGGAAGAGTGGCGTAAGTCAGGGGAGACCTGGATAAACTACCACCAGGTCATCATTGACTTTTGCAGAGCGTAAAGATCTTGGAGCAATGGAAAAGCAGAGCTGGAGATTGATCAGCTGATAAGTGATCATGCTGGGGATGATGACGCCATTGTGTACACTGATGGGTCTGTAGTTCGTGGTGAGAAATCAGGATGGGGCATCTCTGCGAGAATAAAGGGCACGGTCGTCGCTGAACAGAGGTGAACCTACATGACAACAACCTCCAGCCTGAGAATGGAGGTAGAGGCAGTTACTGCAGCAATGACATGGCTGTCTCAAACTCCATCAACAGGGGCAGTTATTTTATCAGACTCTCAAGCCATGCTTCCGAAATTTCAGAATGGATGGCCGCGGTAGGAACGGAAAATAGAAGCTTCAAGTCTTCAAGAACTGGTGTGGATCTACTGTCCTGGTCATTCAGGAGTACGGGGCAATGAAAGCTGGCAGACTGGCCTCGAGAGCTCCCATGGTGGGGACACAGGACATGGATAAGGGAGAGATACATCTAAGGGCTATTAATGATCGCCTGCTGGGTAATGACACTGCAATGGATGAATCAACAAGGCTGAGGCTGTTGGAGTTTGGCATAAAACGTAGGACACATAGAAATGGACGTGAGAGAAGATGCATCCGTCATAGGTACAACCAATGTGCCACAGGTACAATTAGCATTCATACTCTTCGACATTTGCTGATGGTGACTGAGCACTTATGGATTTGCCCGGAGTGATGTGAAGTCGAATCTGATTAACAATAACAATCACAGATGTGTAATGTTTGTCAAAGATTGCCTTCCATTAGCTCTGCAATAGGTGTCCACCAGTGGCCAAAACTCAAGAGTATCTAATAAAGATCTTCAAAGGTGTCTACCTTCACACAAGATTACTTTTGGCAAAGTTGTAGATAGAAGGATAATGAAGCGTCTATCTCAAGGGAGTTTCACAAGATATTTTCAGAAGTTAAAAATAATTCTGCATAGGGCAGAGCACTATTAACATATATGTGATCAGTAGCCTTTTGTGAAGCATTAAGCAATGGTTTTAGATCGTTCGACCCAGCCTCATGAATTGGGTTCCAGAGCAATTCTGGGAAGGTTAAGACGGCCGGCGTGATGCTGACCACATCACCCCTAGTGTGCTGATGGTCAAGAAATATGGGAATAACACCATATTCCCTTATGACTCAATAGGTGTGTAACGGGATCCTTTTAGCCCGTTCAAGCCCCAGCTGGTGTAAATCCAGCGAAATTCGTTTTATAAGTATTTACTCATAGATGTAGATACATGTATAGATGTATATATATATATATATTTATATATATATATATATATATATATATATATATATATATATATATATATATATATATATATATATATATATATATATATATATATATATATATATACATATATATACTCTTGCTCATACGTTTTCTTTCATACCGATAATAACTGAATACACTACGATTGTTTTGTTTTACAATAGCAAGTAACATATTAACAAATCAATTAGTCTTGACAAGTTAAGATAGCGATGGAATGATAGTGAATTTTAGATGTAAATAAAATTGTCTTCACTGAGACTTGGGTTGAGGATTTTATAAAAACAATTGTCTTCTTGTTATTTGCTTAATAAACTTTGCTGGTCTAAGTGAGTCCTGCAGCCGTGATTTCGTCAATTCTTCTGTGATACGGGCTCTTCTCCACACAACTCGTCCAATGTAGGTTTTTAGTGTTGATTCCCTGCTGTTAACTCACAGCTAGTGGCGTAGGAACTTTAAACTTGCAGCTTAGGACCATGTACAGTCTGATAGCTTCGTTACACGAGCTTTTGACAAAATAAAAGAACAAATGCCTAAGCAAAGTACATTTGTGGGTTGCAAATTAACAGACGCATTGTCTCGCTGTCCAGCTACCAATGTTAGCCTCTGTGAATAATTATTCTCCCTGAGTATACACATTATAACTCTTTGATTATGTCCTGAATATGATTAGAAATTACCGTTATTCTTCTGGTTATTGAACTGGGATAATATGTGCTTAGACAGTGTGACTGCAATGATTTGCCTGAATTACAATTAACAAGGTACATATACTGTATGTCACAAAATGATATTATACACTTTAGGTAGATGTGACGTAATCATCATTCATCACTGTTCTATTCGAAGTCTGGGGTTGCTGCTGCTTTCGAGTTTTTGATTGAATTAGCTAAAACCAAACACCAGCGCTTGCTGTAATGGTTTATGAATATCCTATTTTCACATGTTGAGGTTGCCAGCCTCATTTATAACCACTTAACAAGGAAATAAATGATTACATTTTCCCAAAAGTAACTTTTGGGAACACAATCTACTGGCACAGTTAGAATAGACACAGCAAGTTGATGGTTTCGAATCACATGGTCTGGGAAATTTTTATTTTTCTCTTAAGACGGGTGATGTTATTCTTTAGGTCTCCAGTCCTTGTATTTAAAAATGCGGGTTTACTTTTAAGTTTTAAAGTTGCCCAAATACTCTTTCCTGGTCCTTTAAGTTTCCATATTGGTATTTACACCTGCGGGTTTCAAAGTAGCCCAAATACTTCGGTATTTCACTTATAATTTTAATTTTGGAAACCTTTGTCTGATCGTTCTCTCTGGCTCTGGTGAATTGCTAGCTTGACGTGGCGATGTAGTCTAATTTGTGACTCCGATTTTGCTAGAATATATTTCTATTTCTCAGTTCAAATTCCAGATTGTACTTCCGACGAATTTGCCAATGAAAGTCAAAGTCTATTCCAGCTCTCACAATACGCCAATAGTAAACTCTTTAGAACTAAAAGGGTCGGGGTGTTAAATCATATTATCTTCCTCGTGTTTTGAAATATCACATTTTAAAATTCCAACGCGTGATCACTTTCTTGTACGACAGTAATACTTCCGATTGCATCTTTATGCAAACTCATAAACTAATCTGTGAATATTTCCTGTCTTGATGCTTTCCCACAATATTGTTTCCAAAGACGCATTATCGGTAATATTGAAATAAATATGGGCCAGCGGAAACGATTACGTCTTATCACCTGTGTTTAGCGTAAATCACTCAGACGGATTTCTCAGACAAACAATATGGCCTTCTTTTAATCGATCGTGCGCTACCATCTTGTGTCAATAAAGATCGACTTCATCAAACGTGACTAGACGACTTAGGTGATCAATTATTCGCTGACTTGCCTAATTAGCTTACGACGATTCTCTTGGCGAAACGTACACAAGTCTGGGAGCGGCTAGAGCAGAATATACATGCATAAAATATGTCAAAGCATAGGACAATCGGTGAGGGAAATGAAGAAAAGAAGTTATATTGCCGGAGAGGATGAAAGTTATAAAAGTGCTCAACTGATTCCTCACAATCATTACGGAACTACATATGAGCTGAGCTAGCTGGGACCGATTTCTTATGTTGAAATAACTACTGTTGAGCTGAGCTAACTGGGACAGATTTATATTGTTGACAGCACTACAGATGGGGTGAAATAACTGCGTCATATCTGTAATGTTGATCGAACTACAGATGAATGCCCGGGACAGATTTGTAATGTTGACCGACCTACAGATGATCTGAGCTAACTTGGACATATTTATATTGTTAACTGAACTACAGATGGTGTCGTGAAACGAGAGTGTGTAAACCCACTTCTTAGTTAAATCCCTATGTCGAGATACAAATATCCCTCAACCAATAAACGAGCAACGTTCACCAGTCTCTGAGACAGAATAAATATAGCCATAAGCTCTGTTTTCGGAACTCGGTTGGGGGCCATCTTGTCTCCCAATATGGCGAAAAACCGAATATAAATTAGGCATAAGCCCTGTTTTTCGGATGTCGGCCTAAGTCATGGATTGTACGGCGGATGGCAGTACTAAACCGCATATAACCAATAAGCTTGCCACGCCGAGAACCAACCAAAACCATTCCTTAAGCAGTAAAAGTTACCTCATCTACCTATATATACGAGAGAGATTTATACAAAATCACGCCACACCAACACGAAGCCAGCTAGACGACAGACTGAAGAAGAGAAGCTGTCAGGCTGATTTATTGCTCACCTGCATTGACCGGGAACTTTTACTTCACTCAAGTCGACTGGCTTGTTTAAATCTTAGAGGGTAAATATATTTACTATAAACTTGTAGAAAAATAGCCCTACAGCAGATATATATAATGTTGGTATTTGTTGTGTGTCATTTATACTACCTACACCTGTATAAATTTAATATAAATTGTTTCACTATGAATGTATCAGGTTACTGATTGTTTCTTGGGGAATTAGGTATAATGACTGTATTTCCTGATATGATTGACGAAGACAAAAACCAACTGAAATATAACCAAAACAGTCCTTGTTAGGACTCAATCTATTGTCTCAGATAACTCCAACCTGAAATATAACGAAAAACAGTCCTTCTTAGGACTCACATAACGTCAATCTATTGTATCGTATAACTCCAATCTATTGTCTCCTATAACTCCAACCTGAAATATAACCAAACAGTCCTCGTCTCATATAACTCCTATTATCAGAACACAACAATATTGTTAGGATATATGTTACCAGCCAGTATAGCACGTGTCAGAGAGGGCCTGGTATATTATAGGGGGAAGGAAATGGTTGTATCACACCTAGGTGTACATATTATTGGATGTATTCATGTATTGAATTTATATTATTGGATGTATTCATGTATTGAATTTATATTATTGGATGTATCCATGTATTAATTTATCAGAAAGAATGTTTTGCAAGTAGACACCTGTCTTGTCTCGCTATTGCTAACTCATACTGAGCCATGTTGTCATTCATCCAATATGCAGACACCGGAGACACGCTCATCTCATACACACTAGAAATAGGTGGGCTTGATGACAGAAATTAGCCCCTATTTTTACTTGTTACAGGTTTTATTCGTGTCATCAAACCTGAGGTCGTATTTCCAGTCAATCCAGCTCTCTGGAACTTCGCAGGAGCACAGTGATTGCACAGGAGCTACATTTTTAGTCCCCCTCAGTCTTGGGTGGGCTAACGAAACAATCATCAGCGGGTGTTGTGTGCAAGAAATTAAGGAGAGAACTGTTTCAAGAGATGAGTACACATTAGTACCATTTCTGTCAGCAATTGTGAGCATTTAACTGTCAAGGACGAAAAATGAGTAGCATAGCAAGAGAGGAAAATAACAGCATAGCTGATAAATTTTATATACTTAATAACTAGCACAGCTGACATAAATTTGCTTCCTATAATTGGAAAACTTGTTGTAATATATATATCGGTAGACACAAGAGGAAACAAAAAACACACATGGATCTTCATTTCAGCTAGTAGTAATTATAACGACACATCGGTACACTAGCAATAATAGATATACTTGAATAAACTTACGACGTGACAGCCAAACATCCAGCTAGCAGTCCTTCACAGAAATAAACCTTTTCATGGTTAATACAGGTGCCCACCCCCCGCTAAATCTAAAAAAAAAGGACAGAGATAACAGTCCAGCGGTCAAAATATTATAAAAATCTACACAATATGCCCTGACTTATAACCGAGAGATCACACCTCTTGTCAGGTTTTGACGTGATGTCCAATATCGGAAATAAGTGAGAAAAAAAAACAAACAAAAAAACTTAGCAATATGATACTTTAAGCAGCAGAGGGAGCCGCGCTGCTGTAATGGCTCAAGCGTTGTACTGGCGACCAGGTTTTCATGGTTCAAACCCGGGCGTCAGCGTTTAAAGGAATGTTTACGACCGGAAATTTGACTGAATAACCTGAACGGCTCCTGCACATAAATCCCGTGAGGATGGATAGGTGCGAAGCTCCTGACCGGGTTGGAAGGAAAGTCCACTGACCCTCCATCCCAGCCTCGCAATGAGATGTCATTGGGCCAAAAGAGCTGGAAAGCTTGAGTGCCGCTGGTTAGAGAAAAAAAAAGCAACAGAGATAAAGATGTTAGGGGAAACCAACGAACTTTTTTTTTCGAAGGGGAACAATTCAACTATTAATAAGAGAATCAAACTAAATAACAGATTATCATTTTTCATTTATTGTTTATCAAATCAGTTTACATATTTATTTAAGGCACAAAAGAATCTCTTATTTTTATTAATACATTTGTTAAGTTGTTTAAAAAACTTGTGTTTACCATGTTTAGAAATAAAATGCTTTAATTAATATGGAGTTTGATGCGCAAGTTAAAGAAGTGAACACTTATTTCCTCTGAAAATTTCAACGATAATCCTATAAACCTATGTTCGTTGCAGTCGCAGATGTGCACATCGAAATGTTTCATCGGTGCCAAATAGCGCACATCGACAATCCTTTAAACACATTTTCTGACTTGGTTGGTTCTCTCCTATCCCGGGGACCAGAGTGGCTAAGAGACTTGACGTTCACATCTAATTCTAAAGACACCTGGGTCGGTTCCCAGTACAGGGAATATTCTTGATGGAATTTTTTCAGAACCACTTTGTACTAATAATGTCTTACTTCCCCCTCATTCCCTGAGTAGTGAGATCGGATGGCTAGCCTTATTGGATCAGGGCGAAAAAATAGTAGGTACAAGTTTCGCACGTTAAAAATTACTCGGCAGGTGGAAATCGTAAAGAGTAGGCCATACGGTCTCTGCCGAGCCAGAGTTTACACAATTAAGAAAACCTACCGGATACAACAATATTTATAGAATGTGTGATTTCTGTATACACACATTGGGATGCTCGCCGATGCTTTGGAGTTCGTGCACTGTGCCGAGATTCTCCTTGTGAGCTAAAGGAGGAGATCGGACCACTGATGGAGTTTTCCGTGTACAATGTAGATGGTCCTTAAAACAAAACAAACAAACATCTTCTACCTTGGTGTGTAGAGGTTAGCCAGAGAGAGCGCCATGTTATCCTGTAAGCTGTATATCTTTTGGCCTGGTTTCAATCCAGTCCTCGGTCCATCAGGGATTGTCTAATGTTGTTCTCCTAGCGAATTCTGGGTCGTCCTGGAGATCTTGATCCCTGGCTATTGGTTTCCCATATGTGTCGTGGTAGCCTGTGACGGCTACCCTCCCCTTAGCTCTACAGTAATGGTCCAACAGTGGCCAAAACTCAAGAGTATCTAACATGGGTCGTCAAAGGTGTCTACCTTCACACAAGATTAATCTTGGCAGTGTTGTAGATAGAAGAGTAATGTCGCTTCAATTCCAAGGGAGTATTTATAAGATATTCCCGAAGTCAAGAACAATGCTGTATTGGCAGGGCAATTGTTAACATATATAGGTTCGCCGCCTTTTATGAAGAATTAAGCACAGGTTTTAGCTCGTTCAAGCCCCCAGTTGGTGTAAATCTAGCGAAATTCTTTTCTAAGAATTAGCTCTATAAATGTAAATATATGTCTAAGTGTAAATATATATTAAAGAGTCTTCCACATACGTTTGCTTTTATACATATAATAACCGAATCAATCGTGATTGTTGTGTTATAAAACAACATGTAACAAATTTAATAATAAATTAGTTTTCACAGGTTGAAATGATGGTGAATGTTTGATGACAGTGTTATCTTCATAGAGACTGGACAGAGGAATGTTAATGTTCTTTGCTGTTGCCTTTTGTTAAGAACTTAGCTTAGCATAGATGACTACTGCAGCCGTGGTTTCGACAGTAATGATGACACTTCACAGTCTGATAGCTTTGTTCTACGAACAGTCTAATAGCTTCGTTCAACGAACCGTCTGAAAACTTCGTTCTAGTAACCAGAAGCAACTTTTCCGAACACAGTTTTCTGGCACAGTTTAGAATGGACACAGGCAACTTAGGTTTGATGCTTCGAATCACTTGGTCTGGAAATGTTGTCTTCCTCTTATGACTAGTGATCAGATTCCTTAGGACTCCAGTCTTGATATTTATAAATGCGGATCTACTTTTTTTAAGTTTTTAAGATGCCCAAATACTTCGATCCTGGTCCTCTAAGTTTCCTGTCTTTGTATTTATAAATGCGGGTTTACTTTTGAAGTTTTAAAGTTGCCCTAATACTCTGATCATTCACTTATAATTGTGGAATCCTTTGTCCGCTCCTTCCCTTTCTGGCTCAGGTGAATTGCTAGCCTGACAGGGCGATGCAGTCTGATCTGTGACTCCGATTTTGCTAGATTATATTTCCAATTCTCAGTTCAAAAATCAAGATAGTAATTCCGACGAATTTGTCAATGAGCAACATTGTGTATTTCGGCTCTCACTTTACACCAATCCAATCTCTTTTGCACTAAATGAGTAGGGGTGTTTAAATAATAATACGCCCGCGTGTTTTAAAATATTACATTTAAAAATTCCATCGCGTGACTTTTTTTCTAATAATGCTGTAATACTTCTGCTTGCATCTTTATGCTAAACTCATAACCAATGTCAGTGCATTCATTCTTGACTAATACTTTCCGCCCAGATTGTCTCTTCTGCCATGTAATCTGTAATAATTACACAGTGATGTCCCGCCGAAGCAATTATCTAATTATAACGTGTGTTTTCGCCCATCCATGAGACGGATTTCTTTGGCAGACAATATGGCGTTCTATTGATCTATCGTACGAGACCATATCGTGTCCACAGAGTTCGACTCCTAACAAAGGTAGCTAGGTGACTCAAGTGATAAACGTATTACCGTTGACCTTGTAATCAACCTGGTATTATAACAATTCACCTTTATAGCAAAAATATGAATGAAGGTGCATAAAATATGCCTAATAAAAGGCGGATGAAGGAGCGAGAGAGGGGCTCAAAAGTACATATACAAACGTTTTGTCACATAGCCGTTCTTCTCAAAATCTACAGACGTGACTAAACCGTTGTAACTGGGACTGTTCCACTCGGGTCTGAACAAACTGTATTACAAAACATCACAGAATACGGGTCTACGACCTGCTCTATTGTAAATACGCACAGACATAAATTTGACAATGAAGAGAAACATCAGTTACAGAAAAACACATTCGTAATGAAGTTTTTGTTTTTGGATATATCACAACTTTATTTACTGACTTTCGTAATTTACAGGTGAGTCCTCCAAACACCAAGAGATGTTTAACCCGACAGCTACTACATTCATGTCTTCTAAGATACTGTGTTGTTCTAACGTCGATAAGTTGATTCTCTACTTACATGATTTAGAAAGTAGCCCATATTCATTAAGGTGACAATGCTGCATACAAGCATATTATTTGTTTCTCTAGAACTGGAGGAATGTTCTACCTAGTTCTACAAACTCCACCCCAGAAAGTCACTGTTAATAGAATAAATAGACGTCAGAATAAATAGCATAGACTTACGTATCGACATATGGGATTTTAAGTACCTGTAGAGCAGATGTTTCTGGGATAGAGCCTGGATATGACTACCACATGGAGATAAAGAAACATTTGCCAGGGTTTCGCAGAGTATTTGGTAAATAACTTTGAGGTGGGCCAAAGGTCTGGAAATATAAGCAATCGTCTTATATACATTTTTTCTCTCTTCTAACTTTCATAATACGTTATTTTCAGTGCCAATATGGATTCGACATTAGCGGTAAATGAACACCACATATATTGTTCTCATCTACGAAAGACAGCGATTCTCACAAAGTGAAGTAGCTGCCGAATTCCCTATGAATCCAGACTTTTGGGCCACACTGTATATAAACCAACTGAAATATTCCAAAAGTAGTACTAGTATAAGTGAGAAATAAAGTTGTGGAATGAAGAGAGAGCAACGAGTTCTTAATCTAATCCCGAGCAAGAAAACAAACAAACAAACTGGAGTCTAAAATGATATGAGAAGTGTCTCTTTTAGAAAATGTATCAAGAATAAAACTGTTTGTTGACTAATTCATTTGAATGCATTCTAATAATTTTTTTTTTTATTTCTTTACTAAAAAATGTTGTTATGTACCAAATATTGTTGTCTTTATGACACATTAATTAATCTGTTTGTGACGTTAGTCGTATTCATTCGTTTCATTTTATCCATATATCAACGTTATTGTCGTCTGACTTCAGTTCTTGAGATGGTTATTATGTCACATAGTCTATAGACTATAGGTAAACTTAGGCCTATGTAACTTCAAGAGTTAATTGGTATAGCAAATCTCTTTTCCCAAGAAACTATGTTCTACAATGATAGTTTGTTCCTGATCATAATGATGAATAGCACTAAAATATGATACATTTATATTACACAAATAGATAAAGTGAGTGTTCGACTGGCCAAGCAGTCAGAGCGCTTTCCTCTGAGGCACAACTACCTGGATTTGGGGCTAAATCCTGACGGTGGCACATTCAAGTTTACCCAGCTGTAAATGGACACTCGACTGTGCTCCTGAGCTTGGGAAAAAAAGGCATCGCGGAAGTGAACGGTTCACCTAACTTGATAAAAGCTGAACCTTTCATGGTGAAGCTTCTAACACTTCAATTCCCTATGGCAATCTTTGACACGTGAGTGGCTTTATCTTTGTAATAGATCAAACAATTAATATGATCACTGTTATCATCTTTTGGCTGTGGGGCTGGTTGTGATAAGTTTTTATACAAGCAACAATCACACACATAGCAGATGTGGGGCTGGTTGTGATAAGTTTTTATACAAGCGACAATCACACACATAGCAGATGTGGGGCTGGTTGTGATAAGTTTTTATACAAGCGACAATCACACACATAGCAGATGTGGGGCTGGTTGTGATAAGTTTTTATACAAGCGACAATCACACACATAGCAAATGTGGGGCTAGTTGTGACAAGTTTTTATACAAGCGACAATCACACACATAGCAGATGTGGGGCTGGTTGTGATAAGTTTTTATACAAGCAACAATCACTCACATAGCAGATGTGGGGCTAGTTGTGATAAGTTTTTATACAAGCAACAATCACTCACATAACAGATGTGGGGCTAGTTGTGATAGGTTTTTATACAAGCAACAATTTCTCACATAGCAGATGTGGGGCTAGTTGTGATAAGTTTTTATACAAGCAACAATCACTCACATAGCAGATGTGGGGCTAGTTGTGATAAGTTTTTATACAAGCAACAATCACTCACATAGCAGATGTGCGGCTAGTTGTGATAAGTTTTTATACAATCAGCAATCACTCACATAGCAGATATGCGGCTAGTTGTGATAAGTTTTTATACAAACAGCAATCACTCACATAGCAGATGTGCGGCTAGTTGTGATAAGCTTTTATACAAGCAGCAATCACTCACATAGCAGATGTGCGGCTAGTTGTGATAAGTTTTTATACAAGCAACAATTTCTCACATAGCAGATGTGGGGCTAGTTGTGATAAGTTTTTATACAAGCAACAATCACTCACATAGCAGATGTGCGGCTAGTTGTGATAAGTTTTTATACAAGCAACAATCACTCACATAGCAGATGTGCGGCTAGTTGTGATAAGTTTTTATACAAGCAACAATCACTCACATAGCAGATGTGTAGATCATATCAAGAATTTGGTTTGGTTTTTGTCTGATTTTATTACACATGGACGACTCCATCAGTGCTCCGATCTCCTCCCCTAGATAACACAAGGATGATCTCAGCACAGTGCACAAACTCCGTAGCGCCATCGTGAATCCCAATAAGTGTATGTAGGAATCACACATTTTATAATTATATTTGGTGGGTAGGTTTCTAATTTTTATTTAAATTTTACCAGGACAGCCTACTCTTTACGATTTCCTACTGTCATAAGATTTTTAAATTTGCACAACTTGCACACGGCACCTCATATTTCTTCGTGGCCATGGAAAACTCATCCAAAGGTCAATGTTTACATAACTTTTACACTTCAGTTCACTTTAATTCGCCAGTCCATCACTGAGGGACTATTTGGATCACCAAACGTAATGGTCCCACATTTGATTCCAGGTGAAAGGCTAACGACTGCGTTTGCTCAAGATGGGAGTAATCCTTTAAAATTCTGAAGAATAAAAGACTTGCATATTCGAGGTGCGGAAAAATCACGAAATAGTCAGTCATGACGGCTGAATTGCGACGAGTCATAGTCTGATAACGACGATTGAAGTACGTGGGATAGGCAAGGCAGATAATCTGCAATCTGGCAGGACATGCTGAAGTGTGAGTGACGTAACTTTAGAAAGTAATAATCGAATGTTTACAGCCCAATTTGAGAAAAGTGACGTTTGAAATGTTGCTCTAGATAAGTCATGCAAAATATTTTATCATAAATTTAAACGTTCAAATAAGATTGGTTGATACCTTGAGGCGAGAATAACAATTGTGTCGATTGGGCGTTTGTCCCAACAACCTGGACGAGCGGGGGTAGAAAACGTGCAATATAATCTGACATTTGTTGGCAAGTCTAGTTCACTGTGAGAATCGCTTGCCAAGACCACAATCAGACCTCGCCAGAGCCTAGAATCAAGATTCTTATTTCGGAACAGTACCATTGTTTGAGCACTTTTTAGGACTTCAGAGCCCAGAATAAACTGTACCATTTAACAAGGACACCAGGGAATATGAGAAATCTAATACACGGATGTAGGATAAAGAGAGAGGGATAGTACCTCACGGTGAGAGACAGCCATGTCCTTTTTAGGATAGTCAGGATCCTATTTGGTTCTCCTCTCTTTATCTAGCTCATGTATGGCTCCTCGAATACTGCTTGTGTACGGCGGTGGCCACATCCCGGGCAACAGTCTTGGCTGACTGGCTAAACTACATGGGTGGAGTAGGAGCAATCTTACTCAAGGGAATGTCCATCCCTAATACACAAAGACTGAGACGGTGAGTGAGGCGGAGGAATCTGAGAAGATCAACGGCTCGCAAAGCGAAACAGCAAAGTGTGTGGCGCACAAGAGGCATGTAGGACATAGAAAAAGACAATGGCTAGCCACCGTGGAAGAGATTGGGGCCTTACCCCGTACTTCCTACAGAACATAATGGGATCACAACAACAAGATAAGAACCGATATGTAGAGAACTCTCTGTCCCCTGGGGAAGAATCTACTGTACAAATTAACAGTGAAGAGGCAACTCCTCTAATAAGTAAGGAAGTACATAATGACGAGTGTTCCTTAAATTCTGTTGAAAGGGACCATTCTGAGAAAGACCACCTAAAAACTAGTAGGAGAAGCCTAAAAATAGGAACTTGGAATGTTAGAACTCTAAACGGAGAAGGAAAGCTTGACAATCTTATATTAGAGGCATCAGACATGAAACTCGATATACTGGGAGTTGCAGAGGCAAGACTTTTGGATACAGGCTACATAACAAGAGACCAGTACACGCTTATACACTCAGGAGGAGAAAAACATGAAAAAGGGTAGGAATGTTGATAAAGAAGGAGTTAAAAAAATACGTATGTGGATACTGGACACACAATGACAGAATGATGTTACTAAAGATGAGAGCAAAGCCATTCGACATATCAATCTTACAAACTTATGCACCAACTAAAGATCACAGCGAGAAAGAAATAGAAGAATACTATGAAGAGCTACAACACACACTTAAACCAGTCAAATCTACAGATGTGTTGATAGTAATGGGTGATATGAATGCAAAAGTAGGAAAAGGAAAATACAAGAAAATAGTAGGACAGTATGGATTAGGGACAAGAAATGATAGAGGAGACAGACTTATCCAGTTCTGTGAAGAAAACCAGCTGGTCATATGTAACACCTTTTTTGAACACCACCCAAGGAAATTATACACATGGAAAAGCCCAGGAGATGTAACACGAAATCAAATCGACTATATCATGATAAAACATAGATTTAAGAACAGTGTCACAAGTGCAATGACATATCCTGGCGCCGACATAAATTCAGATCACAATCCAGTCGTCATCAAAGTAAATATAAAGCTGAAAAGAGCAGGAAACAGAAGACAGCAGGAACCCCAGATAGAAATATCAGCGCTGAAACAACCAGATATAAAACAGAAATATTTAATCGATGTCAAAAATAAATATCAACAGTTATTGACAGATAGCATGGAGCAGTATAGAAGAGAAAACCCAGAAGAAAAAGCAACCGCAAAATGGGAATGCTTAAAAACAAGCATACAATCAGCAAATGCAAATTTACCTAAAAAGGAGTCTAAGAAAAATCAAATTTGGATGACAGATGACATCTTGAATAAAATGGCAGAAAGAAAGAAAGCAAAAAACACTACAGAATATAAAACAATAGACAATGACATACGTACTATGTGTAGAGAAGCAAAAGAACGGTGGATAGCAACAAAATGCAAGGAAATAGAAGACTTGGAAGCAAAGCACATGACAAGAGATATGCATGAAGAAATAAAGAAATTATCAAATCGGTCGCGGTTTGCACAAGGAGGAAGCTGTATCAAGAACAAAAATGGTGTAATATTACTTGATGAGAAAGACATATCAAACATATGGGCAGAATACGTAAAAGAACTATTCGAGGACAACAGAGGTAAAAAACGATCACCAGATTCTAATGAAGGCCCAAACATTCTCAGATCAGAAGTAGAGAATGCCATTCATATGATACAAAAAGGAAAATCAGCAGGCACGGATAACATAAAAATTGAAATGATAGAAGCTCTGGAGAGCTGTGGTATAGATACAATCACAGAAATATGCAACGATATATACAATACAGGATATATACCACACGACATGAAGACATCAGTTTTCATAACATTGCCCAAAAAACCAAATGCAACAGAATGTTCAGACTTCAGAACAATCAGCCTGATGAGTCATGCAATTAAGATACTGCTCCAAATCATACAGGAAAGAATAAAACGTAAAGTAGACAGCGAAATCCAAGAAGAACAGTTTGGTTTTAGACGGAACAGTGGAACAAGAGAGGCAATATTTTGCCTAAGAATATTAGCAGAAAAATATACAGAGGTCCAAAAAAGTATGTATGTGCTTCATTGACTATAAGAAGGCTTTTGACAGAGTCCATCATGAGAAAATAATTGAATGCCTCAAAGACATAGGTATTGATGGAAAAGATATAAGAATACTCAGTAACCTTTATTGGGAGCTAACTGCCACAGTAAGATCGGGAAGGAATTATTCACCATACATAGACATAAAAAGAGGTGTCAGACAAAGTTGTGTGCTGTCCCCCTGCCTATTTAATTTATACACCGAAAAAATTTTCAAACAGATACAGGAAATACCGGGACTGAAAATCAGTGGAAGGTCAATAAACAACCTTAGATATGCAGATGATACCGTGTTGTTAGCTGAAAGCGAACAGGAGTTACAAGAACTAGTGAAGCAAGTGAACAGTATAAGTCATGAATATGAACTCGACATTAATATTGAGAAAACAAAAACTATGATAATTAGCAAAACAGACGATAAACCCACATTAAAGATAAGCGTAAATGGGAAAATCCTGGAACAAGTCAAGAGCTACGTATATCTTGGTCATATAATAACAGAAGATGGCAGATGTGAAACAGAAATCAAGAAGAGAATAGGAATGGCCAAAGCTACATTCAACAACATGAAACATATACAGACATCCAAACAGTTATCTCACAAATTAAAACTGAGAATCATAAAGTGTTATATATATTCTGCATTTCTGTATGGTGCAGAAACGTGGACGATGAATAAGCATTTTGAAGAAAGAATTGAGGCTCTTGAAATGTGGATATATAGAAGAATGGGGCGTATCTCATGGAAAGAGATGAAAACAAATAAGGAGGTCCTAGAAAATCTAGGTATGAAAAGAGAACTAATGAGGGAGATCAAAGTTCGGCAGCTAAAATACTTTGGCCACATAAAAAGGCATAACACCTTGCAGAAGACCATAACAGAAGGGAGAGTTGAAGGCAAACATGCAAGGGGAAGACAGCGCTATAAGTGGGAAGATAACATCAAGAGATGGACAGGAAAGAGTCTATCAGAGTGCACCACCAAGACAAGAGACAGAAGATGTTGGAGATCCATTACAGCCAACCTTCGTTGTGGAGATGGCAGCTGATGATGATGAATACACGGAGTCAAAGTAAGAATTCAGTGTTAAAATAATGACCCCTAAGAACACGTGTAAGAGGCCTGTTCCAGTGCCTGTATTCCTCTGAGCAAACAGTCTGTGAGCGAATATTAACATAAGTTGTGCATTTTACCTTCTATATTTGTCATTACTAACATGTGAACTAATATGTATATATTGCCATGTAAATATTAATATGTGAAAATCGCTATTGGATGTCCAAGTCATTTGAGGCTGGCAACCTCAGCATATAGAATGATGATTTCATGAACCACCACTGCAAGGGCTGGTAACTGCTTTATTGCAAGTTTGTTAAAGAGAACTAAAACCATTGCTAGTCCCAAGTTCCATATGGAGCAGGGAGGGAAATATGAAAGAAATGATTTACATTCTAATTATAATATTTACATTTTCAACCCAGTGTAAATGTCTATGTAAACCTATTCACTTTAAAATAATGAAAGTTTTCAACCTTTTCAACCAGTGTAGATGTAAAGGAAAACATTTTCAATTTTTATTCTGAACATTTTTCATCCAGTGTAGATGTAAAAATGTAAACAAATTATATCTATACTATTAACGTGTTCATTTGAATGTAAAGCAAATATAAGGCTATTCAATTTAAATGTAAAGAAAGTTTTCTCTTAAGGGATTAAGCTTAATTCTGATCGAGGGTAAAGTTTGAGGTAGATGGGATGGTGGAATAGGAAGTTGGGAACACATAAGTATGTGTCGGGAAACGCAATACTCAGGAGAGCGTTTTGTGTCTATTCTTTTACCATACTAGTTGGTGGTACCAGTGCGGGTACTAATCTCTGGAAAAAAGTGAGGGTAAAAGTGGCCTGACGACGAACTAGACACCATCATCAGAGGGTCTTAGAGATGCGGGACTAGCTTGGCAATTACTCCCCGATCTTACTTGGAACGTGCTGCGCCTTTAATCTTTACCAGCGACCTATCTACACAGAACCCAGCGGGAGAAGGAACTACCATTTGGCAGCTAAGTCAAACTTAAAAGCTGATAAGTGACTTCTTACATAAACTGTCATTCCATCACAACAGTGGTGATACTTTTTTTCTGACAAATAATTATTTATTTCTTTAAAACCTTGTTAAAACCTAAGTGATTATTAAATCTGTTATTTGTAAGTATACAAATTTAACGTCGATTTAATCATTTTGGATGTACTGTGTTTGCCTCAGTCAATTTACTAAATACACTCTAAACAGAGCTTTACTAAGAATTCTGCTGAGTAAATCAGGGTGGTAGCTTGAACGAGCTGAAATTAATAGCTGCTTAATTCTTCATAAAAGGCGGCGGATCAGATATAAGTTAACAATTGCCTTGTCCATTGCAGTATTGTTCTTGACTTCTGAAATATCTTATGACAACTCCTTTGAAATAGAAGCATCATTATTCTTCTATCTACAACTCTGCCAAGAGTAATCTTGTATAAAGGTAGACGCATTTGAAGACCCACATTAGTTACTCTTGAGTTTTGGTCACTGTTGGACCACTACTGCAGAGCTAAGTGGAGGCAATCCGTGACTGTCTATAAGTAACATGACTTTATATAAGTGTTTTTGTTTATAAGTAACAAGACTTTATATACGTGTTTCTTTTTTTGTTGATAAGTAACATGACTTTATATAATTATTTCTTTCTTTGTTTAAAAGTAACATGACGTTATACGAGTACAAGTATTCATTTCTTTGTTTATAAGTAACATGGCTTTATATAAGTGTTTCTTTTTTGTTTATAAGTAACATGGCTTTATATAAGTGTTTCTTTTTTGTTTATAAGTAACATGGCTTTATATAAGTGTTTCTTTTTTGTTTATAAGTAACATGGCTTTATATAAGTGTTTCTTTTTTGTTTATAAGTAACATGGCTTTATATAAGTGTTTCTTTTTTGTTTATAAGTAACATGGCTTTATATAGGCCCTAAGTGTTTTTTTGTGTTTATAAGTAATATGACTTTATATAAGTTTTTTCTTTTTTATGTTTATAAGTAACATGACTTTATATACGTGTTTCTTTTATTTTGTTTATAAGTAACATGACTATTGTCACATCATTGAGTTGTACCTTATAGCTTATATTGTTCATTTAGAAGGCTGAAGAAAAAAGTTGCTGTTGAAAGATTTATGTCAAGATGCAAGTAGCATCCCATACACCGTTCATGTAAATAAACATCACCATCATCTGTTACACGTCGTTCTGGTGTAGAGAGTACTACAGTCTGATAGGAAAAGACTCAGAGTATGATGTTTAATGTATTTATAAAACAACCGTGCGTCTGGTGTAGGGTTGTGATCTGAACCTAAAATACGTTCAACGAGATGTTCTATCATCAGTGGCTACACATTCTCTGTTGTCTAGTGCATATAATGTTATATATAGAGATATTAGTTTGAACTGTGTGTGTGTGAGTCTAGTGGTCAAGGCTTGATTAGTATGTGTAGTACGAGTAGATAAAGCGTTTGTTTAATGGCGGGAAAGTTACCTAGTTGGACACCTCCAGCTACCCAGCTATAAATAAATACTTGACTTTGCTCTTGGGGTATGTCAGGCAAATGTGAGGAGGACGGGAACAGTTGGCAGCACCTCAGAAAGCTGTGACCAAGAATAGTCAATTCTCTAACATGTCACTCCCCTACAGTAGTATTTGCTATTGGATTAACGTTAAACTAAGTACATCTAGGTCAAACTATAAATAACAACGGGTATTTCAATATTTACATTTCCTCTACATTTGAACGCAGGTTTTGTGTGGGGTTTTTTTTCATTCGTGTTAATTGTTTATTTCTTTAATATCATGTTACCGTAGTTTATACACACATAATCCCCGTGGGACACATATTTTGTTGTGGTTCTCACAGATTCTTCTTTGATAGTAATTGTTGGCGTTAGCCAGTGAAGGGTAATTTCTTACCTCTCTTTTTCTAGGTGCTTGATGTGGAGAGTTAATTCTGGGGTTGTGTATTCCCGATGTGAGATTGATTTACCTGCGGACTGGATTACTTTACGCGTGACAAGGGTGGGTTCTGCACAACACATCTTTAAGGTTGAACGTGGTTGAAGATCACTGCGTTAAACATTGACATGTGAATGTGAAGAAATTTCGTGTAGTCGCCATTCTTATAAAAAAAAAAGAATTTTATATATAGCTCGTATCTATCTATCTATCTATATATATATATATATATATATATATATATATATATATATATATATATATATATATATATATATATATATATATATATATATATAGATATATATATATATATATATATATATATATATATATATATATATATATATACATATATACATATATATATAACATTAATATATAATATATTTCACATCACCTTTTTTGTAACCAAAATCTGGCAACACAAAATATGTGACAGGATTAATGAACTGAACTTTACATAAACATGCCAAATTATCAAGCATATCTTCAAGATATTGACATCGATCTATTCAAAATATACTGTTACAAATTACGTATTAAGACAAATTGCAAACAATATTTACATATTCTTATTTTTACGAACTCTAGTCACTTATAAGATAATCGTGAAATAACATAACACTTACAAACACTAGTCACATACAAGATAATCGTGAAATTACAAAACACTTACAAACTCTAGTTACACACAAGGTAATCATGGTATTCATAACACTTACAAACATTAGTCACACACAAGACAATCATGAAATTACATAACACTTAAAAACACTAGTCCCACATAAGATAATCGTGAAATTACATAACACTTACAAACACTAGTCACACGCAATATAATCATAGCATACATAACACTTACAAACGCTAGTCATACACAAGATAATCGTGAAATTACATAACACCTACAAACACTAATCACACACACGATAATCGTGACATTACATAACGCTTACAAATACTAGTCACAGACAAGTACAGATGCGTTTTATGTGACAGTTTTGCAAATCTTGACAAACAGGTTTTATGTGACTAATAATTGAGAAGGGAGGACAACGCCGACAGTTGCTGTTTTAGGCTGTTAACTAGCTTCCAAAATCCTGGTAAACTTTTCTTTTACACTTTTCATAATAATAATAATATCATATGTAATGACAGGTTCATATTCAAAGAATTTGGCTTAATAAAATCAACAAATAAAGTCACGAGTAATATTAAGAGAAAATGGTTTGATTCAAAACTACATTTATGAGTTTAATCATGATATTGATCTGAAGAGCCTATTTCTTCTGTAACTCTTCATTTCTAGTACTTTTAAAATATATGTTATTGTTATACAGAATTGACATCATCGCACTCCGGGCAAACCAATAGGTGCTCAGTCTCCATCCAAATGATATGTGTCACCTTGTACAACGTCGGAATTAATCCCTGAACATACAAGACTGACAAGTTGTTCCTTTACTTCGACCAATGAGTATTTATTAGAGAACACTCTTTGAACGTAATCATTATGCCCAGGAATGTCCTATCTACACCCGCCAAAACTAGCATTTACATTGTCACCTGGGAGTACAACACATTTTGAGGAGAGATTATATTTTCCATTAGTTTAGTGACGTCATACATGATCATTGCTGTAAAAGTTAACAACAAAACTTAACGATAACAGTAGAGACTAATAAACAGGTAAAACAAATGTAAAAATCTTGACAGACTGTTGTGATTTACGTTAACATAAAGGTCTAACAGGTTCTTAAATTTTAATTATCAGTGGAAAGCTGCTCACAATAACGTTTTTAAGTAATGTCTGCTGTAGGGAGAACGAGAGTGTAAAAATGAGGACATGTCCACCTTTTGCCGGACGTCTGGTAAACCTACTCTGTTACCAGCTATAAACATAATGAAGGGTGTCTTGGGTTTCATAACGTTGACCACAATCTACATCATTTATATCAAGATTATATGAGTTATGACTAATTTATTTTATGACAGAACAGTGCACCATCTTGATTCAGTGAATTTAGCAGTTGAATGGTTCAAAAACTCTTGGTATTTGTAGCGCGCTTTAAAATAGAGAAAAAAAACAATGTATTTACAGGGTAATCAAAAGCTTCATTAAGGTTGTATTTCCTATGTTGTATGTCTTTGTAATACTTACGTCGGTAAGTGTCTATACGAGCGCTGGTCGTAGACCTGTTAGTCTGGGGTGTTTTGTCATAGAATATTATCAATAGATTGATGACCAGCGTTTTTGAGCGCAGACAGAGCAATGTTGGAAAACGAACAAAGTCAAACCAATCATTGGCATTGACTGGTTGAAGGAAACATAAGTCTATATTACAACGACGCGTGGTCAAGTGCTAAATGTTTTTTTAATGTAACTACAAAATGCAAAGAACGAGTCCAAAATGTACAGCAAATTCCTATTTTGTTATTCAACCTTACATAGTTCAATTGATCGTTTGTAATTTTAGACTCTGGATACAATTAACTAAAAACGGAAATCTTTTACTAATTTGTTTTATTGTTTCTAAATTGAATTGGTGTCCTTTGAAACATTTACCTGCCCTACCTGTACACAGTGAAGCGGAAGGAAATCGTTTGTTATATTTACTTCATGTGTGAATATTGTCTCAGAAAAAAAAAGACGTGATCATCGTTTCCCTGTGCTGGATTAATCATTAAGGGAAATAAGCACGAGCATAGGGAACCAATTGAAGGTGGGCACCACAGAGTTGTTTCCCCTAGCTATCATGCCCTTAATTCTCAACTCTTTCACTGCCACACTCGACTATAGTGGATATTTAAAAAAACTGTCCTTATCTTGTTTGTTCGACTTTAATCTGAATACCTAGAATTCAGTATGTTTGACTCTCTTATTACCGTTTGTCTGTGTGAATGTCAGTGTTTTCTAAGTATTATAAATAAATGTGATCCATATTCTTTTGCAGGGCCGGAATTAATAACACAGAAGGCTCTAGATATTTTGGGACTCCTCTCCAATATTCTGCACGGTAACATTAGAAAAAAACCTAATGCTGATTAGGGTAATCAATCACTTTCGTTTGAACCCATATTGACTCCTGAATCTGTGAGGTGAAATGTTGTATCACATTTCCGAGCAGACATTATGTGGGAGCGACCGGATTAAAAAGTAAATAACCTTGAGATGGCGACTATCGATTATCTTATCACTGATTAAAGTTTCTGTCTGACCAAGTCGTTAACAAAGTTGGCTGGACCGGGTGAATGACAATAACCATTTCAGGTCAGACTTGTTGGAGAATAAGTATTCAACTTTAATGAGATTAACTGTGATAGATTATGAAGTCGCGAGTATAAACATGATCGATAATAAACAGAACTCCGCCTATGCCGGTCCCAAGCCTGGCTGAAAAAGGAGGAAGGTGGCCTGCATGGAGGCCGTAAGGTGGCAGCCCCTCCACCTTGCAAAGGCACAACAGGCCAATCACCTGTTTGCTTTAAACTATGATTAAGAATAATTTAAGAGAGAAAACTGGACTGATTCTAAAGGCGACGAACTGGAACGGACTACGACTTATGGAACTTGGAACACAAGAAGTATAAATGGGAAAGAAGAGGAGCTGGTGGATGAGATGAGGAAAGCAAAACTAGAAATCCTGGCTATAACGGAAACAAAGAAAAAAGGACAAGGAGTCATGGATCTCGCTGGCAACACGCTGCTCTACAGTGGTGTACCCATATCTGAAAGAGCTAAAGGGGGCGTGGGTTGCATTGTGGCCAAAAATCAAAAAGATAGTATCAAGGGATGGAACTTTGTCTCGGAGCACATTATGGTTGTACAACTAAAAGAAGGAGAAACCATAGTCAACCTGGTCATAGTGTATGGGCCAAATGAGGATGAGAGAGCAGAGGTCAAGGAGGAATTCTTTGAGCTACTTCAAAGGACAGTGGATGAATGCCTAGATGAAATTATCATGCTCGGAGATTTTAATGCCAGAGTTGGAAATGACCATGCTAGATGGGGTGGAGTTATCGGAAGATATGGAGAAGATACTCTCAATGACAATGGAAAGCGACTCCTTAGAATCTGCAGTGAGCAGAATCTGATCATTACAAACACAAAGTTCCCCCATAAGCGCATACATGCTTACACTAGATGTGAACCAACAAAGAATGAGAAGTCAGTGATCGACTATGCCATTGTTAGGAGAAGCTCATTCAAATATGTCCGGGATGCTAGAGTCTGGAGGGGGCCAGAGATTGGAAGTGATCACTACCTGCTAACAATCAAAAGAACAACTGAAAGAGTTGCTCAGCCTAGGAACTGCCCAACATCACGCAAGAAACCAAGTAAACGAGCGGGAGAAATGAGCATTAGGACCTACAAGCTGAGAGAGCCAGAAATTAAGACCAGATATCAGGGGCTAATTGCTGCAGCGGTGAGCAACACAGAAGAACGACCTGATGACTTGGAAACCCTCTGGAATAAATTCAAGGATATCATAAAGACAGCTGCTGCAGAAGCATGCGGTGAAGTCCGACTTGGGAACAAGAGAAAGAGGACACCTTGGTGGACAGAGGAAGTCAAAGAGAAAATAAGAGAGAAGAAAATGGCATGGAAACAATACTTAGTAGCTAAAAACACAACAGGACAAATGGAAAAATATAGAGAATATGTGACACTCAGAACAGAAGCAAAGAACAAAGTGCTAGCAGCAAAACAGAAGTCCTGGGAAGAATTTGGAGAAAAGCTAGAAAAAGATGCACAAGAAAACCAGAAATTGTTCTATAAGACCCTAAAAAACATGAGGAAGGAAAAACAATGCCCTCTCAAATTTATAAAGGACAAGCAAGGCAAATTGCTTACTGCCCTGAAGGAAGTAATGGAAAGATGGAAAGAATATTTCTCAGAACTCCTGGATGGTGAGCATGGTAAAACATCAGAAATGATAACCACTAGCACAGAAGAGAAAACCAATGATGGTGAAGATGACATAAAGATGGAAGAACTGAAGGCAGCACTGGAGAAAATCAAGATGGGCAAAGCAGCAGGGCATGATGGTATAACACCAGAAATGGTTAAGTACATGGGAGCATCAGGCGACCTATTACTCTTAAGGGTTCTACAGGCAGCGTGGTACAACAAGACCATACCAAAGGATTGGGAGATTGCCATCATAACACCAATTTTCAAAAAGGGTGACAATCGACAGTGTGGAAACCATAGAGGCATATCCCTTCTCAGTGTCCCTGGTAAAATCTACTCTAGAATCCTAGAGCAGAGACTCCGACGCCTAGCTGAGCCACAATTGAATGAGGTCCAGTGCGGATTCCGAGCAAACCGAAGTACTCAAGACCTAATCTTCACACTCAGACAGCTGAGTGAAAAGGCCCTTGAGTATAAGAGTGAGATCCATCTTTGTTTCATAGATCTGGAAAAGGCGTTTGACAGGGTCTCCTGGAGCAAACTTTGGGACTTTTTGGCATGAAGAACATTCCAGCACCTCTGATTCATGCTATACAGAGCTTCTACAAGTCTTGCAGAAAATCTGTGAGAACAGCAAACCATAAGTCAGAAGAGTTCAGGCCCACCACTGGTTTAAGACAAGGTGATATCCTGTCACCTTATCTTTTCATACTCCTCATGGACGATGTCATTAAGGCATGTAAGGAGAGAACAAGAAAGTATTCAGTGGGGTACTGGAAGATGAGACAGGTCTGTATTTCAGAGCTGGCATTTGCTGATGATGTTGTCCTGATTGCTAAATCAGAGGCACATCTCCAATCCAGCCTGTAAGTCTGGAAGGAAGAGCTGGAGAAGAGAGGGATGGTCATAAGCAGCTCTAAAACAAAATCCATGGTGATATCACGAGAAGAAAGAAGACATCAGATTAAGCTGGGAGAACAGGTCCTGGAGCAGGTCGACCACTTTAAATATCTCGGAGCTATTACAGACCGAAAGGGAGGCATCAACGAAGAGTTGGCCACTCGAAAAGCAGCAGCTGGAAGACTTTTTCAGGCCATAAATCGAGGATTCCTCAGCAAGAGAGAAGTTGGTAAGAAAACGAAGATGGCTGTATACCGCTCCACTTATGTCCCAATCTTGACACATGGATGCGAGTCATGGGCAATGACTACAACCCACAAAAGCCAGATCCAAACCTCAGAAATGAGGTATCTGAGGAAGGTGGTTGAAGTAACAAGAAGAGACATGGTCCGCAACCAGATGATACGTCAAGGCCTAAAATGCCACCCCTGCAGACCCAAGTAGAACAGTCCCAATTAAGATGGTTTGGCCATGTCTGCAGAATGGGAGAAGATCGGCTACCACGACAAGCATGGGAAACAAAGAGCCAGGGATACAGACCCCCAGGACGACCCAGAGTCCGCTGAGAGGACAACATTAGACAATTTTTGAAGGACCGAGGACTAGAATGGAACCAGGCCAGGAGGAAGACAGCCGATAGGACAGTCTGGCGCTCTCTTTTCCAAACCTCTACACCTCACGGTAGAAGGGGAACGACTAAGTAAGTAAGTAAGTACTTTCTAAATCATATAAGTCTAGAATCAACTTATCCAAGTCAGAACAATACTGTATCTTGATGCAATGAATTTTGGTGTTTGGAGGACCACCAGTAAATTACGAAAGTCACAAAATAATGTTGTCGTACATCCAAAAACAAACACTTCATTACCAATGTGTTTTTATGTAACCGCTGTTTCTCTTCCTTTGTCACATTGTGTTTCTGTGCTTATTTACAATAGCACTGGTCGTTCAAAGCCGAGTGGAACAGTCCCAGTTACTGTGGTTTGGTCACGTCTGTAGTATTGGAGAAGATTGGCTGCCACGACACATATGGGAAGACAATAGCCAGGGATCCAGATCTCCAGGACGACACATAGTTTGCTGGGAGGACAACATTAGACAATCCCTGAAGGACCGAGGACTGGACTGGAAGCAGTTTACATGATAACATGGCGCTCTCTCTGGCTAACCTCTACACCCTAAGGTGGAAAAGGTTTGTGTCGTTTGGTTTTAAGGACCATCTTCACTGCACACGGACAACTCCATCAGTGCTCCGATCTTCTCCCTTAGATCTCAAGGAGGATATCAGCACAGTGCACGAACTCCAAAGCACAGGCGAGAATCCCAAATGTGTGTATTTCGGAATCATACATTCTATAAATATTTTTTTATTGGATAGGTTTTCCTAATTTTGTAAATTCTGCTAGTGCAAGGCCCGTAAGGCCTACTCTTTACGATTTCCAATTGCCAGTGAATTTTTAACGTGTGCAACTTGCACTCGGAACCTACTATTTGTTCGTCCTTATCCGAGAAGGCTAGGCATCCAATCACAATACCCAGGGGATCATCGGGAGTATGACATGATTTGGACCCAGTGTTTCTGAAAAAAAAATGCCATCATAAATATTCCTTAGACTGGGAACCGAACCCTATACCTTTATATTAGAGGCGGACGAGATACTTCTTAGTCACTTTGGCCCATAGGATAGAAGAGAAAATACTAAGTAAGAAAATGTGTTTAAAAGATTGTCGAAGCGCGGTATTTGGCGCCCATGAAACTTTTCGGCGCACACATCTGCCAGTGCAACCGTTAAAAATGTGGGTGTATTACCATTGAAAGTGGCAGAGCATATAAGTGTTCACTACTTTAACATGTGCATCAAATTCCAAATTATTTAGTCTTCTTATTCGAAACATAAGACACACAAACAAGTTTTAACAATATCAAAAATGTACTTACAGAAATAAGTGAATTGTTTATCCCTTTAAATTTTTTTCCAAAAAATTCATAAAAATAAAAAAAAATGAAAATGTGTTATTTATTTTGATCTTTGTTAATAATTAAATTGTTTCCCTTTGAAAGTAAATAGGATGCTTTCCCCTATCTATTCTGTCTCTACTGCTTAAAGTATCACATGGTTAAGTTTTTTTTTTTTCTTTTCGTTTCACTTATTTCTGAGATTCGACATCCGGCCAAAACCTGACAAGAGGTGTGATGTCTCGGTTATAAGCGGGGTATATTGTGCGCATTTTTATAACATTTTGCTGTACTTTTATTTCTGTCCTTTTTTATTTAATTATGTGGGGGTTTCTATATTAGCCATGAAAAGGTCTATTTCTGTGAAGGACCGCTAGCTGCCTGTCTGACCGTCACGTCGTAAGGTTTATTCGAGTGTTTCTGCTTGTTCAATCCATATACTTATTTATTTATATTTTCTAAGTGTAGTGATTTTACCTCTGTATCTATTATTGCTAGTGTGCCGACGTGTCGTTAAAAGTACTACTAGCTGAAATGAAGATCCATGTGTGTTTTTGGTTTCCTCTTGTGTCCTTAACTCCAGCTGATTTATGACTTAATCAATGATGAATTGACGCTTGGTGTCTAAAATTGCAATAAGTAATGATTTATTTGGATTGTTTATTGTTTCACTGTGTTGTTTTATTTGATATGTCAATGATAAACTGTCTGTCTTTTTCTACGATTTTGGTTGGTTCTTGGTGGAATGCCTGCTTTATTTGTATACCTGTAGTTATATAACTGTAATCTCTAGTCAGTTGTCGGAATTGGGGTTTGATGTGTAGTTTCTGCTTACTTGAAATCGTATTTGTTGTCAAACAATTTATTGTTTTAGGTAATGGTTTCAACAATCCTTCTCATACCACTATGACATATATTAATAATCTCAAAGACAACAACATAATTATGAAAACAAATAATAAATTAAATAAAAGCTTTTAATTGTATTCATTAATTATTTCCAGTCAACCTACCAAATAATATAAGTATATATAAACAAATAAAACGGTATTGAATCAGTTTTACAAATAAACAGTGCACAGGAAACAATGGACGATTCGGGTTTTAACCTTCGTCAGCCACAGTTACAAACAGGCAACAAGGACAAGAAATATAGATTATAGACTACAAATACGTAATATATATAAACACAGATGAAGAGCAATAATAAAGCAAAGAAACTACAAAACCAAAAAGAATTAATAAATACAAGAAATTCAACAATCAACGAAAATCAAAAGAAGAAAATGGAATAAAAAGTCCTGCTATAAGACTCTCCGCTGAAAGAATCGGTCACACAATGAAAAATTGTCTCAATGGCATCCCATAGCGATGAATCAAAGTCTAAATAAATCAAAATTTATTTACTTACAAACAATATAAGTTCATCATGTACATTATATGCATGTTATAAAATTTTTGCCTTCTTTAGCCTAAACAACATCTGGAAGTCCTCCCAATACAGCACAAGCACAAAATTAAGATTATATCAGAGCTTTGTGCTTTCTGTGCTTCTCTATGGTGCGAAATGCTGGAGAGTTACAGAGAAGGAAATGTCGAAATTGTCCTCTTTTCACACAACATGCGTAAGAAAAATTCACCGAATCTTTTGGCCGAATACCGTCACTAACCAAGATCTGCTTACTCGTAGCAAGCAAGAGGACATGCACACCATCATAGCTGGCAGACGCTGGAGCTGGGTTGGCCATGTCCTCAGAAGAGACCCCGATGCCATCACAAGAACAGCTATGCTTTGGACCCCTGAAGGAAAACGAAAGAGAGGCCGACCAAAAACAACCTGGCGGAGGACTATGGAGTCTGAGATGCAAAGAATGAACCAGAGTTGGGGCACTGTACGAAGGATGGCCACCGACCGAGCAAAGTGGAATCAATTTGTTGCTGCCCTACAAGACGCCACTAGGCGTGATGGCCACTGACTGCTTTGACGGTCGGCGGCTAAGGATCAAAAAAGAAGAAGAATAACATTTGAATGTTTTATATTGTATTTTATCAATATATTTAAAAAAGCATTTCCATTCGCTACGAGTTATAAAGTAGTAAATACTTATATGGTCTGTCACTCTAAATGCTAGTATAAAGTTACCCTCGCGGTGATATCGTAGATTTGCGCACCAAAATGTGTCGCCAGTGCTGAAAAGTGCTCTTAGTCAAATCAGGAACATAATGTATTAAATTTTAAAAATGTATATTCCAGACAAGTATGTTTACGACAAGCGCTCTTATTTATACGCACAGACATAAATATTACAAAGGGAGATGAACAGTCGTTATAGAAAAACACGACCTTAAATATTAGGATGTATATAATGTTGGTTTATGTATATCTCGTGTTTGACTCTGTCGCTATTTTTGATAAGCTAGTGGAAGATTGGTATACTTGAAATATAACCAAAACCTATCCAACCATCGGTGAAGCGAAAGTCCTTCTCATCATAACCCTCCACTCCCAAAGGAGCATAGGCCTTCAACAAACACATGCCAAGTCCTCCTGTCACGTGCCATCATCTCAAGTTCTTTCCACGTTCTCCTCATCATTTTCACCTCTGTTTCCAGCTCTATTCTCCATGTGCTTCTTGGTCTACCTCTGCCTCTCTTACCCTGGGGGTTCCAGAACAAGGACTGCCTTGTAATGCCATCAACAGGTTTCCTCAGTGTGTGTCCTATCCATCGCCATCGTCTTCTTCTCATCTCTTGTTCCACTGGCACTTGTCTAGTTCTTGTCATCAGTTCCACGTTGGTAACCTTGCCATACCATATTAATCCCTCTATCTACGCAAGCACCCATTTATGAAAGTCTGTAGCTTTTTGGTTGTTGTCTTTGTTGTTCTCCATGTCTCAGAGCCACACAATAGGACTGACTTCACATTTGAGTTGAAGATTCTTATTTTCGTGTTGGATCCGATTTCTCTTGATCTCCATATATTTCCCAATGCAATGAAAGCTCCTCTTGCCTTGTGTTGTCTTATTTTGATATCGCTGTCTGTCCCTCCAACTTTGTAAATATTACTGCCAAGATATGTGTACGATTCTACATCTTGTATTGGTGTTTCTTCAAGTTCAACCCTGTTATCATTACCTGCATTTATTCTCATTTTTTGTGTGTTTCCCTGTTGCTGTGACCTCTCACGAGTGTTTTCAATTTGTCCTGCATCTGATTACGGTTATGGGACAGAAGAGCCAAGTCATCAGGAAAATCCAGATCATCCAACTGCTTAGTCAGAGTCCACTGGATTCCATTTCTGTTGTGTGTTGTCGATAATCTCATAACCCAGTCTATTGCTAGTAAGAAAAGAAATGGAGACAAGAGGCATCCCTGTCGCACTCCTGTTCTTATCCCAAACGATTCTGTAAGCTGTCGTTCGTGAAGAACTCTGAATGTCATGTCTTCATATGTTTTCTTTATTAAATTAAGGATCTTCAGGGGAACTCCATAATGCCTCATCAATTTCCAAAGTGATTCTCTGTCTACACTGTCAAACGCCTTTTCGTAGTCCACAAATCCGATGTATAGTGGTGAATTCCATTCCAGGCTTTGTTCAACTATTATTCTCAAAGTGGCTATCTGGTCTGTACATGATCTGTTTTGTCGAAAACCTGCTTGTTCATCTCTCAGTTTCTTGTCTATGGACTCTTTTAATCTCTCAAGGATAATCCTGTTTAATACATTTCCTGGCACTGATAGTAACATTATTCCTCTATAATTTGTGCACTCTTGTAAATTTCCCTTCTTAGGCAACTTTTCCAGATATCCTTCCTTCCATTCTGCTGGTATCTCTTCCTTTTCCCAGACTTTACCAAATAATTTATATAACATCTCTGTAGCCGTGTCGATATCTGCTTTTATGGCCTCTGCTGGAATGCCATCAGGTCCAGCCGCTTTTCCATCTCTTAGAAGCTTTATGGCTTTCTTTATTTCTTCCTTCGATGGTCTTTCACCGTTAATTTGTAGCTCTTCTTCTGCTGGCTGGATGTCCGGGGGGTTTTGTGGAGCTGGTCTATTGAGAAAGTCACCAAAATATTCTGTCCACCTCTTCATTTGCTCCTGTATATTGCTGAGCAGTTTCCCATTCTTGTCTTTTTATGAGGCAACTTGTTTGCTTGTATTTCCCTGTTAGCTTCTTTGTGCTGCTATATAGTTCTCTCATATTTCCTTTGGCTGCAGCATCTTCTGCCTCTCTTTCCAACTACTCAATATACTTCCTCTTGTCTCTTTTGATACTTCTTTTTACTTCTTTGTTTGCTTCTGTGTACACTTCTTGAGCCTTGGCTTTGGAACTTCTGGTTTTGCTTGTGTTTAAATCTGCTTTCTTGTTTTTTCTGTCTTTTATCTTATTGATGGTTTCTGTTGTTATCCATGCTTTTTGTTGTCTTTCCCTTTTCCCCAGTATTTCTTTACATGTCTCATTCCATACAGTTTTGACCTGCTGCCAATACCTTCTGTATTCTCTACATCTTCCAGCTGTTGGAGCACTTGGAATTTGTTGGGTACTGTGACCGCAAATTTGTCTCTTGTTTCTTGATTTCTTAGATGTCCTAAATTAAATTGTTGTCTATGATTTTGCATTGTTGCATATTTCTTGAGTTCATTTTTACTTTGGATATCAGAAGGTGGTGATCTGATGCCACATCTGCTCCTCTATATACCTTTACATTCTGCAATGATGATCTAAACTTTTTGTTTATGCATATGTGATCAATCTGATTTCCTGTTCTATGGTCTGGTGATATCCATGTTGCCTTGTGTATTCTCTTATGTGGAAACATGCTTCATTCTATAGCCAGCTGAATTGAAGCACAGAAGTTTGAGAATAGTTCCTTATTTTCATTCATTATTCCTAGTCCATGTTTTCCCATGACTTCTTCAAATCCGGTATTGACTGTACCTATCTTTGCATTCATGTCACCCATCAAAATTGTGATGTCTCTTCTTTTTACTTTATCCATAATTTCCTGTAGTCTAGTATAAAATGCTTCTTTCACCGACTCTTCTTTGTCATTAGTTGGTGCATAACATTGGATGACATTTACACGTATTTTCTTTTTAGCTGTTTTAAAAGTGGCTGTTATTATTCTGAGTCCAACAGCGTCCCATTTAATGAGTGCTTTCTGTGCTTCTTTAGAAAACATAAGGGCTACCCCTTCACTGTGGTGTGAACTTTCGTCTTCATGTCCTGAGGACAGCACCAATTCACCTGTGATGAGTTTCTTCCTGTCTACCCCCTGCCAATGTTTCACCCATCACAGAACCTCGATTTTATATTCCCTCATTTCTGCTGCTACTTGTGCCACTTTCCCTTGTTCGTTTAATGTCAGAACATTCCAGGTGCCAAATCTGGAAGTTCTCCTAGAAGAAAGAAGGTTAGTCAGCAACACAGACTCCTTTCGGCTTTCTCTGTGTTGCATCATACGCCTCCCTGCGAGAGGACCTTCCCCTGTCTTGGATGGCTGTGTTTTATTTTCCTTATTTGACTTGTCCATATTTGTCTCAATCCTGGTAAATAATTCGCAATTAAGCTATTAGCTCTTTTCAGGGAGGGATTGTAAGGCTGAACCCAAAGGGTTCTCTGTTTGTATCATACGGCTTTCCAGTGTCTATGTGGCTAATGATCTATCATGTACTTTTGTCTACATTATCTTACATTTTTGTCTATATATGACTGATGAGTTATAATGTACGACATGAGTTGTGATGACTTTATGACCCATGTATGTAAACATACTTATGAGCACATCATTCACATACACATACTGAAGACACAGACACACATTAAGACATGTGGTATTTATTGGACAAGCACAATACACTTGGCTTGTCGTGTTACAGGTTTCAATCCCGGTTGTGGATCCAGTAGTATCTGGCTTTGCATTGTGCCTGATGAACCAGGAGAAAACATCTGATTGACTTGGACCACCACTGCTAACTAGCCTCCACGTAGTGCTAGTAAACTGTTAGCCGGATTGACACCGATTTTCAATAAACTTTACTTCTCGATGGCCTTATTATTGCAGCTTTAATCATTACAGGGCGTGAGGCACATGTGTGAGTTCCGATTCTAATATATATAGTTCTATCCATACCTGATAATCAATGAAAATAAAGATCACATGAATTTCGCTGAATTAACTCAGCTGGGGGCTTGAACGAGCTAACATTAATTATTGCATAAATGTCTACAAACGTTGACTGCAGATACTAGAGTTAACATTTGCTCAGCTCATGCAGCATCGTTCTCGCTTTCTGAACACCTAGTGACACCCCCTTGAGGTAGAAGCATCATTATCCTTCTATCTACAACTCTGCCAAGAGTAATCTTGTGCAAATGTAGACACCTTTGAAGACCCACATTAGTTACTCTTGAGTTTTGGTCACTGTTGGACCACTACTGCAGAGCTAAGGGGAGGAAATCCGTGACAGTGGGAATAACATGTAATAATATGTACAAAACAATGTATAAATCCATACAAACATCAGAATGTCTCAGAGACATATTTACACTAACTGTTTTCTTGATTTTTGTAATGCAAATTTTTTTATTATGTTATTAAAATCTATACGACGAAGTTATGTTTGACACTTGTTACGTGCCTTTTATATTGTTAATGTAAATATGTAAAAACAGGATGGTTCCTGCAGCCAAGATGACGTCTAGGGTAGTAAATCTCTCAGACACCGCAACCAGCCAAAACCACTCAGAATTAGTTGAGCCACAATGGACGAAATGGACGATATACAATTTATTTAGGACTGCACGCAGCTCCACATAGAAGAAAGTTCATTCCAACATATACTGAAGCACATTAAAAATGCACCACTATTATATACTGAAGCACATTAAAAACGCACCCCCTGTATAATCCAAGAACAGAGTGTGAAATGTAAATATAAGTGTTTACAAAGTTTACATATTTGGAATCATTATTCATTTTCCTATGAATCCATGCTGGTCATTAATTTGTACATTTAATTGTTATAAAATTCATTGAATTCTGTGCAGGCAAGGGAGAAAACCAAAAATGCAACCAATAAAAAAATTCATTCACACTATCCTCAGTATCTGGTATGTCCACCGTGTGCTTGCAAACAAGCTTGGCAGCGGCTACGCATGGAACGCACAAGTCTCTGAAGGAAATTCCGGGGAATCAAGTCCCATTCACGTGTAAGAGCAGCTTCGAGCTGTTGCAGATTAGCTGGAGAACCTTGCCTGTAGACTCTGCGTCCAAGCTCGTCCCACAGGTGTTCTATAGGGGACATGTCTGGGGATAGGGCAGGCCAATCCTCCCCAAATGTGTATACTGCCACCTCCAAATCGGTTGTGCTGACGAACACAGCAATCTGCAAAGCGCTCTCCACACCGTCACCAAATCCGCATACGTCCGTCAGCTAAGGATATGTTGAATCTGCTCTCGTCTGTGAATAGGACAGCATTCCACTGCAGTCTAGTCCATCTGACATTTTGTTGTGCCCATTGCACGCGCTGCTGACGATGTCTTTGAGTCACGTTTGGCCCAACATAAGGTCGTCTTGCTGTAAGGCCTGTATCTCTGAGTCGTCGTATGACTGTCATTCGAGAGACTTGCCTACGTCTACCCACTATTGCTCTTGCTGTTTGACTTGCCGGGAGAGAACGATTCCTTAGGTGACTCAGCACAATATGACGATCTTGTGCAGGGGTAGTAACTCGTGGTTGGCCACTCCGAAGTCTATCCCGAGCACTAGTTCCGTAACGTTCATTGAGACCTACAATAGTGCTGTGGTGGCAATTCATCCTTCTGGCAATGGCCCGCGAGCTCATTCCGGTCTCCAACATACCAATGGCTCGTTGCCGGTCGTTTTCAGATAGTCGTGGCATTTCAAGCACATGTACTGGGTGTTTTGTCTCAACGGCCTTTTTATACCGAGTATACTGCCACAACGCGTACACATTTTCAGGTTCATAGCTGTTGGGAATCGTGTTGCACGTGTAACTTTCATTGTTTTCATGTAGTCTGTACACAAACCCGTGGGTTGAATCATGCACTTTCCATTCCAGCAGCCATTCGCTCTCTACCTCATGACAAACACGGGGAAAATCCATACCCACACTTTTTTTCAGCTTCTCGGCATCAGTATATATAATAGTGGTGAGTTTTTAATGTGCTTCAGTACATATACTGATGCCGAGAAGCTGGAAAAAAAGGTGTGGGAATGGATATTGTTTTGTATTTTTAAAAATCTCAGCCCTCTATTTTTAGTATTAACAGACTGTAACAGTTTAAAACAAAAAACATGACAAGGTATTTGGTGACTCTTTTAATATGATACAAAAATATCAAACTGACCATGTCTTGACCGGTTACTTGCGAAGAAATCCGAGTAAACTTGACCTTTGACCTCTATATTATCATCGTTATTTTCTTTTGTGTTCCTTGTGGAGCATGGAACCACCACTGCACGAAGCCTGCACCAAACAGTCACGTGACTTTTGTAGTGGTCAGTTCTATTGTAATTAGTTTGACATGATGATGTTGCCAGCCTCATGTACCACCTTATATTAGTCACCTTGTACGAATTGTCTGAGTATAACGTTCACTCAAGTACAGGGTAATGAGTACTGTTTCCGTAGTTTTATCGAAAAGCTAGTGTTAATATTTCTAACAAAGTCAACAATACACCATGACAATAATAAAGATAAAGGCATACGTGTTCTTTAAGAGAATGTTGAATTTATCTGTCACAGTGTTTAGTGTACCGTTTCCGTATCTTCTCGAAAACATGACGCGATTGTTTCACTGGAAACAAACTTTCATTAAGAAAATTAATAGTATGCGGATATTTCTCTTTTGGGTGTCCATAATGGCATAATATTGATTATATTCTATGTCATTTAGTGGATAATTTATTTAACTATATGATGATGGGCAGAGAAAAATGGAACGAATAAAAAGAACTAACGTCACAAACAGGTTAATTAATGACGTCATATAGAAAATATTATTTGGTACGTAACAACATTTTTAGTAAAGAATTGTCTTGTTTATGTTTATCAGAATACATTCAAACGAATTAGTTATACCCTTTGATTCTTTGTCTTGTCAACCAACAGTTTTATTCTTGGTACAGGTTCTGTATTATCATATTTAGACTCTAGTTTTATTTTCTTCGGATTAGATTAAGAACTCGTCGTTCTGTCTTCATTCCACAACGTTGTTTCTCACTAACAATACTACTTTTGGAATATTTCAGTTGAATGAATTACAGTATGTCTCAAAGGTCTGAATTCATAGAGAATTCGGCAGCTACTTCTCTTTGTGAGTATCACTGTCTTGTGTACATGAGAACAATCTTTGTGCGCTCATCTGCTGCTAATGTCGAATCCATATTGGCACTGACAAAACATATTATGTAAGTTAGAAGTGAGAAAAAATGTATACAAGACAAACTGCCTATATTTCCAGACGTTTCACCCACCCCATAATTATTGACCAAATATTGTACGTAACCCTGTGAAATGTTTCTAGTATCCTCATGTGGTAGGCGTACCCCAGGCTAGGAACCCCTGCTCTACATGTCCTGAAAATCCTATCTTTCCGTTACGTAAGTCAATGTTATTAGTTTTGTCATCTATTTATTATATTAACTGTGACTTTCTGGCGTAGAGTTTGTAGAACTAGGTAGACCATTCTTCCAGTTCCAGAGAAACACATAATCTGCATGTATTCAGCACTGTCACCGTAATAAATATGAGGTAATGTCTAAATCATGTAAGTCGAGAATGTGTAATGTTGAGTACATTCTAGAACACGTAAACTGAGAATCAGTTTACAAATGTCAGAACTTCACAACATTTTTGAAACAATCAATGTGGTTGCTGCGAGTTATAAACGTCGTGGTATTTTGAGGTCCCTCCTATAAACTTATGAAGTACACAGAATTTAAAAATCGTTTACAGCCAAACAGAAGCCAGCATAATTTGGTGTTGTAACAGTAACGACTTAAACGTCTTATATGTACAAGTGCGCTGGTCGTTGTCGCGTTTGTCTGGGATATTCTGTGAAACTGTTTGTTTCATAAATTGAGTTACATCACTTGTCAGCGCTAGCAACACTTATTTTGTGAGGTGATGATATATTAATTCAAAATAGGTAAACATTAGCAATGTGAGATTGCAGAGCAGATAAGATTTGACAGCGCCTAGATATGCATCATGGGAAGACTCTTTTCAATTATTTTATAATGGACAAAGTTCATCAAAGTATTATATTTAAATAAAAACAGTAGTAGGTAAACGTTTAAAGATGTTTGTCAATACTTGACATTGTGTGACCGTCGGTCAGTTAAATGCGCAAGTAGTTATATTGATTTTAATTTCAATCAGAGTTAATCCTTTATATGTTGTTGTTGTTCAAGTGCTACAGGCCTTCCGCCTGAGATGGAGTTTCTTGACTTGTGCTAATTTTTCTTCAAAGGTTTGTTCTTACCCTTTAGGTTTAGTGATAAGCAAAACAGTCTCAACATGACAAGGTATATCCGCAAGAAATACTGTAAAGTTCCAAAAACAGCAATGCAGTAAATTCAACAAGAAGTTTATTGATCGTCGATTGACAAGCACTGGTATTTTCACAATGACATGATCGTTACTTACTTATAAACAAAATAGTGTAATATCCAAAAGGAAAATATATCCAACAGAAGAAAAAAATAAACTGGTCTTGATAACCTCAAAGACGAAGTTCACCTAACACTACAAACTGCCTAGCACAAATTTCTATCTATCTAATCTCCAAGACGAAACTCGAATCTGGCTTGCCTAACTAAACACAATGATATATACCTAGCAAATCTCCGCCCTTTCTCGCATTTTTCCACCTTTTATACAGCTACTTCTTTTTCCCGCCATTTTTCACACGACTCATTCTTTTTTCCACACGTTACAGTTTTCTACAGACGTCTCTCTGTTTTCGACATTTTGCACATGTCTTTCTTTCTTTTCGACTTTTGTCACAACTCTCTTTTCCATCTAAACAATGGGGGAAAAAACCAACTCACAACATTCATTTCACACTTTCCGCGCATAACATCCATTCCTCATTATTATCTGGGACTGCCCTACATTTGCCCTCTCAGAGCAGTGACTGCTAACTGAACTTTTGATGATTCTGCGTTTTGTGCAAAAACGCTGTATCTGCCTTGTGTGTGAGTGTTGATCATCATTGACTTAGTGGTTCATGGAACCATCACTGTAGTTAGAGATGAGTGTAAATACTTGACCTTGTGTGTGAGTGTAATCATTATTGACTTAGTGGTTCATGGAACCATCACTGTAGTTAGAGATAAGTGTAAATACTTGACCTTGTGTGTGAGTGTTGATCATCATTGACTTAGTGGTTCATGGAACCACCACTGTAGTTAGAGATGAGCGTAGATACTTGACCTTGTGTGTGAGTGTTGATCATCATTGACTTAGTGGTTCATGGAACCATCACTGTAGTTAGAGATACGTGTAAATACTTGATTTTTGTCTTTCTTACGAACGATGACCATAGGTGATGAGTAAGGGGCATTGGAAGGTTCTATAATTCCTAAATTAATCATTTGTTTTAATTCTTTTTCAACCTGGTGCTGGTAGTGAATAAGGACAGGATAGGGGCGTAGACGAATTGGTCGATCATCTGTAAGGACGATGTCATGCGAAATAACTGATGTACGACCTGGTATGTCTGTGAGGACATCTGGAAAAGATTCTAGAAGACTAGAGACTTGGGAATGTTGTTCAGAAGACAAAGCTGGACAAATAGCGACATCCTTCCATGTCTCAGTTGATTGAAGAGGAAAGACAGGTAAGTTCACGGGAGTATCCAGAAAAGAGGATTCTTCCTCCTGAATTACCGATATCGCAGAGTAGTGAGTAGCAGGCCTAGGGTGCTCATCAACTGCTTGAAAGATGGCTTGAAGATGTTCCGGTCTAGTGTGGAATTCCTTAAGCATGTTTATGTGAAAGGTCTTCCTTTTCCCTTCTAAGATGTAGTCAACATCAGAAATGCGCGACAACACTTTATATGGACCATTCCAAGCAATTAAAAGTCTTTTTTCTTTCCTTAGTCGCAGCACAAAAGCTTCGTCGCCAGGTAATAGTTGACGTAATCTTCTATTACGATTTTGGAACTGGCGTGATCTTGATTTAGCAGCCTCTGAAGAAGCTGTAGTCAGTTGGCAGGCATCTATAATATTACGCCGGAGGTTAACGACGTATTCATACGATGACTGGATGTCCTGAGTCATCTCTGAGTCTATGAGTAGGTCCTTAATAAGTGACATGGGACCTAGAGGTTGAGCTCCAAACACAAGCTCAAAAGGCGAGAAACCGGTCTGTTCATTTGCTACCTCACGGTATGCGAACAGTACGGCGGGTAAAACCCTGTCCCAATCTTGAGGATATTTCACTGTAACCTTTCCTAATAACTGCTTTAACGTCCGGTTAAGACGTTCCACCATGCCATTGCTCATCGCATGGTAAACACTACTGAGAGACCTGTCGATATTGAGGCATTTCATAACAGCAGTCATAGTGTCAGATACAAATTGGGTACCTCGATCTGAAAGAAGTTTTCGGGGAAAACCAAGTCTAGAAAAAATCAAGAAGAGGGCATCAGCAACGTCATTAGTGGTGATGTTCTTAAGAAGAATGGCCTCGGGCCATCGAGTGCACATGTCGATACATGTGAGCACATACCTGTGTCCCCTAGCGGACATAACAGGTAAAGGACCGATAATATCAACGGCCATTTTCTCAAAGGGGCGTACAGGTATATTACACGCCTGAATTGGGGCAGTATGATAGGCTCCTCTTGATTTTACCTCTTGACAAATAACGTTATCGGACGGTTCGTAGAACGAAGCTATCAGACCGTTCGTAGAACGAAGCTATCAGACGGTTCGTAGAACTAAGCTATCAGACGGTTCGTAGAACGAAGCTATCTGACGGTTCGTAGAACGAAGCTATCAGACGGTACGTAGAACGAAACTATTAAACTGTTCGTAGAACGAAGCCATTCGACTGTTCGTAGAAGAAGCTATCAGACGGTTCGTAGAACAAAGCTATCAGACCGTGAAGTGTCATCATTACTGAAGAACTGTTGAAACAACGGCTGCAGTAGTCATCGATGCTAAGCGAAGTGCTTAACAAAAGGCAACAGCAAAGAACATTATTATTACTCTATCGAGTTTCTATGAAGATAACACTTTAATCAAAAATTAACCATCATTTCAACCTGTGAAAACTAATTGATTATTCAATTTGTTACATGTTATTTTAAAACATAACAATCATAATTGATTCGGTTATTATATGTTTGAAAGCAAACTTATGTGCAAGACTCTTTAATACATATTTACACTTAGACATATATTTACATATATAGAGCTAGTCCTTATAAAAGAATTTCGCTAGATTTACACCAGCTGGGGGCTTGTACGGGCTAAAACCTTTGCTTAATTCTTCATAAAAGGCTGCGAACCTATATAAGTTAACAATTGCCCTTCCAATACCCCATTGTTCTTGACTTCGGGAATATCTTATGAATACTACCTTGGGATAGAAGGGACATTACTCTTCTATCTACAACTCTGCCAAGATTAATCTTGTGCGAAGGTAGGCACATTTGACGACCTATTTTACATACTATTGAGTTTTGGCCACTGTTGGCCCACTATTGCAGAGCTAAAAAAAAGAGGGGGGCAGTCCGTCACATGCTATCACGACACATATGGGAAACCAACAGCCAGGGATCTAGATCTCCAGGACGACCAAGAATTCGCTAGGAGAACAACATTAGACAATCCCTGATGGACCGAGGACTGGACTGAAACCAGGCCAAAAGATATACAGCTTGCAGGATAACATGGCGCTCCCTCTGGGTAACCTGTACACACCAAGGTAGAAAAGGTTTGTTTTGTTTTGTTTTAAGGACCATCTACATTGTACACGGAAAACTCCATCAGTGGTCCTATCTTCTCCTTTAGCTCACAAGGAGAATCTCGGCACAGTGCACGAACTCCAAAGCATCGGCGAGCATGCCAATGTGTGTATAAAGGAATCACACATTCTATAAATATTTTTGTATCGGATAGGTTTTCTTAATTGTGTAAACTCTGGCACGGCAGCGGCCGTATGGCCTGCTCTTTACGATTTCCAACTGCGGAGTAATTGTTAACGTGCGAAACTTGTACACCGGACATACTATTTTTTCGCCCTGATCCAATAAGGCTAGCTATCCGGACTCACTACTCAGGGAATCAGGGGGGAGTAAGACATTATTTAGTACAAAGTGGTTCTGAAAAAATTCTATCAAGAATATTCCCTGTATTGGGAACCGACCCCAGTGCCTTTAGAATTAGATGCGGACGCCATGCCTCTTAACCACTCTGGTCCCCGGGATAGGAGAGAACCGACCAAGTCAGAAAATGTGTTTAAAGGATTGTCGAAGTGCGCTATTTGGCGCCGATGGTACATTTCGGTGTGCACATCTGAGACTGCAACGAGATGTTAGTGACTTCTACTATCATTGAAAGTGGCAGAGGATATAAGTGTTCACTTCTTTAATTTGCGCATCAAACTCTATATTATTTAAAGTATTAAAATACACCTATGCCTTAGTCCTCGAAATACTACACACGAGAGAGAGAGAGAGAGAGAGAGAGAGAGAGAGAGAGAGAGGTGGAGTCAAACACATTCAAGGAATAACCAACACTATCAGTATTCCCAACTCTGACTTATGTATTTAAATACTTGTCACCACAAAGATACAACAATATACATAGTCCGTGAAGTGTAACACATTAATGAAAATCCCAGATAACAAAGTGCATTATCTTGTCACAAATAAATATCGACTTGCACTCGACAGTTCACGTCCGCCATCATGACCACAAATCTCCCCGCTCTCTTCCTTGACTGCCCCAATCAGAACGCCCCTTGCGTTCACCTCTGACCTGCTGACCTCGCAGTCTCTGTTGTTAAGTTATGTGTATGAGAACACGTCTCATACCCGACTGACATTATGTACCCGCCCCCAGCGGAGCACTGCCAGTCCACAGCTGTGTTCATCACACTGTGACATCTACTCTCCCCCCCCCCCCTGGGGAAAAAAAACGAAGTTTTTTTTTTTTTTTTTTTTCTCTGGAGGGCGGCTGGACGCACTCCAAACACCAAACATCCGGCTTTTGAGCCAAGTATACATTCATTTCCTTCTTGTCTTCACACATCTTGCATACTCAATTAAACATCATGTGGGGGAAAACTAAGAAATAAACAAGCATTCTACAAACGAGACAGAGTGTCAGCTACCACGTTAAGCTTACCCTCTAGAGGTAAAACAGTAAACTTGTACTGCTGCAGTAAGAGAGCCCAACGAGTTAATTTTGAGCTTGTCGATTTCGACGACTGTAAAAATGAGAGTGGTCGATGGTCTGTCTGTAATACAAAATGTGAACCTATCAAATATCGGGACAACTTTGAAACTGCCCACACAATTGCCAAGCACTCCCTTTCAATCGTAGAGTACCTAGTCTCAGCCGGCAACAGCTTCCGACTCACATACATCACTGGATGTAAGGTACTCTGGTCGTCTTGCATTAAACAAGCACCAATTCCTACAGAAGATGCGTCTGTCCGCAAAACAAAGGGTTTGCGTAAATCTGGCAACAGTAAGATGGGTTTCCTAGAGAACACCCTCTTGATTTTGGATAAGGCTATCTCGCAATCTTGTGTCCACACGACCCTATTTGGCATCCCATTACTCGTTAGCGAGGTAAGTGTAGCTGCAATGGAAGAGAACTGAGGGATGAACTTGTGATAAAAATTCACAAGTCCAATTAGACTTTTCACTTGCTTTTTTGTTTTAGGTGTCTGCAACTGTAAAATTTTTGTAACTGTCTCATCTTCCGGTTTCAGGTGATTATGACCTACAGTATGTCCTAAGAAATTTAACTCTTTAAAACCTATGCAAACTTTACTCGGCCGTGCCGTTAAATTATGCTCTCTTAGACACTGCAATAGGGAAGACAACCCAATCATGTGATCCTCCCATGACTCATGAAACAAACATATATCGTCGATATAAGTAATAATATCAGATCGATGTCCTAACAACCTTCTCATCATCCTCACAAATGTGGCTGGCGCGTTCACTAAGCCAAAGCACATGACATTGAACTGAAATAATCCTTTGGGGGTGCTAAACGCTGTTAGAGGTTTCGCAGCCTCCACGAGGGGTACCTGCCAATAGCCTCTAGACAGATCGAGTTTGCTGAAATATGTAGCGTGGGTAAGTTGTGTTAACAGATCTTCCTGATTAGGTATTGGTTCAGCGTCAACGACGGTGATGCTGTTCAATCTCCGAAAGTCAATACATATACGAAGAGATCCGTTCTTCTTGCGAACCACAACCATTGGAAAAGAATATGGTGAATCAGATGGAGAAATGATACCCAGTCGTTGCATGTCATCAATTTCTTTCTCGACAGCCGATTTGAAATGCATGGGCAATGGATACGGTTTTACCCTAATAGGCTGATCGCATGTCAGAGTGATATCATGACAAATCAGGTCTGTCCGTCCTGGCAGATCTGTGAGGACATCCTTAAACTCCGCTAATATCTTCTGTACTTCCGACTTTTGTTCTACTGTTAGGTCATCACTGATCCGCACCATATTCCATGACTCTGAAGCAACCAGGGGTACGAGGGATAACTGGATATTCCCTTCACCTTTTTCCTCTCCCGTGTCATCAATGACTGCCGTACATGCCACTTTCGCTTCAGTCTGTGCTGCCCTTGTGACTGCTTTCAATGACTCAGGTCGTTCTACATATGGTCTCAGCATATTCACATGAAATACCTTCTCCTTATTTCGGACCGAAATTAGGTAATCGACATCTGTCATTTTTTTAACCACCTTGAATGGTCCTTGCCACGTAATACTCAAGCGATCCTCTTTAGCTGGTAAAAGAAGCCAAACTTCCTCACCTGGAATCAGAGATACTAATTTGGAGTTCCGATTTGCGTATTTCCGATACCGTGCTAACGATCCCGCCAAGCAATCACGTGCCACCAAACAAGATTTTACAATACGTTCTCTGAGGCTGACTACATACTCATAACTCGTAACTGAAGTGCTATTTGCACATTTTCCAGTTAATAAATCCTTCAGTATGTGCATCGGCCCCCTTGGGTTTGCCCCATACAGTAATTCGAAAGGGGAAAATCCTGTACTCTCTTGGGGAGCCCCCCCTATAGGCAAAAAGGACCGCTGGGAGTAACCTATCCCATTCTTGCGGAGATTCTGCGGTCACTTTTGCCAGCATGTGTTTTAATGCACCGTTAAAACGCTCGCAAACTCCGTTTGACTGAGGGTGATATGGACTCGTGAATGTTTGGGCAATACCCAACAGCCCAGTGATTTCTGACATCTCCTTAGAAATGAACTGACGGCCCCTATCCGATAATATTTCTTCCGGAAAACCAAACCTGCAAAACAGCATCTGCAAAGCCTCTGCGACTGCTTGTGAAGTAATATTCTTCATCGGCACCGCCTCCGGCCACCTGGTGCATAAATCTACCATCGTTAAAATAAAACGATATCCCCTGTCTGAAGTGACCGAGAGGGGGCCTATAATATCAATCGCTACTTTCTGGAACGGTCGGACTGACAAGTCCGTAACCTGCACTGGAGCTTTGGGAGTTCTGCCTTTATGCCTCATCTGTTGGCATATCTTACAGGACCTACAATATAGTTTAATGTCCTTGCTAAACAATGGCCAGTAAAATTGTGACAGCACCCTCTGGCGCGTTCGAGCCACACCCATATGTCCCGCGAAAGGGGAGTCATGTGCAACCTCTAACACTTTTGCTCTAAAACTACATGGTACCACCACTTGGCGCTGAGTTTGTACTCCCTTAGCGAAACATCTAGTGAGAACATCATTCTTGAGCTCGAACCAATGTCTGGCCAACTTCGTGCACTTTACATCACCTCTCTCGGCAAAGTTGTAAAATTTACGCAATGATCCGTCCGACCGTTGGTGCTGGATAAAGTTCGACACCTGTGTATCCTGACTCCCTTTGACCAATTCCGATGTCTTAGCTTCATGATGCGTCGCTTCTAATGCGTCATCTGCCTTTGACTGCGCCCTCGTAATCACCGCATTGGCCATAAGCACACGATTGTCCCTCCATTTCTTGATGTCCATCTGAGTACATTCCTGCACACCTTGCACATTACCCACAATCAAATCCGCTATCGGTGCTTCGAGTACACAGGCCTGTACTCTACCAGATATGAAGGGAGTGTCCACCTCAATAATGGCAAGAGGGTAATATTCAATGTTACCCCCGAAAGTGACGCATCTTGCTGTCTTACCTATCAAGCATGAGTCGTCAATGCAGGATCTACGCACACCTATAGTTGTGCATCCCGTGTCTCTCAACACAGACACCTCCTGTTTTTGCACAAATCCTGGATGCAATTCCAAATGACCATTTTCTTGAAGAGAAGAGAGACAAGGCAGAGTGTGACCACAGATAAGCATAGGCTTACCGTCTGGTTCAAATAATGGCCTACACCCTTCGCAATTCTCATTGTTAAAGGTTTCTAATATGCAAGCCGAATTAGCTCGTTCTGAATTATTAGCACAGACCTTTGCCAAATGTCCTGTTCCCTTACAGAGACTACAGTGTAGCTGAGTATTGCTATCCTTTTTCGGACTGTTGTTTGGAGAATGTTTGTCTACTCGGTCTGACTCCTTTTTCTCAAATGATTTGTTTCTTTGGTAAGGTGAGCTTTTGCGAAATCGTCTTTGTTCCTGCTCGTTTGGCGCATCTATCTGGATCTGATTTCGCGGGTACCTATCATGTCTGTCTCCAGTATATCTGTATTGATTTCTATCAGACTGATAGTTAAATTTCTTCCTCGGTGATCTAAGGTCCCGATAATTGTCATACCGTGCAGGAGATCTGTCTCCCCGAAAGTAGGGTCTATCATAATTAAATCTTCTGGGGCCAAATCTATCGGCACTCTTTGATCTATGTTGATTGTAAGGTTTTCTAGTAACCTTTCCTATACTCGCTGAAAAAGTTTCAGTGATACTTTCCCTGTGTATGACCTTTCCTGGATGCGCAGTGACATATTGGTGTCCTAATTCTGACATCATACCGATGTTTTTGGGCTTGCGTTCCTGGAAAAACGCAATAAGCTCAGATGAACACGATGATAATACTTTGTCCCGTAACATAAGGTCGAAAAGCCCATCGAAGTCTCTAGTAATACCTTCCATCTCAATCCATCGATTTAGCAGCTGAGTAATTTTTGCAATGAAATCCTCAAAATCCTGATTGACGCTTGGTCTCACGTCTCGGAAACGAGCCCGATACCCTTCCGCCGTTAGCCGAAATTTCCTTAACAACCTCTCCTTGACTATGTCATAATTTGCTCTGTCGGCTATAGGGATGCTATACACAGTTTCTAACGCAGATCCTGAAAGCAAGTTTCCCAGCAGAACAGGCCATTCTTCCTTCTTTATCTTCCACGCCAAAACTTCTGCTTCAAAACGTTCTAAATACACGTCCATGCTGTCCAAATCTTGATTAAAATTGGGTAACCGTAGTCTATAGGGACGTGAGAATTCTTTCCCACCTGAATCCTGCTTCCTGGATTCATTATCTAGCTTCTTCAGATTTACTTCTCTGTCAGCTTCAATTCTCTTCATCTCTTTCTCTGCTTCTATCTTCAATTTGTCAGCTTCAATTTTCTTCATCTCTTTCTCTGCTTCCATCTTCTTCATCTCTTTCTCTGCTTCCATCTTCTTCATCTCTTTCTCTGCTTCCATCTTCTTCATCTCTTTCTCTGCTTCTATCTTCAATTTCTGAAATTCTCTCTCCTCACACCGTTCCATTCTATCCTGATCCTGTTTTTCTTTCCATTTTTTTTCTGCCCATTCCTGTAGAGCAGGGCCTGTTAATGCTAGCGCTTTACCAGCATCAACAAATTCTAAGAGGCTAGCCATCGTTATGTAATGTAATAATATCAAAATTTCTTAAAGCAGTACTCAGTGTACAAAAAAAACGTTCAGTATTCTTCACTGGAAAATTATCAGATATTGTACTAGAAAATGAATCAAAATTATATGCAATACTCAGTCAGAAATACTGACTGTACCAAACAAATGGGTGTATTCCGTATTATTATGTGAAGTTATTCAACAGCACAACTTGCTGTACCCATGACACCCTTAATATTTAAACAGTGTAACCAAACCTCACTGCAATATAATTAATGGCATAAACATACATGTGATTCTCAACCAAACAAAGAACTACGTTTACACAAGCAAAAGTACCCAACCTACTCTTTTGCTATAGGTATTGGAATTGAAATTGAGATACACTTCACTAAGACAAAACAAACAAAAATACAAACAATGTTGACACTAATGAAGGTGATTAAGATGACCTTACTATACGAACGAACACAACAGTACGGTGGAATAAGAAAAAAAAATACACTCAGACAGCAGCAGATGTCTAATTACAAACCGTAGCTGTTAACAAATGAAAACAAGAGTTTGGGAAATTAACGTATGTACATGATAGTAAGAAAAATACAAGAGAATACTCCAATTAAACGTGACAAAGAGACACTATTACAAATATGACACCGTGCAAACAAACAAGACCCGCACCACTAATACACTAAAATGTGCAACGTGAATTATGCAAGGCCGCCAATAGGGTCAGCTCTATGTGCCCGTGCTCCAGCACACAATTCACTCAGCAACAGTCCTAAAGAACAGTTTAGCACAATCTCTTTCCGCAATGCAAAAGAGAAAATCCTAAACCCACACAACAACCAAATGACACCAAAATTATACTTCTACGAAGACACAACAAAAACCTACAATAGACAATGAAGTGACCAAAGGTAGTATGTTGCAACACCACACCAGTTGGATGACGTACTCACCAACTAAATGTAAAAAATATCACAGGAGAATGATTACTAATTATATAATATTATAAAGTAGAGAGGTACTAAAAGAAAAATAAGTGTCAAATATTATATAATAACAATAATACTACATTAAGAAAATTAATTATAAATCAATTAAATTGATGATCTCCGAAGGTCTGGGTTCCTGATGATGACGTTGATATCCACAGCACCCTAGTCACGAATGATCCAATGGTCCACACAACGAACAACACGTTACAAAGTTACATAAAGTTACAAATATTGTCCATTAGGATGACCCCTGAGTGGTCCTAGCACTATCATGTAAGGCACAAAGTCCACGCTTGTCTCCAGATAGTGCCTTGTCTTCACTGAAATACCACAGGGATGTCACGCAAAAAGTCAGTCCACTCGCATCAAAGTTCTACCACAAAAGTATGCTAGCCCGTCGTCAGCACAAAGTGAGGTTTTGTCAGCTCCACTCCAATAACATCTCACGAGTTCATGAAAGTTAACACCGTTTGCACAGGTGTAATGCAGCCTTCTACGTGAGAAAAAGTTCAATACAGATTGTGATGATGGACTGCAATGTTTTGTATAAGGCAACGATCGTAACGTAAATCTGGTACTGTTCAGCTTCTGGCCCTTCCGTAACGACTGTGTGTAAAATGTTGATACTGTAATGCATCAGTTCCAGTGTTGGCATGCACCCAGTTCCACAAGAAGACTCAACCACTTAATTTCCACAGGTACATCGTCTCCTGAGCCAGTAAACACTGTATAGTGGCAACACTGTCCCACTGTTGGCTTTCAAACGGCGCTGCAGCGGCCTGTAGTCTTGATCACTCAGACGCTGAAATAAATGCTACCAAGGCTACCATCCACTTGTTCGTAAAGCATGAGTTAGCAGCAACATCTTCATCATCTCAGCTTGGCCGACAATCGTATATACCTGAAACCGACCCTGCTACAATTTGGTTCACCCTGCAGACGTTGGCCGACAACGGCGTCGTTTTCTTAACCAGAGGAGTGCTCAATGTCGCACTGACGTTTTGTTAGATCTGGCACTCTCGTACAACTGTTCATACCAGGCTAACCATTTTCATCGTCAACCAGGAATTACAAGGTAAATCCCTCTAACTGACAACTTTTGCCTATCAACTGGAGCTACCTTCAACTTGCAAAGCGACACAAATGTCCTTATGCGCTATTGCACATGTAACGTCACAGCGTACTGTTAATGATAAATCCCGCCTTGTATTTCCGCTCTCGCTACATCCTTAATGAAAGTCATAATTCTTTATACTCCTCTAACACACCTCCAAAATTTTAAACTTGCAACACCGTTCGTGAACTGAAAATCACTCGTGGCAAAAAAATACCACCCTTCACTGTGTATCGCTAATCCGTGACCCGTGACACACTAATCAAAAAAAAGTACCTGACAACTGCGTGAATGACAAACAGGTCTGCGATGTACGTGACCCAAAATAGATTTCTGACCTGGCGCTGCACTGAAACTCATACCAGTGGCAAATTTACACTTCCTATTTTTCATCAGCATATGAAAAGATAATCAAACTTGAGGACCGAAATACGAGCTCCCCAGCTGACACAGGGTATTTTGTATTAAATACACCTATGCCTTAGTCCTCGAAATACTACACACGAGAGAGAGAGAGAGGGGTGGAGTCAAACACATTCAAGGAATAACCAACACTATCAGTATTCCCAACTCTGACTTATGTATTTAAATACTTGTCACCACAAAGATACAACAATATACATAGTCCGTGAAGTGTAACACATTAATGAAAATCCCAGATAACAAAGTGCATTATCTTGTCACAAATAAATATCGACTTGCACTCGACAGTTCACGTCCGCCATCATGACCACAAATCTCCCCGCTTCTCTCTTGACTGCCCCAATCCGAACGCCCCTTGCGTTCACCTCTGACCTCCTGACCTCGCAGTCTCTGTTGTTAAGTTCTGTGTATGAGAACATTTCTCATACCCGACTGACATTATGTACCCGCCCCCAGCGGAGCACTGCCAGTCCACAGCTGTGTTCATCACACTGTGACAAGGATATATACCACACGACATGAAGACATCAGTTTTCATAACATTGCCCAAAAAACCAAATGCAACAGAATGTTTAGACTTCAGAACAATCAGCCTGATGAGTCATGCAATTAAGATACTGCTCAAAATCATACAGGAAAGAATAAAAAGTAAAGTAGACAGTGAAATCCAAGAAGAACAGTTTGGTTTTAGACGGAACAGTGGAACAAGAGAGGCAATATTTTGCCTAAGTATATTAGCAGAAAAATATACAGAGGTCCAAAAAAGTATGTATATGTGCTTCATTGACTATAAGAAGGCTTTTGACAGAGTCCATCATGAGAAAATAATTGAATGCCTCAAAGACATAGGTATTGATGGAAAAGATATAAGAATACTCAGTAACCTTTATTGGGAGCAAACTGCCACAGTAAGATCGGGAAGGAATTATTCACCATACATAGACATAAAAAGAGGTGTCAGACAAGGTTGTATGCTGTCCCCCTGCCTATTTAATTTATACACCGAAAAAATTTTCAAACAGATACAGGAAATACCAGGACTGAACATCAGTGGAAGGTCAATAAACAACCTTAGATATGCAGATGATACCGTGTTGTTAGCTGAAAGCGAACAGGAGTTACAAGAACTAGTGAAACTAGTGAACAGTATAAGTCATGAATAATTGCTGCTTAATTGCTGCTTAATTGCTGGGATGCAAGGTTGATAATCATTCTGTATAAAAGATAGAAAAACACGAAATGCAATACAAATCATATTATAATCTGACGCGCGATAAATTTACGTTTAAACTATTTTCTACCTCGCGTCTTCAATTATATAAATTCAAGAAAAGCTCCCCGCGGGTCTAATAGTTAAAGCACACGTCTATATGTACAGAACTAAACTGTATTAAATAGTTATAATTCCCTTAACGGCTGCAAATTAATTTACACGTCTATTGTATTAGGAAAATAACTTATAGATGTAACATTAGTTTGCACCAGAATTTTGAAATGGGTTTATTTAGTATGTGAAATTTTACACCAAAATCCAGTGAAATAAAATGAAATAACTAGACCACTGATAACTTTAAAACAAATATATTATACCGTTGCATAGAAAAGCATTCACTGCATTAAGATGAATATCCAGAGGGAATCAAACAGGATTTCACTATAGCGAGTGCTACTGTAAATATCTGGTAACGAGTGAAAAAATGCATTTCTTCAGGGTCTGTATATATCTAACTGGAATGGAACTTAAGGGGTACATGTTAGAATTTCGCGCCTCTTACGTTCTCCTGGGAAAATCGAAATTCTAGCCGCCATGCTAACAGATGCCGCCCGACTAAAAGAGGGAGACGGCTCCTGGTTTCCGATTTCTGTTCGTGATTACTCCATTTTCTGGCCGCTTCGTCTTTCCCCGTTCGTCTTTGACTGCGGGCACTTCTGCGGTTCACGCTGGGATGTAAAAAATCGGCGAGACTCTGCTTTCCCTGTTCTATGGACCGCCACTGCCTTTGACTGCTATCGTTTTTCGCGCTCTCCTGTGGTTCGCACCGAGATGCGAAATGCCGATGAGAACTTTCTACGAGAAACTAGCTTCTCTGTTCTGGGGGATCGTCTTGCCTTAGATCCCGCCGCTTCGACGTTTTGTTCTGGTACCGCCTATAAGGCAAGTACGAAGAAAAGGGGACAGGCACACTGGGGAAATAACTGCTTCTTGCCGCTCTAGAGGTAACAGTGGGCGTGATTTTACCTCCCCTTTGAGGCCATGCGATCACCAGACTGGACGGAAGATAACAGTCACATATTTAATGAGCAAACGTGGTGAGGAGTGCACTTTTCTTTTCTGCATGTTAATGAGCCCGGGTGGCGGAGTCCCCGCTGAAGAAAAATTCCTACAATTCATGGGTTCAGATGTTATAGGAGGGTCCTTATCATAATCCAACATTTCAGGGCCAGCTGAGTTGTCCGTCACAGATGTGTAGGAATTTTAGCTAAAGGATTTTAGCAAGCCAGAGTAAGCTTTCTTCTGTTATCTAATTTTTTTTTTAGTCAGTAGTTTGCCATCAATTACCTGACATCTGCCAGTGTATTGTAAGAAGTATAGCCAGTGAAGTTCTGTGTAAAAGGTTTGGTGGTATTGTTAATTAATATATATCTATGTGAATTTAGGACCTACGGCTGATGTAGTACTGTGTAATATATTAAGAGTACCAGGCTACGTTATGATAACTGTGGAGATAATAGTGTATGAACTTAAGAGTTTTGGTGAACTAAAGTGGCCATGGGTATTTAAGTTAGTTGCTGAAGGATACGTGATGCGAAGGGTGTTTAGTATTATGATACGGTGTAGGCAGTTGTAAGAAAATTTATTTGTGCTATTCTGATAACCTTCAAATGGCTGCCTTTAATATAAGAATAGTATTATTTAGTAAAATATATACTATCGGGATACAGCGATGCTGTGTTGTGACGCGTATCTGCCCAGGTCACGAGCTGGCCTCAGATGCAATCAGGTAGCCCGGGTCTGTGTTAAGCGTAAGAGGCAAGCTATTGTATGTGAAATAGAGGGGAGGGGTGAGCTGTTAAGTCAGACCTGAGGGTAGAAATATGGTAGAGCATGAGGGCTTGTATTTAGTGGAGTTTTATTATGGTATGGGAAAGCGGGGTGTATGTAAATCTTTGGTTGTTAATGTGTTTTAATTATGAATTTTGTGAATTGATGTATATAAGTTGCTATTTTGTTTTACAGCGATTCACGGCGTTGTAGGTAACGGACCAAGCCTGCAACGGACTTTGCCTTCTCGGAGAGGGAGACATGAGACATCATCATAATTGAAAAACAGGGTACGTGCAAAGTACTTACGTCTGCAAGACGGAGAGACATTAGGAATTCTCTAGACGTGAGGAAACATATACATCAGCGTGGAATTGCCTAGAAATTGGAGCACTTGACTCCTACGGCCCAATAAACAACAGGCTACGTTGCCTGGTATTGTTTACATACTGCCACAATAAAGCAGCAGGCCAAAACCCGAAGTGGTTTTAATTGTCGTTGTGTGAAGAATTGAGTTGCCATCATCATTGCTAGATCTACAGCCAGAGGCAAATATATATATATAGTCACCAAGGGCCCATCGTCGCTTATTCTGAAGAGGAGAGAGGGAGATCATACCTTTCTAAATGCTAACGAGAGGAGGTACCTGACGAAGGGTAAAGTATCTGAGCCTCAGACGAAGGCGATAGCGTCAGGAAGGAATGAGCTGAAGGAGAGGGAAGAGAGTGGATTTAGTAGTTTTCAGGAACTGTAGAGTAGATAGATAACACTTGGAGGGGAGCCTCTGAGTTAGTTCTGCAGAATTCAGTGAAATAGGATTTAGTTGTGTATAAGGTAGTTGTGTAGGACCTCCAGGAGCGCCTTTGAGACATTTTAGTCAGATTAGTTATTAAGTCTTCCTCTGACTGGTTAAACGGGACAGAGGGAAAACTAGTGGAGAGTATCCTTGTGGTGTGGGGGACTCCACAGTATTGTTGTTTTTCTCTAATGTAAAGATTTTTTTTGTATTAATAAACTAATAAATGTGCACTGGGTCAGTTTGTCTGTCACTATACTGTACCTGTGTTCCTTAACTGTACAGTTGTGTCTGTGGATATACATTAGTGTAAGCCTTATCTTCCTCGGAGCAAGAGGTAGTGAGGCAGTAGCTATAAAAACCAAGTCACAAGTGGCGAGGGAGAGTCAATCTAGGTTCTCACCCTTGAAGCTATAAGTCTCATCCTCCACAGTCACTTTAATTCTCATCTTAATCTATCTCAGACTTCCCTTAAATTGGTGTCTTGTTTCTTTACTCAGACATACTCTTTGATCAGCCATTTCGTGACACCCCCAAAACAGACCATTACAGATATATACAAAATCAAATGGTTAATATTTAATTTCAAAAATAAATAAGAAAGGATAGAGAATTTCACATTGGAATTGTAGGGGTATCAAAACGAGTTTTGCACCCCTTCTTGCAGAAACCGGAGGACATAAACACAATATATGCCCTACAAGAGACACATTTAAACACCAATAGTAGGTATTGTTGCAAAGGTCTTAAGATACTCAGGCACTATAAGAAACAAGGCAGAAGGGAGGGTCGCATTCGTAGTATACGACACATTAAAAATTATAGACTGGTAAATATTTGATACAACAAACATTGAAGGTAGTCAGGTTACAATAGATAGTCAACCAACAGTCTAACAATCCTAAACATATACGGTGAGAATGGAACAATTAAAGATGCAGATATTTTAGCCATAAGCACTAGACTAGGCCTCAAAACGGTCATAAGGTGATTTTAAATCCCGTCATTATGCTTGGGGTGGACACCATGTGGACAACGCAGGAAAGCGCCTACTACACTTTATAGACAACAACGACTTGCTAATACAAAAAGATGGAACAGCAACTAGATTCAATCCACAAGCTAACGGGGAAGATTCAGCAAGAGACATAAGTATAGCAACTAACAACTTAGCTAATGCAAATAGGGAAGTGTTACAAGACACAAACTCAGACCATCTGCCAATTGTAATTACCATGCAAGAAAATATTGTTCCAAACCCAGGACCAGAGAAACTTTAAAAAAGCAAACTGGGAAACCTTCCAATCAGAGCTGGAAGTATTGTAATATAAAGACACGGAATCAGATGATACTGACTTATTAGCAGAGACACTGACAAATGACATTCTAAAAATACCCAAAAAATATATAAAAAAATAAGAATATGCCACGACACTTAAAAGCAATTAAACAACAATAATAAGAAAAAAAACTCAATAGAAGAAAGAACCAGTTGCTTGGTGGAATAAAAGCTGCTCAGAAATTCACGATAGAAGGAAAACGGTCTTAACAAACATACAGAAATAATGGAACAGAAGAAAGCTGGTGTTGTCCCTGGTCATCCACTAGCGATTGTCACTCATTAATATTCACATGGTAATATATACATATATTAGTTCACATGTTAGTAATGAAAAATGTAGAATGCAAAATGACAACTTACGCCAATCCTGGATCACAAACTTTTTGCTCAGATTAATAAACTTAAGGCACTTGATGAGGCCTCTTACACGTATTCTTGGGGTCAATACTTTTTATAAGATAATTCCCTCTATAACTCCGTGTGTTCTCATTTTCCTCAGTCCCGGTTTTCTTGTTAAAATGATAGAGGTGTCTTGGGCTGTTTTGTAAGTCCGTCAAGATTCTCCAAGAAAAGGTCCGGCGTGATAAAAATGAATTCTGAATTCTAACTTCTGGCAAGGTCTGGTTGTGTCGTCTTTGGCAAGAGATTTCTCACAGTGAGGTTAGACTTGAACAAACGCTCAGTTATATTGCCTGTCCTACCTCCACTTCTGTTTGTTATGAATCCACTCAGAGCTCCAATCATTTCAAACATGCGTGTGTTGAGGCGGGGGTAAGAGGAGGGGGGGGGCCTTTCACAATATTCCGACATTGAATAAATTTGCGCGTGATGCAAATGCCACGTCTCCCATATAGGGCAATCAAACATCCGAAACCTTGTGTACAAACTGACAAACACATCTGTAAACTCATACGACAATGTGTTTCGAATGTAACAACATATTACTTTCAGATAAAGTAATTGTTACTGTTGTTTTGGGTCATCCCTTCTATTACAGGCCACACAGGCCATCACTTCTGTTAGGGTGATTGTTTTTAAGGGTGTTGTGTGTGGTGTTGTAGATTAGTGCTAATGTCTGGCACAGCTGACACGGTTGACGTCAGCAATGTTGGGCTTACTGTTAGTGGCCGACACGTGTTTAAATATAATGGGCGAATGTCGTGAGTTCTTTAAATTCGAATGTATCTGATGTCACCCACACAACAGTAATGTTAGGTCAGGAAATAGACCAACGGATATGCGAATTAAGTTTTCAACTATTACACAGTTTATTAATACGACAGCAACAACGACATCATGGACAGCAAATCACAAGTTAGAACAGCAGGTATAATTCATGGCAAATAGGTTGCAGAAAACAGCAACTCATCGTAAACTGTGAAAGTACATATAATCCATTAGAAATTTGTCACATTAACAGCAACTCATCATACATGGTGAGATTAAATATAATCCATCAGAAATTGGTTGCATTAACAGCAACTCGTCATGCATAGTGAGAGTAAATATAATCCATCAGAAATTGGTTGCATTAACAGCAACTAATCATACATGTTGAGAGTAAATATATTCCATCAGAAATTGGTTGCATACACAGCAACTCATCATACACTGTAATAACAGGAAAAATCCACCAGAAAAAGGGTTGCATAAACAGCAACTCATTGTACATTGCATTAGCAAATATCCTCCATAGGAATATGAATCATATCAAATCTCTGTCATCCAAAACCACTCTGGACACACTAGCTGTACTATATCCGTACGGAAGCCGTGTTTCTTTTCTACGTGAAAGTCGGACAGGAAACGATTATGTCACTCGTGTCTGTGAAAAATGTGTCTGACAGACGAGTAATCTTGTTATCTGTCGCTTGAGTACACACAACCCTTTCTTTACCGCCTTGGCAACAGACCCACCCTTTGCCTTATCAGTGATTTAGTAAATACACTGGGCGATTTTCGTGTTATCTGTCGCGGCCAAGATTTGGTACGCGAAAATTTCTCAACATGCTTGTCGTTTCAATATTGCATCACCTGTCTACTCAATCAGCAGGGATGGTCAGGTAAACAGACAAGACGAAATATTACTGAAAGGGGTGAAAGAATGAAAATACAAAATATCTGCTACAAACGAGCAGGAAGAAATGTCTTCTTCTTCTTTTCTTCTTTGATCCTTAGGCACTGACCGTCAAAGCAGTCAGTGGAAATGACGCCTGGTGGCGTCTTGTAGGGCAGCAACAAATTGTTTCCACTTTGCTCGGTCGGTGGCCATCCTTCGTACAGTGCCCCAACTCTAGTTCATTTTTTGCATCTCTGTCTCCACAGTCCTCCACAAAGTTGTTTTTGGTCGGCCTCTCTTCTGTTTTCCTTCAGGGGTCCATAGCTTAGCTGTTCTTGTGATGGCATCGGGGTCTCTTCAGAGGACATGGCCAATAAAACTCCAGCGTATGCCAGCTATGATGGTGTGCATGTCCTCTTGCATGCTCCGAGTAAGCAGATCTTAGTTCGTGATGGTATTCGGCCAACAGATTCGGTGAATTTTTCTTAGGAATGTTGTGTGGAAAGAGGAATATTTCGACATGCCCTTCTCTGTCACTCTCCAGCATTCCGCGCCATAGAGAAGCACATAAAGCACACAGCTCTTATATAATCTTAATTTTGTGCTTGTGCTGTACTGAGAGGACTTCCAGATGTTGTTAAGAATAAACAAGGCAGTTCTTGTTTTGTTCATTCTATTGTTAATGTCTTTGCTTGCTCCGCTATCTGGTGTTACTATGCATCTTAGGTATGTGAAGGTGTCTGCCTGTTCCAGTTGTTGATTCCTTACTGTTATGGGCTCGGGGTTGCTCACATTGAGTGTCATGATCTCTGTCTTCTTCAGGTTGATGTTCAGGCCTACCTGCTGACTATGCTTATTAAGTCTATCCGTTTTTCCTGGATATGTTGATGTGAATGTATTAGTAGTGCAATGATATCTGCATATTCCAGACCTACCAATGTAGAAAACGTAGTCCATCTTATTCCTCTTGGACTGCCCTCGGTTGTCTGGCGCATCACCCAGTCTATGACTGTTAAAAATAGAGTGGTTGATAATTGGCATCCCTGCTGTACTCCTGTATGCACCTCAAAGGTTAGGTTGCTCTGCTCAACGCTACACGTAAAGTTGGCATAGAGGCTTTGAATGATTGACACTATGCACCTTGGAATTCTATAAGCCCTCGGTATTTTCCATAGACTGTCCCTATGTATACTGTCAAAAGCCTTTTTCAAAATCAACGAAATTTATGTACAGCTGTCTCTGCCATTCTGAGCACTGTTCTATAATGTTCCTGAGTGTAAATATATGATCTGCACATGTTCTGTTCTTTCTGAATCCTGCTCTTGTTCTTTCATAAGTTTGTGGTCTACTTCTTTTGAGATTCTCTATTTAATTTTCCTGCCCAATATTTTGCTGGGAACTGAGAGAAGAGTGATTCCTCTCCAATTATTGCAGACAGACTCTGAGCTAGCTGCAGAACTACTAGAACCACTATTTGTACGTCTGGAAAACAGGAAGAAATGTGCCGACCCGGAAATTCCAGGTAATCAGTATTTACAACAATTGAACTGATTACTGCTGAAGTGAAAGAAAGATCGAGAAGAGGTCGTCCCAAAATCCATCTCGTTACACGGTGACAGCACACATCCCCGCCTGACACTCTTTTTTTGCGAAACGTTCCTATTTGGCTGCTAATTCTTACAGCTGTTGTTTGTTGCCAGTACATGTTTTTTATTATCCTCAAGTCTTTTTCATCAATGATGATGTTTCTAACATTTTGATAATTCCCTGATGTTTCACTGTGCCAAATGCTTTAGTGTAATCTACAACGCAAAAGTACTGATTTGTCATTACCTCTATGGCTCTGTCTATTAGCGTTCTTATAATATACTACTCGTCAAAAGTCAAGGGCCACCCTATTATTTTCAATACACTTTTATATAAGCGCATAGAATGATTAAATGAAGGAAGTTTTTAGTAAAAATGGGTGCAATATCTTCCTCTGACAGTCCTCTATGCACGTTAAGCATAAAAACAACTCACCGACAACCATGGTGATCACGTGCAATTTGGTTTGCTGACCATAAATTCACATTTTTAATCTGTTTTTTCAAACTTCCATACAACCAAACAGGTGAAGTAATCGTGCTGATTGACATTCCACGTGCAATGGCGAATTGTCGTGAACAGAGTTCACTCTTAATATGTTTTACAATCAGCAGACTTAGGGTAGTTTCATCACTTGCAAAAACCATGCCACCGAGAAGAAGTCTTGACACCTTACAAAGAATGAGGGCTATAGCGGGAGTTGAAAGTGGTTTATCTGTCCGTGAGGTTGCTAGACGGCTTGCAGTGTCACACTCTACTATCCAAAGAATTTTGGAGAGATTTCAGGCCACAGAAAGTGTGGAGGATCGCCCCCGGCCAGGTCGCCCTAGATGCACCAATAGACATGATGACCGGTACCTCTTGTTGTCAGCCCTGCGCCATCGAACAGTGACTTGTTCCACTCTAAGATGTCAGCTGAGACAAAACGTAAACGTTAATGTCAGTCAAAGCACCATTTGCAGACGTGTACATGAATTTGGACTGGCTGCTCGACGTCCTGCAGTCATAATCCCTCTTACTCCTGCTCATCGCAGAGCCCGTGTTGCTTGGTGCCGCGAGCACATCCGATGGACAAGGCAATAATGGAGTCAAGTTCTCTTCACTGATGAATCTCGCTTCACTGTGTCATTCAATGATGGCAGGATTCGAGTATGAAGACGACCAGGAAAGCGATTTACTGATGACACAATTCGAGAGGTGGATCGTAATGGTAGGGGTTCTGTCATGGTCTAGGAAGGCTTCTACAGACACGACAGGACCCCACTCTACATCATCCAAGGCAACTTGACCGGCCCAAGATAACAGAACGCAATCTTGAGACCAATTGTTCAGCCTGCTCTGAAGGCCATAGCTGGTAATGCCATCCTCGAAGATGATAACGCTCGATACCATCGAGCTCGTGTGGTGAATGAGTTTATTCAGCAACATAGGGTCATCAGTATGGCGTGGCCAGCTTGTTCACCTGACTTTTCTCCGATTGAGCACCTCTGGGATGTCCTTGGTCGAAGATTGTCAACAAATCACCCCTTGCCAATGGATGTTGCACAGCTGACTGTATTTCTGCTTCAGGAATGGCAAGCTGTTCCACAGGATACTCTTCGGACCCTTGTGGACTTGATGCGTCTACGCTGTCTTGAATACCTTGCTGCAAACGGTGGTCATACGCGATTTTGAAATGTCTATTTGTTCAATATCTATTGTGTAACTTTTGAAAAGGTGGGTGACGCACTTCACAGCTTCATTGCGTTTGAATGTGTGTTTCCATTTCTTTACGTGACACGTCAATTTGGTATTCAATAAATGCCGTTTTGACTGATACCAATTACGTTTATATCAGATTTGTTTTATGGTTTCAACCAAGGTTTTTCTAAGTGGCCCTTGACTTTTGACGAGTAGTATATATATGTAGCTCTGTTTGTGCCTTTACCTTCTACAAATCCACACTGTTCATCACTGACTCCTGGTTTAATTTTTATTTCTCACTCTTCTCATGATAATTCGTAATACTGTTTTGGTCACATGACTCATAAGACTAATGGTGCGATGTTCTTCACATTCCATGGCTCCAGGTTTCTTTGGCAAAGCTATGAATATGGATTTTAGCAGATAAGCAGGTATTTGACCACTGTTGTACGAGTTGTCATTTAAGGGTTCTTTTAATCACTTATTTTCCAAATTCTCCAAACGCTTCCATTTCCTCTACTGTTATATTATCTAGTTCAGGCGCTTTGTCTTTCTTCACGTGGTGCATGGCATCCTTTACCTCTGCCACAAGTAGTGAAGGTCCTTTACAACTGTCCTGGTCGTTAAAATCTGGTGTTTCATCATCATACAGTTACTTAATGTATTCTGTCCACCTTTCTATCATGTTATCATGACCCATTAACAATGTCCCTTCTTTTGATTTTAAATAGCCAGTGAATGTTTGTGTCTTTCTGCCTGTTAACTCATTTATTTGCTTGCACATAGATCTTGTGTCTTTTTGGTTCTGCACCTTAAGCTCTCTGCACTTCTGTCTTAGTCATGCTTCTTTTGCTGTTTGACATTTGCTTACTATATCCTTATTCGGTCGCTCATATTCTTCGTTGTCTTGCTTCTTCTTCTTTCTTGCATCGATCAGTTTTATGGTGTGACAATCAGCGAGATGGAGGCGCCTTAACCTCTTCCCTCCCTACTGCCTTGTGGGTTTGATTTTTTTTTGTGTGTCAAAGGCTAACGGAGAAAGCCTACACAAAACCGATGGCAAGCAACGGGAGACTACCGTTGTATTATCCCTTGTACAAATCATGAATCAAAATAACTTCCTAGTAGAAGACAGCGACCTTAAGGAGGATTCACCTCGTCTGGTAGGGAGCATCACGTGCTACAGGTGATACCCCATCGTCATCGAGTTACTGTTAGCAAAATTAGAATTAAAGATAACTTAACCATAGGAACTTGGAATGCCAGGACATTAATGCAGACTGGAAAATTAGATAACATCAAGATGGAAATCGAAAGAATGATTGTAGATGTATTAGGGCTATGTGACATGAGATATACCGGAAAAGGTGAAGTGTATTCTGACAATTACAAATTATTTTTTTCCGGAGGAAATAAACAATAAACAGGAGTAAGCATACTATTAGATGCAGAAAGTGCAAGAACAGTAAAATGATTAATATCAGATAGAGTCCTGTTAGTTAAACTGAGTTTCAGACCAACTGATATCGATTTAAATATATGCCCCCAATACAGATAGTACAGAAGATGAAATAGACACATTGTACAATGAGCTCCATATGGCAACTGCTTACTATAAATTTCATGAGACAACTGCTATACTTAGAGACTTCAATGCAAAGGTTGGAAATGAAAACATTGATGATGTGACTAGTGGGTATGGCAGAGAGAAAGAAATGAGTGAGGTGACAGACTGATAGAGTGGACAAGAACACATGATATGACATGCAGTCCCCCCCTCTCCAGAATGGAGTCAATTGGACAAGACAAGGCACTCGGTGAGTAAAATGCATTTAATTTTTATTAACAAGAAATTTAATTACTAGCAAAATTTCTAACAGACCAGTCTCAAAATTGGCATCTGTTAAGTCATGTTTTATTAAGTTGAGTTAACTGTAGAAGATTTGTATGTACGGGTTGGATTGTTGTATACACGCTTGTAAGCATGCTTTAGTGATGAGATGATTTTTTAGTTGAGGGCTGTTGCTCGGTAATTTTTGTACACAGCTCAACTGAGTGGCTGTTAGTTTGTTTAAAAAATAGGACAAGGAAACTGTCCGAATGTTCTATGAAAGACGGTAGAATTCAGCTCACATCGTAAGCTGCAAGTTCGCGTTTCGATGAATTTGTACTGAGCTGTGTTTTGCAGCTGAATTTTCGTGACAGTACGTTTGCGTGCAGAGCTGGGGAATGGTTGAGATTCATTCCGCTAGTGTGTACCAAAATATATTATGTTTGATATTGATTCTCAGCCTGGATATTATGGCTTATTCATATACTGTAAATACAAGTAGAGATTGATATATATTATGTTTGATATTGATTCTCAGCCTGGATATTATGGCTTATTCATATACTGTCAATACAAGTAGAGATTGAGATATATTACGTCCATATTGATTCTAACCCTTTGGATAGTTATGGCTTAACAATATTCCAGGATATAATTTTGTGAAAAGGAATATTTGATAATTCCAGAATATGGAGAGTTGCTGATATGGATATTTATTCTCATGGATATGTTATAACTGATGCCGTATGCGGATATGGTGAACTGTTAATGCTTTATGATTTGTCGTGAACTGTAAATTGATGTGAAGTGTCGTCCTATGTTACCATGATGTTTACGTGACTGTGGCGTAATAAACTATTTAAACGTTACCAGTCGTTTCAACGTTCCCTGACTATTATGTTTACTGTGGTGTGTGATTGCAGTACATCTAGGTATGCCAGAACTCCTTAACATTTGCATATTTTGACTTTCTACACATTCACACACACACGTCGGCCATATGTAAGCCCGACCACAAGCTGCTTGCCTTCATCAGCGAAGGATATTAACATTGTCGTTCCACGCCACTCACGTAGTGGTAACAGAAGTGGTGAGCCAGTTGCATTGGGTATTATACCATCTAGCAGAAGTTCAACTGAATTTACAGTGTTGACAGTGCTGACTTTTATGCACAAGTTATTCAAGTCAAGAGTTGCAGTGTTCTAGTCCTTCTTCTCGTGCGTCAACTTAAGATTTCAGCACCCGATGTCAGGAATTACGTTCGAAAGCCGCTATCATTTTGGTGTTCCAATACCGATCACCATTGCATTTCTTCGGACTGTGGGATACTTCGTGTACATCATTGTTGCTGTTACGGAGGCCGGAATTGTTTTTCCTTTTGCAAGATAAGTGGTTGTTTATATTGTAAATTGTATCACTGTTCTATGTAATCCAGCCTTCCTCAGAGCTTACACTATTATTCTTTTACGTTTTCTATGTTATATGTTCAATATTTATGCGGGTTTGGTTGGGTGGAGACTTACGTTATGATATATCCCAGTTTACCGAGGGCCTACGTAAGCGTTCTGTAGGGACTTTCTTGCGAATTTCCCGCAGTGGAAATTTCCAGCAAACTTGTTGCTGACGTATTTCAGTCCACTGTGTTTGGTAATTTGTGACACTTATTTTTTAGGTGTGATGAAACGTCCCAGTGAGGTTGTCGTTTTTTTTTTTTCTCTGTACCTTAGTTTTTTTTTTTATTAATTTGTTTGTGAGTGTCTTCCTCCTCTTACTATCTTTGATTTATATACAACTTTTTCATTTATACACTGTGCTGTCGTTTGTCTTGTCATCCTATTCGCAGCTGTCATTGCAATATTTTTTCTTTATTTCTGCTTTCTTACTTTAGTTGATTCCTGCGAACGTGGTCATTTGTGCTGTTTATCTTGCCTTTTTCACTCTGGTTTGTATTGTCTATTTTCTCATGCACTGTCAATATTAAAATGCATAATTTATAGATAATTAACTACATTATTAATACTTTAAGAGAATTGTACAGGCTCATAGGCAAGGACTTGTCACCCACTGAGTTGGGATAAAGTGTGTTTCGCCAGAAATATATTTACATAAGTTATCTATCTCATATAATTGGGTATAATGTCTAGCTTAGATTATTTCATTTACCAAGGGAAAACCCTCGGGATGACTGCTGAGAAATTAGAAGAATTCACACGTGTGGAATATGACAAGGCTCAGAAGGTTGAGGGGTCTACTATAGGTTATTTCATTGAACTCGGGAAATCCCTTGGTATGTCTACTGAGGAACTAAGATAATTCGTAATCGTTAAAATGGAGGCTGAAGATAGGAGATTGCAGAAATCAGAGGATGAAGAATTAGCTGAGATGAAGAGAACAGAAACATTAGCTCTTCCTTATGAGAATAAATTAAGACATTCTCAACTGGAGAGGGAGAAAGAGGAGCTAGAAGATGAGGTGAGCTCAATTAAGAACAAACATCTATGTAAAGAAAAGGCTCTTGTTAGCGAGCTAGAACAAGTCAAAATGGACTATGATAAATTAAAAGTTGAGCCCAGGAACGTGAAAAGTCCTATAATGAAACACTTGTTGGTCTATTGGATGCTAATATTGATCTCGGTTGCCAACTTAAAGAGAAGAATACGGTATTCCCCGAGAAGGTTGATGAGCTTATGAATAGCCATCATAGTGCTACTGAAGCACTTAAACTTGAACTCGTTCAGGAGAGGGCTAAAGCTTTAGAAACCATCCAAACTCTCCAAGAAGAAATTAAGAACCTTAAATTGGAGACTACATCTCAGAAGGAGAAATTGAAAGTAGATCTTAGGGATAGAATTGCTAAAGAAAAGACTCTTACTCCTGAGTTACAAGACTTGAGGTTTGATTACAACAGGCTTCAAGTAAAAACCAACGAGAAAATACATAAAGCTCTTGCTAGAGAAAAAACTAGTACAGAAGTAGAAATTACAAAACTTCGTAATAGAGTTGATGGATTATTAGATATAGTGTTAGGCATAATGTTGATTATCAACACTTCAGGAATGCAAAGAGTCAGCCATATGCACTCAATGCTAACCATGACTTTTTTTTTTTTTTTGCGTACGCCCGCTAATACTCGAGGCGAAATCTCAGGTTATTATTTATGTCTAACCTGACATTGATTTTACGTGAGTATCCCTTTATTTCTTGTACAGAGACAGGTGTCCCTCGCCATTCAGGCAAATACTCGCCGATTTCGGAGGTACCCATTTCAGCTGGGTCGGCTCAGGAGCCGCCAGTCCCTGGTCGACGACACTCCTTCAAATGTCCTCGCCAGGTCTCGAGTTAATCCAGTCCAAATCTCGGTCGACGAAAAATCCTCAAATGCCGTCGCCCGGGTTTGATCCTGTATCACCCGGTCGCCAGAGCGGTGTTGTAACCACTACGCTAGCGCGGCTCCCCACCATGACATTAAACATGGTATAAACAAATCCTTTCGTGGCAAATACAATTTCCAACATAATAACGATACTGATTCTTATAGTAGTGATTCTTGGCGTCAGGCCAACAAAAGTATTCCTATTGTAACAATCAGTCCTTTAGATCACGGTAAAAACTTTGATAAATGTCATGTTAAGGCTCCACAGACAAACCGTGCATCGACTTTTCAAAATTCTGATAAATTCGTAACAGGGGACAAAACACTTAGTACTCGTTCCCAAAATGAGACCCATTAATTGCGAAACAATAAATATTCTATCATTCCTGTTACTCATCATACTCAGCACAGACAGTATGATGCAGCTGTTAAACGCATTGCCACGGGCAAAAATAAAAACAATTTTGCTAGGAGAGATAATCGTGATTTTTGACAGTACCAAGGGCGTCCATCACGTAATAATTTTCTTTCTTCAAGGAACTGGAGACAATTTAACGGTCCTCAACATTTTTTTGGTCCCAACAATTATGGAAATTTTGGAAGGGGTAACTACAATAGAGATTCTCAACCCTACAATAATTTTTCTCGAAGACAACAAAATCCATCGAATAGATATTTTGACCAAAGGGGAAATAGTAATCGCGACAATGCTAACTGGGGTTCGGATCAGAACAATAGTTTCAATAGAGCAAATATCAATGCTCCAAATAGAGATAATAGTCACGATAGATCGCGATATGACGGTAGATCTCCAAATAATAGATCGTACCGCCATGCTAACTCTGCTCAACAAGAGCCCCAGGTTATTAATAATCAAGGTAACAATAATGTTAGTGTCTCTAATGCTACTCCTTGCGCTGCTTTCGACTTTGAGAGAGAGCATCTCTGTGCCCGGAATGCACAACTTTGTTTCAACCTACAGCGGTGACTACCTTGAGTTGTGGTCATCCTTTACCTACTCATTCTCTACCTAGTCTACCGACTATTATGGCCTTGTCTGCACATGATGGATCAGGGTCTCTTACCCTACATAAAGGATTTGTAAATAATAATCCAGTCTCAGTTCTCCTTGATTCTGGATGCACAACTGTTGGGATTAGACAGTCTCTAGTTCATCCATCTTGCGCAACAGGTAATATAGTGAAATGTGTGACATTCGGTGGGACAGTTGAGACTTTTCCGACTGCCACAGTCCACATTGCCACACCATTTTTTTACTGGTTATATACACGCATGTATGCTCAGAGCACCTATCGCCGACCTTACTGTCAGACAGATACATGGTATAAAGGTGTGTACACCAGAACAAATTGCTGCTTGGGAACAGCAACAGCACCTTACTGATACACACTTCACAACTATGCCAAATTATTGTCACCAGGTAGATTCTGCAAACGTCATTCATTCTGCTAATTTTGTGCAATCTTGCAGTATTGATGACACAATTGTTCATCATGCTAATTTTGGTGCTTCCTTTAACCCAGTTCGACATACCTCAGTACGTCGTCACTCTAACTTTGACCCTTCTTTAACTACTATTATAGAAGGAGATCCTTCAGTTTTAACTAACACACACACTAACTTTATAGCTACGACTGAATCTACATCCAGTCACGTTGATTATTGTGGTGAGATATCCGTAATACACCCCGCCCTAATAAAGAAATACTACAGCGTTTGAACGTTTTCTAGGCCATAAAAACAAATCTAGAGTAAAAATATTTAACTAACGATTTGAAATGTTGTCACTACGCCATGTAAATTTACCACCCAGCCCGACATCCGTACCCTACCCCTCTTCTTAGTGTTTATGAACGAACGTCGAGAAAATTGGAAATATTTGAATATTTCCACTATTACGTTAGAAAACTGCAACTAAATTCTAGGTTTGATCTTGGTTTGAAGGCCAATACTACTAGATTTGAAAATAAACAGAAAATCTATTAATAACTACAGCCTTAGTGACGGTTACTAGGGCCATCGCAAAATGCACTAACACAAACGCGTGGCTAAGATTTGAATCTTTGGTCAGCAAGCGGGCAAGTCCCGCCCTCAAACACCCACTTTTTCTATACCCGTACCAATTTCTAGGAACGAATGCTAGACATTTGGCGAAAACAAATATTGTCGCCTCGACTTGTAGGGAAAAGGGGGGAGACAGGGTGGATGAAGATTCAAATCAGATTTTATCGGTGTGTTTGGTAAACTTAAATAATGGCGTTTCTTGTAAAAATAAAAGGGATATATTGCAGGTAGCGCAAATATTAATAAATAAACTACTCTAAAACAATTCCCTTATATAAATTATCTTGTCGTAGCGAAGTATTTAGTTATAGTGAGTTTGGGGTAAAGACAATTAATCACAAGATAATTACCTAGATGAAAACGAAGATAAATCATTAAAAGAAATCCAGATATAAAGATAGAGGACAGTTGTCTGTTTAATAATCACTTTCCATTTTGAAAATTGGCCCATTAATGACGAAGATATTGTAGAAAATAAATTTGGACAGACAGACTTACGCGCTGATAACTGCTAAATTTTGAAAGGCGTCGAGAAAGTTACATTTTATAAACGCAGTTTTGATTGGTTGACTGTAGTTTGAGAAGGGGATAACATTAGCAAATCTGCCGGCCTCAGCGCCATTTGCCCAAAACTGTTAACACAGCCAGCTTGAGAGCAGTAGCAAAGCGTTCATGTTGAATGCATTTTGCCATCTGGGGCGATAGCGGTCTGAACTATGCCGATTAACCGCCAGTCAAGCTTGTGAAATTTTGTTTTATTCTGTTATCTGCGGTATGATAAATAACCTTATTGATATATTTATTTGTATGTAGAGGCAGACCCAGATAGGGTGCCCAAACTTTTGTGTTGTACGACATTGCAACATGGAAGTGAAAACGACAACCCCAGTAAAGGGAATGCCTAAGCAGAATAAGAGAGAAAGAAAATTAAAGTGTATTTTGAATATTGTCACAATAATATTACGACTGTAAGTTCATAAGCCACTAGAGGTCTTCTGCAGTGCCTTAGTGTTTACACAGAGACATGAAAACTTACATCGAATGATGAACCAAAAGTTGTCACAGGTTAATAGAAGAAGAGTGTACCCCAGCTGATGATATTGAAGATAACAAAGATTGAAGTGCCAGTGGTGTTGTAGCCATATGCGGAGAAGAATGTAAACACTGGTAAACACTGTCACACAAACTAAGGTGGATGAAATGGGTTGTCTAAGGTGGATGAAATGGGTTGTCGTGAAAAGTGAAAGTACATATAATCCATCTCTTTGTTTTGAATGTATCATGTTTAACTTGTGGAATGATAGTATAAATATGATGTAAAGAAGGGCCATAACCTTCTCTTTCAGGGTTATTTGGTACACTTACCAAGTACCAGAACTCCTGGCAAAGCAGAACCAGTGTGCGAGGTGAAAGCTGTTTACACTACTGCCAGCTCCCTGCCACATCTACTTCCAGGAAGGGTGAAAGAAAGAGAACTGTCTTTGTATTGAGAATCTTCAAGCCGTCATTTTCAGTAGGCTCCAAGTTAAGTCCAGTTTTTTCTGGCACTCGAGGACACATCCATAAATCTGATTCCACTTAATATCAAAAGTTGTAGAAAAGAAATAAAGAGGGGATGATGAGAAAACCCAACCCTCCATCTAGTAACCAGTGTTAATATTAGTCAGTGGGGATACAAAACACCTTAATTAATTTAGAATTACTTTGTATGGACAAATTGTCTACTTTATTTATTTGAATTAATGTACAAACACAAATTTCTTTTGAATTGATAGTCCTGATCCAGAACATTTAGGATCAATGCGATTAAATTGTAATATAGTATTATTACCAAAATTTCCAACAGAGTCTTACTCATTTTGATATTATTGAGTTTTAGTTGTGTTTGTTGAATTACAGCATCACTACACTTGCCCCAATTACCCTAGACACGTAATCAATTATAATAATAATAGCCCCTTCAGTCATAACTGACTATGGGAATGCGCCCCTGAGGTGACAGCCCTCAGCTGCTTATTTTCAACGTTTTCTCCCCTCCTCTGCTTGTTGTGTGAGCCTCTCTTCGCCCAATCTGAGGTGGCGCCGTAAATAGCATCGCCACTTAGTGCGATCGGCAGCTTCATCCTTCCTGTTGGACTGGATCTCCAGTGCCCAGTGCCTCATATCTCTCTTGCACACATCTTTGAACCTCAGCTGTGGTCGCCCAACTGTTCTCTTGCCATCTGCTAATTGTCCGTAGAAGATATCTTTTGGGATGCGACCATCTTCCATGCGGCGAACATGGCCAAGCCAGCAAAGTCTGCGCTGTCTTTAACAGTGTATACACATACTTTGAAGGCCAGCACGTGACAACACCTCGACATTTGTCACTTTATCTTTCCACGAGAGATGCCGAGGATGGACGGAGTAGACAACCGTAATTGGAAAGGTATTGAGGCATTATATACCGCAGCTTTGGTCTTCATTGTGAGTTTAGAGTTTCCCCAAACACGCGATGTGAGGCGGGCAAAGGTAGCTGCAGCTTTGCCAATGCGGCTGTCGATTTCTGTATCCAGTGAGAGTTTGTCTTTGATGGTAGACCCTAGGTATGTGAAGTGATACACCACTGCCAATTCATAGTTATCGATAGTGATAACTGGTGCAGCACCCACATCCTGACTCAGCACATTCGTTTTCTTTAGATTACACTTATTGTGAGGCCAAAGTCCTTGCATGCTTTAGTGAAGCGATTCATCAAGTTCTGAAGCTCCTGTTTTGGCTTTGAGTGAAACGACTGCAGCATCATTCAGTTTAAGAGTTAGGGAAGGCTATTAACTTGGCGATAGCCAAAATGCTCTCCCTTTGCTAAGCTTCAACACTCTAACTGCTCCCAAAAAAACATTTTCGTGATTGCTAAAAAATCACACAGTACCAGCGGTTTTCTGTTTTTATATTTTTTTCCAAAATTATTTTATACAAGATCTCCAAAAGGAATTGTCATGAAAATCTAACTGTATGAAGTCTAAGATACTGTGGAAAAAAACTAATTTCTAGTTTGTATGGGCTAGCGCCCAGTAAAAGAACGTTGTCTAGGGGATAATTATTTAAATATTCCTTAACTCACGAAACAAAACTGCACAGCCAGCACACTCAATCTAGACTAACATTAAGATTCAATATCAGACAGTTAGTTTTAATTAATCCAGACTCTGATTTAGAATCTAAATTCTCGTGACGATTGTTCAAACATTCTGTTTGTGCTTTGCTCCAGACTCTAGATAAAATTCCCGCAACACGAGCGACCATTCTGTTGGTGCTTGTTTCAGGATTTTACATTCAATCGTACGGTAAACGACGCATGGGACTATTCTGTCCGTTACATTTAGCTTAAAGATAGGTCAGAAAGTAGTTTTCGGGTCCCGTCTTGAGCAGTAAGGTAGATAGTGTGTCGAAATAGGTTGAGAAGTAAAAAGTTGTATAAAAATAGATTTTCACGAGGAAATAGTGTACATGAGGAAGATTCAGTCTCTGGAGGTTTAGTAAGGTTTTCTCTAGTCCAGCCTTTCCTATACTGACTAATATTTAAATCTCAGAATGAACTTTCTCTCCCTATATAGAAATTATAAGTCTACACTCACACACGCCCAAGCAACAACACAATTTATGTGGACAACCCAATACGCTACAAACGTGAAAAAACTTATGGATAAGTGGGGCTGTTGGAGTCATTTTATGGTCTGACGAAACACTAAGCTTAAGTCTATGTTGTTTATTAGTTTATTATCAACTAAAACGTTACGACCTCAAACATATATTTCAAATATAATCATGTTTCCATGCATGGGAAAATACCCGAATTAAGTGCGCTTACCCCCTGTTGGAGAAAAAGATCCCAAAAGAAGTTAATAACCCAAATGTCAAAGATTAACACATAGGGTATATAGAAAAAAAAATAAAGAAAAGAACAAAGTCCTATAAGCTATCAGTAAAGTAAATACTCAGTGTTGCATAATAAAAAAATTTAAGTGAGTACAAGATTGTAGAAAGGAAAATGATTTTCTCTCTCTCTCTCTCTCTCTCTCTCTCTCTCTCTCTCTCTCTCTCTCTCTTGTACTAATCTGTCATTCTGTGGCCAAAACCCAATCTGCTTACCTAATAAGCGGTGAGTATGGTCGCTTGAATATATGGTATCCCTTGAAAAATTACAATATAATAATGTACCCTACAGTTTGGTCAGGTGGGTTTGCCCAAATATGGCCCCATACCAGGCCGTGGTTATCAATAATAATTTGACGGTAGTCGCCAAGTTGTAGGTGGGTTAATTTTACCTTGGAGAGCCCTGTATCACCGTGTTAGTTATTGAAGCAAAACGTTCTCGGGGGCGTTCACAGATTGTAAAAAGAGGAAAAATAGTTCTTATTGCTAGCCTCTGGGTGCTAAATACACACAGTTAC